>CM036879.1:48832708-49432708 GCA_020796165.1 Pantala flavescens | reverse complement strand
GGTTCGATGCCAGGAGGTGAAATACTTTCGGATTTTGAAAAATCGTAGCTCTATAAATATGAAATATAGATCATTCAAACTTTTTACACGTATAGATACGTATAAAGTGTACTTTGCAAAAAATCAACAATTGCCTATGTGTCACGGGTTCGATTCCTGAGCGACCCGTAATCTCGATTTTTTCTGTATGGAAAGCATTGACCATATTCCAGAAAGCAATTTATGACACTTCCCGACTGCGCAGAGGTTCAAAATTTCTCAAAAAAGGGACCATACTCATATTGTAGCATTGCTAAGATTGTCGTAAATGATCGTTGGTTTGATTCTAGGGGGCGTTAACTATAACCCCATATGGAATACATAGGAAATTAAAGACTCATTTTGAGGACTTTCTTAAGGAATTTCCTATTCAAATTCGGAGTGTTTATAAACTCAATCATACTCAAGCGAGAAATGACAGTGATTTTCGCAGGATGGCCTTAGTTCGATGACGGGACGGGAATAATGCTGCCGTAAGAAATACATGAGAAATCGAATTCAGTGCGTTGTCAGCTGTCCATCAGTTTATGTTTAGCAATTTTTGAGCAGAGTAATATTCAGAGAAAAATCTCAGAAGATACATAAAATAGCAATCCCTCCATGAAATCTTATCCTTTCAGCTCAATGGGAAGTATTTATAAAATATTGATTAACGGCCCCATGCATTTTTTAATGGGGAAAGTTTGGCTGTGTGAAATTTTAAGCCTCTGTGCAGTTGGGAAACGTCATAATTCCATAATACGATGAAATACTCAAAACTCAACCTTCAAATTCAACTACTACCAAATGGACAAAGAAATTTGAATTTGGTCTCAGATCCAAATTTAATAATTGGTTTACCAAGATTTTGAAAGAGATATATTTGCAAAAATGCACACAAAATTGCAGTCACGAAGGAGAATCACCAGTTGAGTGAAAATTTGCTTGACATATGTCATCAGAAAGGATTTAAACTGAAGTATTGAATGAGGAAAATGCAACATTAATAATATTTTTTAAAACAGGTGTGTGTAGACAGATGCAACTAAGATTTACAATTATATAGCATGTATGTGTAAATGTTATACCATGAAGTAGAAACAATAGTTAAATCATTGGAAACTTGCTTTCTCGTTTGCCACGATTGACAATTTCTTCATTGGTATTGATAATTATTGAATATATAACATAATTAATAATTATTGAATTATAATATTGAAAATAAATATGCCGGCCTCAGTGGCCGAGTGCGTAGCACATTGACAACTTGCCCAAGTCTCAGGGCCCCAGGTTCGAGTCCTGGCGGATCGGAAAATTGTCTGGAATAGGATGTATTTGTGTATTTATAACCAAAACTAATAAATCAACTTCAATTAGCATATAAATTTCTTAGGATTATTATTGTTAAGATTTCTGTAAAATATAAGATTGGAGGTTTCTGTGGCAATCAGTTATATCCAATGTATCTCTATTGGGGAATACACCGCGTTGTACGAAACAATAGCGATGATGTTTTGCCTACGTTACAGTAGGCTTCTTTAGGTCAAAGAGTTCTTCATCTTCGTCCTGAAGAAGCCTACCGAATAGAGATACAATGGACATGATTTCTGTAAAACTTTAAAAGTATTTTAGCAGAATATAATGAAGTTTATTAAAACATGTTATATTTTATTGGTTGAATATTCTCATATTAGACCCTTTTACCTTCTGTAAAAATGGAATGAATGGTTTTTGTTCACTTTTTCAATTCATTCAATCAAGGTTTTCCGTGAGGGAAGAACAAAAGCTGTTGGGAATGTGGTACGTGTTATAGCTCAAGCAACTCCTGGAGCCCAGACTAACCCAAGAGCCAAACCAAACAAACACCAAGGGAATCAGATTCAAGGGAAAGTACCTAATGAAGCTACCACCCAAGACATAAAGTCATCTCCAATTAAAACAAAAGTAATTACCATATTTATCTCTGTCTCCTATCCTTTTACAATCTTGTTATCATAAAAAATAAGCAGAATATGCTATTCAAGAATTGGTACAGCTATTATTACAACAATATTTCAAGTAAAGGAAACCTTTGAAATTAAACATTCAGAGAGAACAAGTAATATTTCTGTAGCAATGTGTGAAGTATTCAGACCACCCCCATAGGTGATAAAAACCAAATATATGGTTTAAGTAATGGCAAGTAACTCACTAAAGGTATCTCATGAAACAGCTCTTGAAAATCATAAGCAATTTAAGAGCCATAATAAATAACCATTGAAGCATGACTTCATTAAGATTACATAAACTATCAGAACAAATTAAGTTGCCATAATAATTACTGTTACAATATTTTTACATTGCAAGTTTACCATATATTATTGTATTTATTTTGATTCCAACTATTGGCTTTTATAATTATGTGAAAGATAGGTTAATTTAATTTTACATCAATATAACGGTAAATAATTATAATAATTCCAATAAATTATTTTAATTTATACTTACACCACAAGAGTTTCATTCCATACAGGATTTAGAGATGACTTGATTGTTTTTGTCTTGAGTTTCACTTTGTCAGACTTTTCATCACCAGGAATTAATTTCAGTTTAACATATGGATCGGACAATCCATTTGGATCCATAGGAATGAGATTTCGACCTTGAATAACTAATAAAAGCAAGATGAATCATTAATTTGATAAGAATCTGATTATACTTAACCCTCTTACTGCGGATGGGCCGATCTATCGGCCCGGCGTGCTTATGCGAAAACTGCGGATGGGCCGATCTATCGGCCCGGCTTGCTTATGCGAAAACTGCGGATGGGCTGATCTATCGGCCCTGTTTTTCTACTGAGCAGAACTCCTCAATTAGAGTGTATCTGTTACTTCTGATTTCTTCTTTATTATCTCTTGTGCTTATACGTTAGAAACAAACCGATAGTTGTGCTGAATTAGGCATCTTTAATTTTATTATTCATCTGACATGATGATATATACGTATCTCGATGAGCGGCCTGCACTCAAATACTCGAAAATATGGTGTTTTAACGTTTTCTACCACGTTTTTTGACTAGTTATGTTCTTAATAAAGAAAATCTACCCGCAGGCATGAAACTAATGACACGCTTATCGTTTGTAATTAGTATTATATAAGGCCTATCCTAGGAGTGGCTTCAAATAAAAAGGTCACCCGTCGGACATCAAAAGAATCCCTTATTGGGGAAGTAAAGGTTTAAAAATGTACCCCAAAGAAAAGAGAAAGACGTGTATAGTGTGCTAGTTGATAGTAAAAGAGGAAAGAGGAGACGTGCACGCACCGTTTGTGCAAAATGTAAGAAATGACTTAATGGTGTATGCTTCCCGCAACACAAGTGCCAGAGGGTAGATATTTCTTAAAGTGCAACTTTTGAAAAATCTATTGCAATTTTTTCATTAAAATTTTATATTTTAACAGTTAAAAGACCAAGCTATTGACTAAATGTGAAATAACAAACATTTCCTTTGATTATCTATGGGTAAACTATCGTTAAAATGCATATTTTGTAATATTATTTATTAGTTTCTATATATATAAATTTTTATAATATTAAATAAAAGTGGTAAGCGCGCAATTTTTTTTCATTTTGAACCTTATGATATGATACATAAATGGTAAAAAATATAATGATTAATAGTGGTATTTATAATTATTACAATTTATTAAACAAGAACCTGCATTTTTGAGGGAAATACCTCCGCAGTTTTGGCATACACCTCGAAAATTCGGTCCGCAGTAAAAGGGTTAAGCTGCCATCATTATCTTTGAGATAGTTTCTTTCAATTATTATCATCAGGCAGCATTAAATAATAAAAATATTTTTCATTCATTTGTACTTGGGGAATGCACTGTAATCTTACAGTATGAAAAGGCACTGCCAAGTCTTATCGTAAATTTTGACGGAAGAAAGGTTAAAATGTTATTTTTTATGATATTTAATTTCAAGGATATTCTTAAATACCCTTGGATGTTAAAAAGTTATTTTGCTGGAGATTAGAGCAAAGATTTAAATATGAAATTCAATAAGTTGATCGATCAGCACAAATAATTCTAGCTGTCCCTTAAAAATGTGGAAACTAGCTTTTCAAGTTCTACATTCATTCATAGAATTTTACGGCAATCTAGTCATTGAGTTCCTTAAGTAAACACCAGACTGACTAGTGATTTATTTCTTTAGCTTGTATTGTTAATTGCAATAATAAGTTCTTTAACTTAAGCTAGCACTGATATAGCTGATCATGGCTTTGAAGGTTTCCAGGGTGTTTTGTCAATATAGGGGTGCCTAAATTATACTCAGCAGTGGATTTTAATTTGTTTCTTTTCAATAACTTGTTCAATCTTAGTTTGTAAATGACATAATCAGGTATAATCTATCTATGATATGATCTAATTTTATCTTAACCTGTTTTTCTTTATAAGCAGGAAGCTTTGATATTAATTAATAAGAAGAAAGTACTGAAATATGAAAATTGTTAACTTTGTTTGGATGTTATCAAGTTACTAAATTGAATGTACTAAAAAATGTTTCATTTTCTTAAATGGATGAAATCATACTAATTGGTCTATCGAATTTGAGTCAGTGTTGACCTCTGGTATATAAGGAATGAATGTTAAAACAGAATATTCAATAGTAGTGAATGGTGCTTGCAGGTGGGAAGTGAATCTGACGGAGATAAGCAGCAGTGCAACAAGGGAGGCAAAGGGCGTGGAAGGGGAGGAACTGGACGAGGCCCTCGGATTGAAACATCTTAAGTTCAAGAATAGTCAATTTCTTCTTTGTTGAGTAAAATTGTTTTTTGTTGAATCAGTTTTAGAATGATTCCATCACAGAAAAAGATTTTTTGTTTTCAAGGGTTTTTTCACATCTATATAAATATGTGATTTTAAATTAATTAAACCAGATTTTCTTAAGGCATTTTTTTTCCTTTTTTTCCCGATTTTTCAATTTTTAAAAATTATAAATAAGACGCTCATTTCTCACTTTTGACCAAGCAAGAGTTATCAAAGGTAAAATTAATCAAAATTTCTATTGAGCCAATTTATTTTTTGGGGGAAACATCTTAGGATATAAACATCCAACCTGAGTCTTGAATATTTTTGGAATGGTATCAAATTGATGTGATGATTAATTTTTTAAAACAATCACTGTAAATTATGTCCTTCTCATAATAAATTCTTGATCACTGTTGCATTATCAGAGTTTCCAGCTTTGAGGAATGTTATTCTGGACGCAAAACAAATAATATTCTACAGAGAATAAATATTATTGTGTTGGTAAATTGTGAATGGTTTTTCATTCATACTTATAAGGATACTAACATTAGTAAGATTTCTTTAGGAAATTTTCTTTGCTTTAAATGATATACTAATTATTTGAATGAATTACCATTCGTTATGTATAAATGTTATTTTTCAAACTTTTCAAAACTTTTGTCCAGTTGATAAATATTAGCTTATGAACCTTATAGTTCAGTGATATAATGCTTATCAGAGGTAAAAGTTACTTTTACTTTTACATTCTACTATTTAATAAACAAGATTTAGCATATGGAACATAACAAGAAGGTGATCGTGTGAAAGATCACTTATGTGGTTCATCTTCCCATGTGCACCAATGATTTCCACTCAGTTTCCTCCACTTCTTCAAACCATTTATTCCCAGTCCTGCCAAATGCATCCAAAGATGATCATGATCTCATGATCATCTTTGGATGGAGGTCAGGCCTGACTCTCAACGTTGGCATATCTCCTGGAGCAACTCACTTCTTTCTTTGATTCATATTTATGTACAGGAATCATTTCTCATCCCCTGTGACGATTTGGCACACAAACCATTGTTAACGACCATGTGTTTCTTGATTCATTTTTTCAGCCAGTTAGCTGCTATCCCCAATACATTGGAGATGATGAAAATCATGCGAGGATATTTATGAATTCAACCTACCTATATTACCAAATAGTTACGGGAATGCAAATATTAGAATACGTGGAACAGATGAAACATTGATATATACCATTGGTATAACACAGTCTGAACTGTGGAAAAATGCTGATTCTCCAACATGAGAGATAATTGCAATTCTTTTATCGTTTCTAATCCTAATTCATTTTTTCAGCTGATTTGCCATATACCCAACGCAATGGAGATGATGGTAGAGATCCAATGGCAGATACTAGGAATGTAAGAAATTTAACATTACTGAAATTGGTCAATTGAATATATTTTCCTTAATAGAATCCTCCGTTTTCCAAGTTTGCATGTACAGACAGACCTATGCATCATCAAGTTTTGCTAATTAAATTAATTAATGTGTGCCTAACAGAGCCAATAAAGCTGGATGGAACAAAAATATTTTCTCAAAATACACATACTGGGAGCTCTTCATGGTGATCGAGAAGAGATGTATTAATGACGTGAACGGATTAACTAATATTGTGAAATGGAAGGAATGTATAAGGAATATTGAAATCTAAATACTAGAGCCAGAGTGTTAATTCTGTGCACCTGGACTTTGATAATTTATTACTAGCTTAACACACACTTTATGGTGATGTTTTACATTACATTAAACGTATGTTTACTTTGAATTACATTTTTTGTTACCCAAGATTTAATCGAATTAATTACCACCAGAATAAATGTAAACTAAGGTACCACAAAAACGACAATTTTTCTGAGTTTCCTTTAGGCAATACATAAAAGTCAATTTAGAGGAAAAATTATGTCTTACAACTTAAGCATGTGACTGAGTTGTGTCTTGACCAGCTTCAAGTATTTGACATTCTTAATTTTTTTTAATATCCATTATATTGTTAAACGACTCAAAAGTTTGAATTCTATCCATTCCCGGGTTTCTTTTAATGAAACAATCAATTGCATCATTGCAAGTTACAACTTTTTAAACATTTTCTTTGATCCGAAATAAGGTTATCATTTAATGGCAAGTAGTTTTTTTGCTACTTTTCAAAATCAGCTTTGGGTAGCAACTTCACATAGTACAAACCGTATCTCAAGCCTCCTTGTGTACCTCTAAGAAAGAACTTTAATTTTGCTTCAAACAATGAGTAATTGAAGATAAATTTCCCTACCATGACAAAATATTATTATTGTTACTGGTACAAGCACCTCTAAATGTAGCAATCTGTTAGGTGTTTATGGAAGCTTATATTCCATGTAAATTTGTTGCCTGTTATATGTTTTTATTTTTTGTTTCATTCCTTATCTATGTAATCAATAGTCTTTGGTTTATTCCATAAGTAATATTTGCTTTTTTCATTCCTATAAGTGAGAAATAACTAGTTTTAAAGCATTGTTGTATTCTTCACTTTGTGGAAACCTAAATGACTCAAACTATTTTATTTCTTCAATTACCAACTTTAGTTACAAAAAGTAATTACTGAGAAGTAATCACTACAGCAATTATAGGATTTTTAGAAAACTAAAATTACATGAATCAGTTGCCAGTTACCTTATCAAAATCATCTCTTCTTCAAAGACCGACACCTCACATTACTTAATTTACAGGAAGTACCTAAATTTTTCAAATAACATGCGAAAAGTATATTTTCCTTCAAATCATTGTTTGTCTCAGAAATTGTAAGGGTACAAAATCAAGAGTAACATAACTTCAGATATGAAAAATTTAATTGCTGTTATACGCTTTCATTGTAAAAATTGCCATTTAAAATTTTTGAACATAAAGTAAATTCTCATGCTAGGATTATAATTTTGAATCAATTTAGTTTAAATTACAACTAGTTTATTTGGTAATTAATGTTATTAATAATATGTTTCTTTGAAATTCTGAATGCATAGAATTATGTTGATATAGTTATATACTATTATTGTTCATGCTTAGTGTAATGAAATCTTTATAAACTATTTACAATTAAACAACATTCTACAATTTTGTTACTAATAAAATAAATCTCAAAATTGTTTATAAAATGAATAACCTGATAGATTCTACATATATTTCCATGGCATTAGATTAAGTTGTAATATAACTTTCCACAAAGTCATGCCTTCCAATATCCATTTTAAAAAACTGTTATAATAAATAACATTTTCTACTGCTACAGATGATTAATACTGTCCTAGGACTAAAATGTAACTAATAAATGAACTTTCTTTGGTGCTGGTTTTAGACAATTTTCTCAATTATTAGATGTGATGTAGAAAAAAACTGTAACCTTTTAGAATAAAGGAAAGATAGAGATTAAAAGGCATTTGAGAATTCAAGAAAAGGGAAGACCATTAGATAGGAATAGGCAATTTATGGAATTTTAATGATAAATTAATAAGTATTTGATGACTATTAGAAAAAGGATGCTTGTGATGAATTAACTCCATTGATGAACCATAGAAAGAATATATTGCCCCTTCCTTTTCCACGAATATGTAAATAAAAGCTTTTGCGGTGTAAAATGACAAAAATGCTAAAACAATTATGATCAAAAAAGTATAGTTAAAAGTACTTTCCATAAAAATTTATTCCATAAATTATTATATATTATTTTTTCCATAAATTTCCAAGGAGACCAATGACTGAGTTTCTTCTGAAATGAAGAGAAAGTACAAAATAAAGGATACATTGTTAAAGGAAAAGTAATACTAATAATTTAGTTTATCTAATCGAGTGATAATACAAGTATTTACCATCAAAAATTGTGTACAGCCTTGGGCAAGTTTGTTTGATGTAATATTTTCAATTGTGAGATAGAAATCCATGAAATAAAAAATTCTAGCATCTCTTTGCTTAAAGGTTTAATTTGCATAATTCCCCATAACTGGCATATCTATTATATATAGACAACTAGGGGGTAAAAAAAATTTGAGGATACAAATGTCTGGACCAAACAGCAGGGGCGAATGGCTTGCTGATTTTTCTGCCTAATGGCCATCTAAATCTAACCCAAGAAAAAATCATAAACTCACTCTACCTATCATGGGTTAGATTCTGGGAGGCCCCAAAGTCGGATTTTTCTCCATAAGAATGCATGGAGTCGATTTCTAATAATTTTTAAAAAATACTTCCCGGGAACGTAGTACAACAAAATTTCATGTGGCTATAGATAATATATGTTTCTATAAAAAAATTATATCAGTTATTCACAAAAGATCATGGGGTCGATGCCAGGAGGTAAAATATTTTCAAATTTTGAAAAATCGTATCTCTCATAATATGGTACATAGATCATTCAAACTTTCTATACTTATAGATACTTACATAATGTACCTTAAAATAAATCAGCACTTGCCTATGTGCCATGGGTTCGACTCCAGAGCGATCTGTAATCTCAATTTTTCCCGTATGGAAAGCATTGACCATATTTCCGAAAGCATTTTATGACACTTCCCGACCATGTAGAGGTTCAAAATTTCTCACAGCCATAAAAGGGACCATACTCATATAGTAGCATTCCTAAGATTGTCGTAAAAGGTCGTTGGTTCGATACTACAGGGCATTAACTGTAACTTCAAAAGAAATGCATAGGGAATTAAGAACTCATTTTGAAGTACTTCCATTTGAAATTTGGAGCGTTTATAAAGATAATCATAAATAAGCGAAGATGACAGTGATTTTCTCAGGATGGCCTTGGTTCGACGCCGGGGCGGGAAATCAAAGTCAATGCAAGTACGCTGCAAAGTTAAGTTTAGCATGCCTTACCCGAATAAAGTCTTTCGGAAAAATTTACGTTTTATTAAAAGATATATTTTCTGATTGCTTGTTGTCAGCAAGCGCACCTTTACTCGTAAAGAATGAGAATTCAATAATAGGAATGGTCCCAAAGAAAAATATGATAGAAGGAAATTCTGATATTTGGAATTGAAAAGGTAATGTTAATAAAGCATAGAAGAAAATAATAATTATTAATATTTGTATGATCATTTTCTTGATATAACAAAATCTGAAACAAATCTGACAAATAAATTATGTTAAATACAAAAATAGTGTGAAACATAGCTAAGAACAATTTTAAGTGAAATTTGAACAATGCAACAACTTTATTATTACAGGTAAGAGGATAAAGTTTTAAAATTATTAAGAGAATATATTATATATAGTTATAGTATACAAGCAATATGACTTTTGAATCATGATCTATCAGCATTTATAAGTCTCTCTGGAGTAAAGTGGTCGTAATAGGAATGAGTGAAGTTAGCCATCATGTCTTGGGCACATTCTGGAAGATCTGCTGATGGGTCTTGTCTTCCAGGTGACCCTGACCACTTAGTGAATGAAGGCACTACTGCTTCTGGTGGTAGCACAGTGTTGTCCATTACCATACAACAATCTTTCAAAACACAACGTCGACCCTGCAGGTAAAATTAAAAAAAAAAAAAATTCTACTGTGTCTGCTATCAACAGAATTTTTTATTCCAATATTCAGAAAAAATAATATTATTGAGAAACAATATTCACTTATTAAGCTTTCATAGTAAAAATTCGTCAATCCATTTTCACATTACTGTATAAAAGAAGCCCAAATTTGGCTTCAAATTTTTCTAACTGATTGCATACATAATACAACTAATGTCTATCCAATAGAACTCTAAGCTAAAGTTACAAGTGAAAAGTATTTTGCATGTTTACCAAGAACTATGTATCCTCATGGAAGGATGTAAAATACTGTATATCAAAGAAAACTTAAATAAAACTTCTCTTTCCATGTCTAAATTACAAAAATTTGTATGTCCTACTCCCAATCTGCCTGATGATTTCGAGCTATTAACTAAACTAGTCTAGAAATAGTATATGGAACTTCCAAAGAATTTCATTTTATATTTAAAATTAAAAATATAAATGATTTATAAGAAGCATTTCAAATTTCTACATCCTAATAAAACTGATTTCCATCCTGCAGAAAAAGTTGAGCTATTGTGTGTTTTTTTTTGGTAAATTGATACACATAAAAAGTTAGAATTAGTTTATGGTTTATTCTCAACATCATACTCTGTTATGTGAACAAACTTTAAAAAGAAAAATCAATTGAAGATGTCATGAATGTCTAGAATTCTATAATAAATGTCATGGTGAAATAACTAAGCAAATTTTACGGTTTTTTGACATAGAAAATGGAAAGAAGAATGTTTATATAGATTAGGAATTTTTACAGTAAAAAACTGAAGAAGGTGTTAGTTACATACTTTACTATGCTGCTTGACCTTGATTTCAACTAACGTAATTTTTGTAACAGCAAAATACTTACAATCACGCAATTTTTCCCGATATAGACGTAGGATCCTACGACAGCAGCACTCACTACAGATCCTTCTCCGACGAATGTGTGCTCACCAATGTGTATAGGAAAAAATGCAACACTTGAAATAAAAAAATCAGTAGAAATGAGGGAATTGATAATTGACATATTAGTAAATATGAATGACAAACTATAGATGGTCAATCCGTAAAGATATCTCTCTCGTATGAGTTTCTTCGCCAATTCCAACAATTTTTACATGTTTTAAAGTTGTTTTGCCAATACGGCGAATTAACATAGGGAAAAGGTTCTGCTAGACCAAGTATATACACTAGAAGAATTAGCTGCATTCTTACCCTTTACTAAATTTCTTAAATGGCGGTCTTATTACTGCTCTATTGCTAATGATGCTGTAACGGCCGACCCTGACATTTGCCAGATCGCCGCGAATAATGGCATCCGTTTGAACAATCGTCTTTCCTTGTAATATAATGTTTTGTGAGCCACATAACACAGTCTGTCGACAAACTTTGTTACCGGAAGCCTGAGAGAGAGGAAAACCTATGAATAGTTCGATTAAAAACAAAAATGCATTCTCAGTAATGTCACGTAATGTCATCGAAAAGTGAAAATCGGGAACTTAATTCGATTGAAATTTCGAGAAAAAATTACTGTTTCGACATAATCCGCCTTCTTAAATACAACATCTGGTAATTCCATTCCACAATGAACTAATTCCGAATTCAATATCTTGCACAGGATGAGTCGATAGACGATTCAATCCACTGAAGAACGAAAGTACTCCGTCGCCTTAGTTCCTTTATTAACCACCCTCGCACAAATGTGCTCAAGTTTTACTAATCATTTGAGAATCCATTTTAATAGTACCAAAATTTTATTTTAGGACAATGTATGTCGTTCACTTATTGAAGATTTTTTTTCATATTTTATGCTTCTATAAAATAATTTGAGAAATATTTGAGTCATATCAACAAATCATAGAAATATTGGCTTGACCACTGTCTCTTTATGTCGATAAAGCTGAGGACAAATCAACTACCCAGGCAGACGACTAGACCGAGGCAACCATGGCGGAGGAGGAGAATACTGTCGAAGACACTGGTGATGACAAGAACACAGTATTTGGTCTGAAGCAGAAAGGAAGGAAAGGTGCATTGAAGAAGAAAAATGTATATATTGTTAAGGATCATAAGTTCATGCCACGTTTCTTTAAGCAGCCGACTTTCTGCAGCCATTGTAAGGATTTTATTTGGTAAGTACATTTAAAAGTATTTCGCCTCTCACTTAAATTTTATTTACCATTAATTGCTTATTGTCATCCTAAGATTATCCTCATTTTTGTAATTAGTAAAAGTGAATATCGCATCTTTACCTTGCGGAGTAAGTTTTTCGGACGATTAGATTTTGGTTTAATGCATGTTTCAATGCTCTCTAAGAAACATTCGCTCGGCACTGAGGTAATTTTAAGCCCTTATAGTGGTTAATTATAAAGTATAGTGGGAATAATTCTCTAAATTAAGATCTTTTCAACTTATTACCGATGTAAATTATCCCTTTGCAGAACGATAACGCAAATAAATAAATAAATACACACACGTATATATAGATTTTTATGATTTCTTATAGACATGAGTGTTTGAGATAGATAGATAGATATTTATTTACCTTTAAATTTACACGAGTACTCATCAAACTGTAAAGTATGTGATAAATGAGTGATTAATTCGAAAGTCCAATAATTCGTGTAATATTTTTATTTTAATGGTAATAAAATGATAATTCTGTAAATTATTGTTTATCATCAGAGAGGAGTTGTTTTTCTTGGTGCCTTTTCGATGTGAAAGGATATTGGCGAAACGTGTACTTCTGTTTCTCCTGTAACTTTAATTTCCCGTATCACTCTTAGGGCGAAGAGATAGCCAGTATTAATGTTGCTAATTGGTGTTCGCGAACTTCATACTGAATCTTATCGTAGAGCTGTATACATCTTGTTTTTTGGGATTTAAGACCCCCCCTTATATTTTGTTAATGATTTTTTATTGACTGCATTCATTATTATAAAGTCATGGACCTTAAATTGCCCCGCCCCAAAGAATTTATAAAGAATGACTTGCGTACGGTCCTGGCTATGCGTAAAGAGATGTTTTACTTCTTTATCCGTATATATTTTCCATCATATGCATTTCGCTGAAGATGTGCAACTTCAAGGAGTATACTTGGGTTATAGGTTGACAGTAGACTATATGACTACGATACTCGTATACTCATGTGAAACCACAGACTAATTTTTAACATTATCAATCCAAAACTATTCAAAATAAAATATTATGCCCTGATTGATTTTCTACCGCTTATGAAGTCATCAGAGAAAAATGTTCTCAGGGTAAATTCAAATGATGACTATCATCAATGAAGCGTAGCGAATGCTTCATTACACTTGTCAGTATGTTTTTTTTTTCAAAACTTCATATCTGCCTCTAAGTGTAATTCGCATAAACTCCTTTAGTTTTACTTATGGACAAATTATACTGATTCTCCTGCCCCTGTGCCCGTTATGCAATGCAGAAAAAGTTTTGATTTTAAATTTGCATTGCATTTTCTATAAAATTTTTGCCCTTTGGATTAAATTCAGAATAACTTAGGCTTAGAATAATTATGATGTTTATTTTTGTCTATAAATTACCAATTTAAAGTAAATAGTGAATTAATTTAAGGGATCAAGTGCCTTAGTGATCTAAGCGATTTTCATACCATGAAACAGTGAAATATAGTTGCGCGATAAATCTCATGTCAGAGAGCTGGTATACTCTGATCTCATAGCAAGTGCTCTTGTGCAGCAATTGGGATAATCCATTTTTTTCGGTAATTCCATTATCTTTATTCTTCTTCTTTTAATTTCTTTCTAGTTTCACGGATTCCATGTTCGTGGAAAGAGATCGTTCATTGTAAAGTCGATTTATTTTCCTCTAGAAATGTATGCAACCCTTTTCCAAACGCAAATTTTCACGACTTATCATCGGAACTGTCGCTTATCGAGTCGCTGTCGAGCTATCAACATTTCTATTCTGCCAAACGTCTCTATGTCCGATTGCTTTCTTTCCTACCTATCGTTACTTAAGCCCGAAAGCATTTGATTACTCCTCCGTGATATCATTCGTTGAGAGCTTACATGACGTCTGTCAGCCATCAAGGCTGATCGTCAAAATTCCTTTCAAAACATTTTTTTATTTCTGAAAAGATAGGACCATAAATCCATAAAGGTTTTGAAAGTAAGGAGTTATATTCACATTTTTCTGCATTATCGCTATCTTTCTCGAAATATATTTTCTTAAAGACCAATTTAAGCAAAACTTCTAAATGATTGTTTCTTCCTAATTGTAACGTTCGTTGGATAAAGAACCATCGCAACATATTAATTTATTACATAATCACACATCCCAAGAAATTTTTAATTTTATTGTCAGTTTGATAATATAAATGACGCTATGTTATGTATTTTTTATTCTCACGTATGTAGCAATATACCATTACGAGTTTATTGGCTTAAGTAAAACGTTATTCTTCACGGATGTTGCCGTATTTATATATTTCGGAAGAGGCCTTCTAATCCTCAATCTCCTGATTTGATCCTACGAAGAATGTCTCGTGTATATTATGAAACCTTCATATACAAGTAATCGCATTTCAGTATAATGCTCGTCTGCATTATATTTGTCTGGAGAAGCAATTGAACATTAATAGGATAACTTCTGTATCCTAATAGTTATTACTTTGTATTACAAAATAGTCTACCTATGTCTCAATGCCAATATTCAGTTCGATTATATCGAATTAAGGTTAAAAGTCGGGTTTGATAATTAGAAATACCAAATATTGAAAACTATTCAATGATACTCGTTACAAAAGACACTCGTTTTCTGTTTCACATAAATCAGCTTCAACTTCTGAGAGTCTTAGAAGGCCGTCGGAACTTGATCGTTTCATTTTTTGTAGTCATTCTTTTGCAAGCCAATATGTAGAAGTAGAGTGATATGTTTCAGGTAAATAGATGAATTTTTACTTCTTTTTATAATCTCCATAAATTTAAACTGACTTTAAAGAGAAATCGATTTAACCTGTTGAAAATGTTGCCAAAAGTAAAATTAGAAAAACAAGAAAGAAAATTAGATTGTTAGGAGGCTTATTTTAACGTTTTAGTATCCTTAGTACTCTTTCTCTACAAAATTGCTATTTTTTTCCGATATATTTCAAATAGTGCCTGTGCTCAAAATATAGCTCTCTTCTACGGGTTAGTTAGTTCACGTAATATTTCTAATTATTAAGAGCGCTTTCTGTGTGTAAGCGTAATGGAAAAGTATCAGGCAATATATTCCACGGAAGAAGACCCACCAATGTGCATGTGCTTATCGACCTATCGCGGCCAACGAAAAGCCAAACAAGGTAGCCCCAAAGCGGCTTTTACGTAATCATGAGAGAAGCTCTTCAAATCAGTAGCCTCGCTCGAAGGTCCCGCAAAATGCTTCTAAAAATGGAAAATACCAAATTGTGGAAAAAAGGGAATTAGAAAATGGAGTGTATTAGACATTGATATATAGTGAAATGACTTTTAGGTATAGGTATGCTAATCTTCGTTCTCCAAAAATTATTAATTGATGGGAAAAGCAGTTTGGAGGTTGGAAAATACCTATAGTAAGAATGTGTCATCCTCAATACTATCTAATACGACTGTAAAAGATAGCTTAAGCGTTTAAATGGACATAACTTTAAAAACAAATTAAATTTTTACATATGGAACAGACTGTTTTCGATTTTGGGGAATAAAATTGAGAACTTGAATCAGTCTTCAAAAAATCCAAAAGCATATTAGGCGTAAATATTTCAAGTGCGATGAAATATATTTTATAAGATGTCTGCGGCCCCCTCTAAATTATTGTGCAATAACTCAAAAAGATTCTTGAAACTGTCTATCGTTAAAATTAATAAACAATTCAAATTGTTCGTCGACATTTTCCCTCTTGAGAATTCAGCGGCGATCGAAGGCCCCTGATGTCATCTTAAACGGAACAAAAAATTTATTCGAATTAAAGTAAATAAAATAAAAAATAAGGAAATGACTGTCTTAGATGTCCTTGCTATGAGAAGAATTTCACCTTGTCTACTTACTGTCGTCTTCATTTCCTTCGCTGTATTCCGTTAAAGTATAAGTAAATAATTTTTCTCTTTTGCATTCACTCATTTATAGAATCGAGAAAAACTGGACAAGAACCCAAAAATTTTTATTTTTAACTATGAGCGATTGGAAACCTTTTTAAGTGGTTGTTTTTTCACAATTCTAATGTAATATAATCTTGTATAATCAGTTTTTGTTTTTAGTAAAAAATGTGCGTCAAACTCAAATATTTATCTCACTAAGAAAAGCGTAAAATTGCAGAAAAGTTTTACTTCGCTATTTGAAGGATTTGGAAATGAAAAGTGTATGAAGTATTTGTATGAGTGTATGTATTTCAACACTGAAACTACACGTTTATCTCTCGAAAGAAAACTTGAATTTGAAAAGTAATTGACATAATAAAGTTAAATAATTAAGAAAATAATGTGACATTTACATTCTTAAATTAATAAAAAGAAAAGGCTGTGGCAGAGTCTAGGGAGATCAGATATTAGCAATAACGTTTTATTTATCAAAAATCAAACTGCTGTTTAGGTTACAGAGGAACGCGCACGTTTATTGCCTCATAAAAAATCCAATCAGCCGGGATTCGATCCCGGAATATTTGAGTTCGAAAGTTTACTAAACATTGCACTAAACACTTACAGAAGTTTCCTCCTCTTCACCTTCTGTAAAATTGTATTGGAAATTGTTCGCTATGAATAATACGTCGGATTAAACAATGCTCTTTCAGAAAAACTGCGGACAATTTGAGTGATTTGGCAGAATTTATTAGTTAACCATTTAGCTCAATTATGAGTTACTCTTAGGAATCCTCAAAACATGGGTTTCCGTGAAGCCTCTTACAAGGAGACCTTTAGGACGGCGGGGTTTTTGATAAAATCGGTATGGGTATGAAGCTCAGACATTCCTTATGACAGTCTTAATCTTATAGAGGCCAACGTTCACTTGTAAAAATCGTCAATCCTATCTGCTCCGTTAGATACCCCGTAATAACCACTTACTTAAAAGAAAATAGTGGCATAATGCTAACGAGTTGAATAGCTAATGAAAACGTCTGTGAATTGAATGCAGTAAAAACTAATAATTTTTCCTTCGATTTCTTAACATTTATTCTGGCTGATATTTAATCAAATTAAATGTACATAAACACACAAAAAAAAATTATCTGCTACGGGGTGATACATTCAAATGTATATACGCGGTGCGCTTACTGACAGATTTATATTCATATTCACTTTATATACACTGCAAATTTCTAAAGGAAATACCTAAATGAAGTACCTCAAAATGAGTCCTTATTTCCCTATGCATTTCTTAGGAATTATAGTTAACATCCCCTAGAATCGAACCAACGAATTTTTACGACAATCTTAGGGATGCTTTTATATGTGAATGGTCCCTTTTATGGATGTGTGAAATCTTGAACCTCTGCGCGGTTGAGAAGTGTCATAAAAAGCTTTCGAAAATATCCAATGCTTTCCTTATGAGAAAAATCGAGATTACGGGACGCTCTGGAATCGAACCCGTGACACATAGGCAACTGTTGATTTTTTAGAAGCACATTATGTTTGTATCCATATGCGCAGAAAGTTTGAATGATCAATGTATTATATTAAGATAGCTACGATTTTTCAAAATTTGAAAATATTTCACCTCCTGGCATCGAACCCATGACCAGTTGCTGCTAAATCATACCATTTTTCCGTAGAAATGTTTAATAACAATAGCTCCATGATATCTTATCTTTCTATCACAATGGAAAGTATTTTTTAAAATTGTTTGAAAAACGGCCCCATGCATTCTTAATGCGGAAAGTCGATATTTGGGGCCTCCTAGAATCTAACCCATGATAGGTAGGTTCAGTTTTCGATTTTTTCCTAAGTGAGATTTAGTGGGCCATTACGTAAAAAAATCGGCGACACCGTGGCCAAAGCGGTTTGAGCCTGACAAATTATCCTATATATATATGTTATATTCCCTATAAATATTTTCAAATTTTAAAAAATCGTAGCTCACTTATTATGATACTTAGATCATTCAAACTTTCAATACTTATAGATACTTAAATAATGTACTTCGGAAAAAATCAACACTTGCCTATGTGACATGGGTTCGATTCCAGAGCGTCCCGTACTCTCGATTTTTCCCGTAAGGAAAGCATTGACCATATTTCCGAAAACTTTTTATGAAACTACTCAACCGCACAGAGGTTCAAAATTTCACACAGCTATAAAAGAGACTATTCTCATATAAAAGAATCCCTAAGATTCTCATAAATGGTCGTTGCTTCGATTCTAGGGGGCGTTAACTATATCTCCATAAGAAAAGCATAGGGAATTTAGGTCTCATTTTGAGGTACTTCCTGAATGAATTAGCTTTTGAAATTTGGAGTGTGTATAAAGATAATCATACATAAGCGAAAGATGACAGTAATATAATGTATATATTTCTATGGAGAAATGTTATAGTATATCTGCAACTGGTCAGGGGTTCGATGCCAGGAGGTGAAATATTTTCATTTAAAAAAAATCACATCTAGCTTAATATGATACATAGATTATAATAGTAGGAAGAATTTTGCTAATAGAAATGTATGGGTAATTGAATGCAATCTAAATACATCTTCAGAATGTCCTTTACTAAGTTCTTACCATTTTGTTGCTTGTATAGTACTCCATCAACAAACTAAAGAGCAATTATTTTAGTAGACACTGCTCAAAAATTAAGAGGCTTTGATAAGGTAGCAATTTAAATATTCTGTAAAGCTTTCTGCTACACAACTTGCAGTGGAGGATGCTCATTGTATCCCTCATGAAATTTTATTGATATTTCTATCTTTGCATTCCTATTGTGCATTAAAGTTATATATCCTATTCATCTCTTTGCAGGGGCTTTGGGAAACAGGGATACCAATGTCAAGGTAATCATCATATTTTGGTTGTATTGCATCATTAAAATATTATTTGTTAGGGAAAATACTTTCAGAAAGAATATAACAAAAGTCAAAGGGTATTTACGTAACTTTTATTTAATCATTGGGTCTCATCATAGTCCATTTTATTACAATAATGATCCTAATAATTTACCTTACACTTAGTTGATATGAGTTAATAAAATATACCCTGAGTTTATAAGATATATCCAAGTGCGTTGAGCTCACTTTATATAGTAGGCATACTTGAAAAATCTTGTTTTTCTTGAAGGCAATTTGAAGATAATGGAGGAATTTTGGTTATAAAGGATATTTAATGATTGATCCTTCATCACAAGGAGTGTAAACATAGATGCCACCCGACTTATCAATAAGACTAGCATAGGGCGATCAAGGGTCAACATTAAAAAGCCCCGTCTTTTTTTAGTTACTTTTGCTGTAAGTTTAGGAGATATAAATGTTAAAAGATTGCAATTTGTTTTTTAATTTCCCAACCTGCTTATCTCATAATCAAGTAATTAGCAGATGTGGTGGTGGAGATTGAAGAAGATGCAGTTGATCTTTTTCGATCCATCATTTTTGGATGGTGGACACTGGTTTGTGATTCAGCAATAGAACTTTTTTTTTCTCTCTGATTATAATTTTCTTTACCTTGTAGTTTTCATCTTTAACACACCGATTTATTATTATTTAACATACTGATTTCTGAGTTATTAAGCAATTTAATTGTATCTCTTTTCTTTGGATTTCTCTCCAAGATCATACATTCTTACTCTTGCAACTGAGGTTTCTTTGATTTATAACTTTGGTTACTTGGTTCTTCATTACGGCAATCAAATTCAGAAAATTAATAATTAATCATCAATTAATAGCCACTATTTTTGAAAAAATGATCAGGTTTGCGTAGGTATCAAACTGATGAAGGATTGGGAAATGTGTTTGGCTGTAAATGATGTGTATTTTTGGAAGAAACATGTCATGTTTAATGTAGAAAGCTTATGTGGTATTTTAAGCTAAGAATTTTGAAAAAATCACCAGTTTTGTCAAGAAAAGTGGTAATTTTTCCACCAGCCATGGAATACTTCAAATTGAATTGCCGCTCCATCAATTTTTTTCTGAAAAATGCAGTCTGTAAGTGCAAGAAACCAGCCTTCATACACTATTCTTGGTGCAGATTATTTTTTTTCAGTACTCTTTGATAAACATCTTCCGAAAGGCTGAAATAAACATTCTATGGATTATTTATTAGCCAACTTTAGACCTATTTACTATCTAGCATTATTTCAAATATTAGTTTTCTTGAACTATTTCAATAGTCTCTTAAACTCTTTTTCATTATCTAAATGTTTAGGTTAGGAGGAGTGCAAGGGATATTGCAGTAATATTTTGGCTTCCACTACCCTATAGCATCCTCTGCCATCACTTGGCATACTCTGATTAAACAAATATGAGGGCTAATTTACGTCAGTATGAATAAGTTATCTTTGAGAGAAATCCTAAAAGAGATATGATTCAATAATATTTGAACGTTAATATATCCTAAACTTACAGCGAGAAGCAGCTAAAAAAAAAGATTGCCCTTCTTAATTTTGATCCTCTATCGCCCTATGCTAGTCTTATTGAAAAGTCAGAGGATACCTATTTTTTTATACTCCTTATTCACTGTTATCTTCTCACTCAATGCATATTCAGATTATTTCATGAGAATGAACCTCTTGCTAAAATTATTAAAAAAGGCGATTATCTTGAAATAGAGAAGAGTTTATGGTGATATAGTAGTTGGTTTACCTAAGAAGTATGACTCGGGTTGAGTCCTAGTCAGGTAAACTTGATGTATAATTCAATTTGTATTGGGTTTATATACTATGATTACACCTTGTTGCATCTTTGTTACCATCCTTGTTGTAACTAATTAATCTGAATTTGTTATTATAAAATATTTTGAATTATATTTCTTTCTGCCAATATTGAATATATTTAAATTTTAGAATTACCGTATTTTTCGACCATAAGATGCACTTTTTCTTCCCCAAAAAGTGGGGAGAAAAGTGCCTGCATCTTATGTTCCAAATAGAAGCAGAGCGGCAGCGGGTCCCATGTCCAGGCACTTGCAGAGTGGCAGCAGGACCCGCTGACACTAATGCCTAGTGATGTCAGTGATTGTGACCAAATGAATTCTGACTCAAGCGAAGAAGAGTTCTTGGGGTTTTCAGAAGACTAGAGTACTCAAACCTTTGTCTTTATGTGTGATAACAGTTCTTAATGCCACTGTTGACTGCTGTTCAGTTTATATGGTTCAAATATTATTCTGTTATACATTATTAAATATTTTATTACACTATTTGGTTCAGAATATCTTTTGTCCTATTTTTCTCCTCTAAAAACCAGGTGCGTCATATGGTCCGAAAAATACGGTATATTCAATAAAGGATTTCCTATTACTCTACCCTAAAAGTTAATTTTTTTCATGGCAAATATTTTACTCTATTTAAATAAATTACCACATCATCATATGGTGCATTCTGAAAGTAATTCAATTGAACTTCCTGTTCCTATTAGTTGGAATGAGATCTGACAATACTATAAAAAAACACCTTTATTATTTCTTTTCAATCAGGGTAAATCTAAGACCACTTTTACATTAAACCCCTAATACCAACCCCCTTAATACCAAGGACAGACCCTTAAAACTATTCAGATCCTCCAGCACTCAATCCTGTGTTCTTGGGAGTTCGAAGCTGCGAGTGAACACCCACTGAGGTATATTGCATGGAAGCTTTAATTCGATCTCTGTGTCCTTCAAGCAAGTGGTATCGGCAGAACTTCAGTTGTAAACCTATCAGTGACAATCATGTCACAGAAAAATGAAATGGAGTGCATAAAGTTAGAATTTAAGTTCTGTAATAAACTGAGAAAATCTCTTGAAAAGACATAAAATGATTCATTAGGCACTCTGTCCTGCTCTCTTATTTTGAGGTGCTAAAAGGCCTTTTAGGAGGAAAGAAGTCCAGCAATTTCAAAGTCATCCAAAGGAGTCTATTTTTAGTCTGTAGGAGAGATTCTATCAAATGACAAAATGATCCCCAAAGACTCCTTCCAGGGTGTGTCATGGCAGAGTCACTGGGAAAGTGGAGACCCAAGTAACCAAGAGACATTATTTTGAAGAATTTGCAATTTTTATGCAAATATTTTAAATTAATTACTTAAAAATAATTGTATTACTTTCGGCATGCACCAGGTAGTGATTTAATTCATCATGATGTAAATAAACATATTTTCTTATGTTTTTTTGCAGTTTGTAGTTTTGTTGTTCACAAGAGATGCCATGAGTATGTATCATTCAAATGCCCTGGTGCTGACAAAGGAGCTGACTCTGATGTAAGTAAAATATGAATCTATGGTAGTGAAGGCTATTTTTTCTTGGAAATAATGTGCAGTAACTCATACTTGGTGGTTAAAGTAAATTTTCTTACAGGTAAATTCTGGGAGCAGAAATAAGGTTTCCTAATCTTGCCTGTTTTTAGTATCTATTGATTTAATATTTGACGAGCATAGATGGAGTAATATTTGTCACTGTGCCTTAATTTTTTTTCATCAAACCCCTTGGATTCTTAATTCTATTAATTTATCAATTATAGGTTCATCCTGAAGATTTAATCAATATCATTTGTAGTTAAAATGTTCAATAATAAATGAGTACTGATTTGTATATATTTTTTTCTTTAGGTTTATCTAGTCTTGGGACAAAATTTCTATGAAAATTTGCTGGCTCTGATGTTAGATTATTTTCCTTTAAAACAGTTCTAAAGGTTATATATTGGAGCATTATCATTGATCTTCCTGTATATTAGTTATCAAACTTTGTTTTTGTATTCAATTTAGGTACTTCTTATGGGATGTCTTTCTAAAATTGTATTTTGAAAAATTGATATATAGAAACACATTAGTTATAGTAGTGAATGTATTACAATAAGATGCAAATGATGGGAGTGAGTGACAATGAAAATGTAATTGTATGTTATAGAAGTTTACAGAAGTACTTGTAAATAATTTTTGGCTTTATACCACATTATTCATTACACACATTCTAATCCTTTCATTTATAAAAAGAGAAATTATTGTGATAAATATTCCATTTTGAAGTGATATCATCTACCCATTACTAACCGACATGGTATACTTAAATATGTTATAGGTACTTGGACCGCAAAGAAGGGATTAATTTATTTATTTCAATGGCCTTTACCAGGGAAAATCATTAACTATAAAAAAGACTATAAAATATTTAATATTCTCATAATTATTTATTTGAATTTTTCTGTTTATTACTAAGAAGATTGAAATTTCAGAAGCATTTAATATTAAGGATATAATAAAGTACATTGACATATTCACTTATTGTTTATGCAACAGGAATGTTCCCTCAATACAGTGGATGTACAGGATACATTTACAGGATAAATAAGATTAATAATGTATTTTAGATATGGATTATAGACTATTTTAGAATATTTACCTTGGATTATATTAAAAAATGGAAATACTGTAATTTTATTGAAGTATAATTATTACTAATAGCTGTCATCATTGCACTTTCATATTCTCTTTTTATTGAATATTATTTCAAATATATAATTGTTCTATTCCTTTAAAGTGTTTTGAAATCAAGTACATATTGCTAATTTTTCTCTCATGCTGAGTGTTAAATTCGTATTAAACTACCTTATTCCATCCTACATTGAGTATTTATGAATATAGTTCCTAAAATGTTTTTCTAACACTATTAGCCTGTCTGATAGAACTAAACTTTGACATCTGTAATATATGCTCAGTAGTTCAATTTGATTGATCCATTCATAAATATTCTATTGATTTGAAATTATCAAACAAAGCGTATCTTTAACCATTTGTGTATTTTGATGAAATAACAACTGAAACTTTTGTGTGTTAAGTGTAATTCATTATGAGTACATCGCCCTATATTTTGTTGTGTGTTCTGACCATAGTTCCACATACTCGTTGCTAATCTTTCTGGTACATCATTGTGCATTTAGATGTATTTTGGAGGATATAAATTTTTTAAATGTTTATCTATCACTTGGAACCTACTCTTTCCTGGTCCCTCTCAGGACACTCGAACCAAACACAGATTCAAGGTGCATACGTATAGCAGCCCAGCTTTCTGTGACCACTGTGGATCCCTTCTC
The DNA here is from genome assembly GCA_020796165.1 of Pantala flavescens. Classification (NCBI taxonomy): domain Eukaryota; kingdom Metazoa; phylum Arthropoda; class Insecta; order Odonata; family Libellulidae; genus Pantala; species Pantala flavescens. The sequence continues at coordinate 49,408,131 of CM036879.1, read as the reverse complement.
TATGGCATCATACATCAAGGAATGAAGTGTGAAGGTACCATTCCTATTTCATCCATCCTGTTTCTTTTTAACATTCTCACCGCCAATATCTCTGTATGTAGTGTGTCTGAGGTTCCTTGAAATCATCTTTAGTGTGATACTCTAATGATTCTTGTATTCAATTTATCCTTCTTTAATGAAATCTACTTAAAATGTTTCAAAAAGATTGAAAAGTGATTCTTATCCTTCACTTATTTTTCATATAAATTTATGATAAATGATCAATACTTTTTAATCCCTCAAATATGTGAAATATGAACTATATTATAATTCAGTTGATATTATACAAATCTTGGAACATGAAAGTGTTGAATTCTACACTTTATAAGTATCAATTGATTGATCCTACTCTTTAAAATTATCTTTTGTATTTTGATTTACGTTACTTGATACATAAGAGTAACTCACAAGTGGAACCTACAAGGAACCAATATAGAATTCAAAAATTAATAATTGGCTTTTGAAAGTCAATTATAATTACTTACAATTGGGTAGGTGTTAAGTGTTTTTTGATTGAGTTAAAGTCTGTCTTTGTGAATGCTGTGTTTTCTTTATATTTCATAATACAAATTTATCTGAATCTATTGACAGAATTCTTTATACCTAGTAATGCTTAATTATTGAACTTTATAATGAAAGTAAGTCTATGTTAAACAAGAATCAACTAATCAAAATGGAAAATTGGAGTAATGAGCTGAATCTTGCAACAATTTTTCAACACTGAAAGGAAGAAGAAATTGAAAGTCATAGAAGAAAGCAATCCTTCGTCTAATAAGTACTCTAATTACTCAGTGCATTTTCTGGAATCATGATTGTTCAGTAAGACAAAATAGAAAATTGGAAGCCATTCATGAGATTTTCTTTTCTAGCAAAGATCTAATATGAGTTTAGGATTTTGAGATAAACTAGTTAAAATGTATGAATCATACCTGAGGAAAAATGGTTAAACTTTTTTTGTTAAACCATTTTAAACATTGCCAGGATTAAATATAACCAAAATACCCTCATTTTTTCAACTTTGATATTGTTTATTCAAAAACTTCTTAATATTTATTATGAGAGATTTTTTTGTCTTTATATTTACATTTGAAAATTGTCTTTATATTTACATAATGATGGAGTAAATTTATCTTATAATTTACCATCGTCCTAAAACACAACTTTCTTACATTATTCAAACCTTACAGAATTGTAATGGAATTTTTCTGTATCAGTCTTTAATTCATAAAAATGATTAATCGTTGCATTTTTATTAATTTTAACTGAATGCATACATTAGAATTCATTTAAATCAACACTGTTATGGTTTGACCAGTTTGGAATGAGAATTAATGGAAGTCAATCTATGTTTTAGGTGGAATTGTCTTATGGGAGGAATCCCTCTTTCCAGACATTGGAAATTGCAACAGATAAAATAATCATTTGTAGTTATCTTTTGTAAATTTTAACTTCAATGCTGGTGAAATTTCAATGAGAATTGCAATTCACTTAACAGTGATGAAGATTTTTAAGTCTTTATTATGAAAAAATATATTTTAAAGCAAAAGTTAAATATATGGTAGTTTTTGCTTGAGAAATTCATTGAAACTGCCTTTGCTCTCATCCTATTCAACATAAATGCTAGTTTTTTCTTAGATTGTTTTTTTATCTTCTGATTACATAAAAATCACATTAGACTACTTTTCTATTTACCTTATTTTATTTGAAAATAATTTAAGTTAAGTTAGTTGGAAACTTCTGAAAAATTTTGATCATGCTGTTCAATTACATACAATACATCACCTAAATTTTTTTTCTTAACTCATGAAGTGCTTGTCACAAGAGAAATTGAGAAACGTTATTTATGTTTACATATTGTTCTGAGTTGATATCTTAAATATAATTTTATTTCTCCTCCTTTATACCCAAGAGAGTAAATTCAAATTAATCTGAAGTTTGGATATTTAAGTAATAATGATCAATAATCAAAGTACGAGACAATTCACTCACCTGCTTATTTTGGCTTTAAAATATATTTTTCATTATTAAAATTCTTCTCCAAATACAACCAGAATTTAGATAAAAATCAAAAACTACAAGTCTATATTTAACAGTTGAAATCTGAATTTATGCAGATGATAGGGTAGGCTGGTCCCTTATGGCAGTTAATATGGAATTATTTTCCCATTATCTTTCTATACCATCTGGCTCAACTGTAAAGCACTTTTACACTAGTATTTTAGCAAGGAAGTCTGAAGAATAATCTTTCTTTGGAAGAGCTCCAATGATGAATTATAATTTCATGTAATTATTATCTTTTCACAAACTGGCATAACTCAAAAGGACAAAAAAATTGACTAATCTCAAATAACTTTTAATTCTTTGAGTAATACTTAGCTGTTTAATGTATATTTAAAATGAACTAATTTTTAATCAGCTAAATAATCTGATGCATGATGGTATTCACAGAATTTATTGTAACTTTTTATTTGTGTTGTTACATACCCTCAAATACATTATTTTTAATTTTTTCAAGAACGTGTACATTCTTATGTGGCATACATGAAAATTAATGAGAAACAAAAATTTTTTATAAGTTAGTCAAATTCGTGAAATTGATGAAGGAGATTGAATATTTTCTTCAGAGGAATAGCCATTTCATCTACTGTCCATCAATCTCTCTTTTATTTTTAGTATCTTACTATGTTAGTAGAAAAAATAATGCTCTTCAAATAAAAGCTATTTTTCAACATAATGAATGCACAGGATGGATCATTAAGATTAATAATGTAATTTAGATATGGATTGTAGACTATTTTGGATTATTAACCTTGGATTAAATTTCTAAAATGGAAATAGACTGTCATTGTATTGAAGTATACTTAGATCCTAAATGGTATGATGGGCGCTAATTGCAGTAAATTGACAGTTGTCATCTTTGCACTTACTTCAATATCCCCTCATGATTGAATATTATTTCCTAATATAATTGGTTCATGCTTTTAAAGTGTTGTGAAATCAAGCACCAATGTTTTAAATAAAACTAATTCAAGCAGTCAAAAAAGTTAAATTTACAAACAGTTAAAATTGATACATAATTCTAATAATATATAATGAATGAGAATATTTATTTTCAAAGAGCAACACATTCACATGCAATGTGATTAAATATCTGTTTCAACAGTTCAATACATTTAACTTTAAAGTACAGTTTGGCTCTGCATATCTTTCTATTAAAGTGTGCATTATCATTTATGCTTTTTCTTTTAAGTTTTCTCTTTCTATTTTTGGATGTTTGTACTTGGAATGCCTTTGTGTACCTCCTGGTCTATATTTTATGATAAATGGTGACCTTATGTATTCTTAGCTCTGAATTTTGTGATTTTTACAATATTTCTTCCATTAGTGGCATACTCATTTCATTTGTGATATACAATGATGATATAAGCGTATGTAGGAAAAATCTAGATCTTAAATTTACACTTGAACATATATAATTTTTTTTTGAAGAGGTTACTTTTAATAATCTAATCCCATAACATGCAATTAAGTAAATTCACTTTTCTAAACATCTTATAGTATATAGGTCTGAAAGATTTATTTCCAGTCTTCTTATCCAGATGGAATGCAACATGTCACTTTTCTCTCCTCAAATTTTTCTTATTTATAATGTTTGATCCAACATTACCATATTAAATACCAATAAAAAATCGAGACTTGAATGCTCTTAACTAATACTCACTCCAACTTTAGAAAAATGTAAATTTACTAAATTTCCTTTTTTTGTGTATTACTTACCAATCAAATAACCAAGTAAGAGTTCAGTTCCAAGAATTTGTAGAAGTAAACACTGTTTTTGTATCAAAGCTAATGTACAAAATTGTGAAAGTAGAGAGAATTTTTATTCCCCATTCAAGTCTCCTTTTTTGTATTTTCTTTTCTATAATGCCTTTATTATGACTAAATACAGTTTTATCTAACCATTCTTAACCTGATAAAATTTCACGGATCCTTGAAACCTTGTATATAAGTGCCTATCATTCTCTATGGAATGTAGTAGTGTGTCTCCTTTGCAAGAGCAGCTGTGTAATTCATTCCTTTTTCAAACTTAGGGCAAGCCAACTTTTCCACAGCTTCAGTTGCCTGTGATCTGGTGTCTTGATTTTCTTTTTTATGCCTAAATCTTTTCAATTGAATATATATTCATTGTACTATAATTTTCCATGTTGATTCTGTAATATCTACATTTGAACCTTGCTAAATGCTCACGAATATTATTTTTCAGGAATGAATGTTGGTTTTTAATTCTTAAATGGTTTTATTTATCGTTGATAGAATTAATATTTTCTTTGATCAGTTATTTTTAAAAGGAAAGGAAACTGATGGAAACAACGCACAGTTTTTGTATAAAATTTCCATTTAAAATAGAGAAAATAAATATTCAAGATACCTTATTATTGCCAATGTAGAAATGGAATGTTTAGGTAATTTTAATGTTAAGAAAAAAATTATTATTAAAAATTCTTTCCTTATGGAACATGAGTGAGATTCAAGCTTGAGGTATCACAACTTAACAGGAAATTTAAAATATATTTCCATTTTATACTTTGTGTGTTATTATTATTGAGATTATGTATATATAATAATAATAATAATTTATTTCTATTATAACTCATACCACAATTCATAGTTTATAGGGTAATTCTAAAAGATTCTTGTAGATATACAGCGACGGTCTTACAGAGTTCAGAGGGGGATTCCTCTGCCATTTTTAGTACAAAACATAAATTAATCTAGAACCATTATATTATAGCAAAATTATCACATAACATCAACAAATTGTATTATTGTGCTATTAATTTGAAAAATGAATCTATAGATTATCATAAAATTTTAAAAACATTTTTATCACAAAAATGACCATTACATAATTATATTCAACAATTATTAGATAATTTTTAATCCTAAAAATGGACAATTTTTCCAAAGTCATATAATTATCACTCATCATCAAACGTCAGTTATATTAAAATTGTACAAATAGTAAAGGAAAAGCCTAACAATTATGATAAGAAAAATAAAAATTATAATTAACAGCATAAGAAACATTACATAAGTTTACAGTTAAAAAACAAGAGTAACAGAATTAACAATTTAATATCCAATTTTTAATTTCCCTCTTTACAATTTTTCAGTAAAATGTAAATATTTTGGTAAATCATTGAAAATAGTAGTAACAATAATTATTTTTGATTACCACGCTTATTGTAATACATTGGAATACTGTTTGCACATTAGGTCTTATATTCATTTTGTGTTGCAGCCTTTTTTATACATTGTGTACTTTTTTGGACTTTTTCATCAGTGGACTATTTCACTTTTTACCACTGGCAACAATGATAATGTGGTTTTGGCTCTGGGAACTTACTGGAGTAATCAGTATGCCCCTAAGGATGGATAGTTTGGAGACCCCTGCTTTAGAACATACATTTATTAATATTATTATTTACAACAGTATGATTTATTTACAATTTGTTGATAATGTGTGATAATTTTGTTATGTTATTTAGGATAATGGTTCTAGATTAATTTACTTGTGTTTTGTACTAACATAAATGGGTCTTGCAGAGTCCTGAAAATGGCAGAGGAATCCCCCTAAGAACTCTGCAAGACCCTTGCTGTATATCTACAAGAATCTTTTAGAATTACACTATAAACTATAAATTTTAGTATGAATTATTAGTAAATAAATTTAATATTAAAAAAAGTATTATTATTTTTATTATTATCATCATTATCATTACTCTTTATAAGGGGAAAAGCAAATTACCTAACTCTCCTCTACTTAAGATTGCTCATTTTTTCTGCCTTTTAGTTTTTGAAAGCTGATTTGTGAGTATGTCATTCTATGATATGTTCTCCACTGATATGCTAATGGATTTTGGGAGAAGGTCAACAATGTGCAAATTAGTATGAAACCAGCCATTAATAAATTAGTTCACCTATTGGAAGGTATTCACTTAAATTACTAAAAGCCAGTTTCTATATTGTGATCCTCAGGCCCTGGAATGCAATGAACTGATCTTCATTATTATTCAGAATTTTTCTTTTGTTCCATGTATAATCATTAGTTGCTTGAAAAAAGCTTTTCCTTAATTTCTCACATAGAATATTTCAGGGCCTTTACTATTTCTTCATATTCTCTATCAGATCATTCTGAACATAACTAGAAAGAAAGAATTAATGTATGAAGAAATCAATGCATTTCCATTGCTTTAAAAACCTTTATTAGCAGATGGGAGGAACAATTTGCAGTATTTACCAAAAATTATGTGAGAAATTGAATGAATATATTGAGCCTTTGCTGCATGCCATTTTAAATAGTATTGTTGCTTTTGTTGCTAACTCCTATCTCCTATTGCTATTAATCTATACCTTGATAATCATGATCTGTCAAATAAATTAATAATTGTGCTACAAGTGTTTGTGGAGGCTTGTACAAAATCTACTAATTAGTGACCCACATAAACATAAATCATTGGTTGAAATCCTGGATTATGTACTTATAGTTTAAAACTTAATTCTATAAACTAAGAATAGCATAAGAAGAATAGTTCTCAAATTTTCATCATGATTTTATGTAAAATTCTATTAGATTTAAATTTTACATCAAAGGAAAACAAGGGAATATGAAAAGTATCTGTAAATTAACATTGCTACCAAGGGCAAATATTATAGTTAACATCATTCAATATGTGATCATAAAATATTGAATTATTGCATTTCTATAAATTGTTGTGCTGCTTCCCAGCATTTTTGAATTTTGTAAGTTTTATCCAGCGTTAGAGGACAAATTACTGTAATCCTTCTGGTTGATTTTTGAATTTTTGCTAAAATGCATAAATAGAATTTTCATGACTTTTCTGTAGTTGCTGCAGTATAAAGAAAGTTTATATTTATTAATGCATAATTGTACAATATGCTGTACTATAATTGACAAATATATTAAATTTTACTTTCAGTGGAAATAAAATTAATTAAACTCTTATATGTAACTGGTTAATTTTTTCCAATAAGGTCACTGATAAAATACTATATTATATTGTACTAGGTAGATATACTGATTTAGATAGACTGATAGACCATTTTTGTTATAATGTGTAAAAATTATTAAAGATCAGAAAATTTAACAATCATACATTTACCTTGTACTTTGTAAAATGGCATTGAATACCTTTTTTCCTTGGCAGGGGTTTTAGTCATCTTATATAACTTTACAATATGTATACATATTAGGTTTGTTATAAATTGTTATAAGTACAACATGTAAGCATTATTTCTATATCAATTAAATAGTATCTATAATGTTAAGTTTTTTTTAATGAAATCTCCACCTTTGAAAATTTGATGAAATGTATCCAAATTATTTTATCATCGAAGGAGTCTATGTATAATATTAATTTATAATATAATGAAAATATAATTTTATAATAAAAGTTTGTTTGATCATAAATTTATTAAGACTATAAGGCTCTTGATTAATTCAAATATGGCCAAAATCATCAAATTTTCTAATCATCAAGAAGACTTTTTCATCATATTCTTTCACAATAAACAATGTTCAAGTAATTTAAGTTTAAATAACAAATCCTAGGAACATTAAGTGAATTATCTAAGGTATGCCAGCAAGTTATTACAGGGTTAATATCTCTTAATTTTAAGCAGAGATAATACACATGAAATCTGAAGCAGGTTGCTATTAAAATCACCTCAAATGTCTTATGATAGTATAATATTGCAAAAATAATTGTGATAGAGTATTAATTAGTTTGTGGTGCTAAAAGAATATAGAATTTTACTACTATAAAGAATAGATTTTGAGAAGATGTAGTACTATAAAAATAATATAACATTAAGCATTATGTGAAAGGAGTAATTTCTGGAGGATCATGTGAATTAAAAGTGACCCTAATTTTTTTGTGTAATTGTATATAATGTGAAAACTTTCAGGAGTTCAAACACTGTAAGTTAAAAACTCCCACATTCCTCCCCACTTACTTAGTGTACATTAGTAAGGATTAACAAGGATATAATTCCCAAAAGAATCTTCATCAAGAATGTGTATTTGATGAGGCATGTTTATTTGGTAATGAAAATTATCTCTTTCTGGGTAATTTTAGTACTTTTAATTATATTACTTTTAATGGGATTGAAATGTGGCTTAAAACATTTCTTGCTAATTTTTATCCTATAAATCTCTTGAATTAGTATTGTGAGATCTTAATTTTGAATGCCTGGCAACAATTAGAATCATTAAATGGTGCCTGGTACAATATATCTTAAATAATTACATTATTATTAAGATATATTGTAATTTAAATTATATAGATATTAATCATATAAATCAAGAATTTTTGCTAATTTTATATCAATTTCTTCTAGATTTCATACAATGATGAGGTTAATTTACTTCAGCTCATAACTATATACCTAATATTTTGTAGAAATAATGTGTGGACAAAAGTATACATTTTTAATAAAAGCACCTTGTAGCATCATATGTTATTTCCATCAGTTTCCTCTATAGGGATTCTTATCTAATCATGGTTAAACAAAGTTGAACAATATTGAACATCACTTTCATTTAAGTTACTGTGTACTATGAATTTTATATGGTTGCCTGTTTTATTTATTTATACTATAACAAAGAATATTTAGAGACAAACTCAAATAATGATGTGTTACAAAATGAAAGAAATTTTAATTGTTATTTATGATTGATCAAATATTTAAGAATGTGAGGATTTCTTTTTTTCATCCATTCAGTCTTTCAAAAGTGCCATTTTTGTGTAATACTAGGACATTGTCAAAAACCTATTACTCCTGAGATAGGACGGAGATGTATTACTCCAATTCAGATATGAAGTTCAATTCAGTTTTTTTCTCCACCTATTGTATACTGTTTATTTTCCTGTTGCATGGAAATTTTTTAAGCTCCTAAAGAAGGGGTTTGATGAGTCCTGTCCTGTCATTGCATATACAAGGTACTGTAGTATTGATGTACATATCTACTCCTGCTGTTGTCAAATCTCATTTTGTTGTCCTTTACTCAATCTAACAAGAAAGCTAATTCTTGCAGTAGTGTTATCTGCATTCTTGCTACTTATAATAGTGGTATCTTTATTGTTTAATACAATCTATCTGCTATTAAATGATTGGATTTTACAATTGATAGTAGATAATGTATATGTTTAAGAAAGAATAATTGTATCATTATCTACGCACATGATTATGAATTCATATTAATAATGGTCACAAAATTGTCTTTATTGAATACATTTGGGATTTTTTGGAGTTTTGGCATAGAATTAATATTAGCTTTAAATCAAAAGAATGATTTGGATTATAAAAGGCACTTTACAAAGTGTTTTTTTGCATGTTTGCGACAGGTTAGAAGCTTTGTTCTTTAGTCCTCAGTTGAAAATTTCATCTACTCCATCTAATATAATAAGACTGTTCATAGAGCAATAGTCAGTGTAGAAAAATAGGTAGGAAATTTATCCATAAATTTTTATATGCTATGTGTAGATTTTGCTGGAGTATCTCTTTTATTTGGGTATGTTGTGAGTGTATTATTTACTAATCCATCGAATAAGGATATTTGTTTATCTGAGCCTAGTAAATATAAGTACTTTACTTGCCTAGTAAGTATAAGTTCACAGATTACTGTGTATTCAATGTTTGCTTTAATGTGTCAGAGTTTTTTTATATTACGAGTGGCATCTCATTCTCATTTGTTATGTTGATTATCTTTTGTAGCATGTGGATGTCATCCGTCATATTTCCTTCTTTGCTTAGTTGGCTAGTTCTCTTAGTTGGTTAGGAGAATTTCAGCTGCAACTATCAGAAAAGAGGATGATAGCTTGCATAGTCTTCTTTTGTCCTCCATGCAGAAGAGTTTCTATCTTTAGGGATCTTTTGTGCTATTTATGAGCTGGAATAGGAGCTGTCTTTAATGATTCAAGATATTTGGCCAACACTACATCTGATCCTCTTTTCATTCCCATAAGGATTGGTGTCCTAACTTCACCTGGGAGAACTATTGGAGTTTCTACCACCTTTTTATAAACTTCTTTGGAATTCATTATTTTAAGTCTTCTCTGTGATTGTTTTAAGTATGATTGCCTGTTTCTGCCAATTTCCTTCACCAAAGGAGGTTTAATTTAGCCTCCTAATTTTTACTGTTTCCTAAGGCTACCTTAATTATTTTCTTGCTAAACCTTCCTGACATCATTATTATCTTTGTTTCTTTGCATGGTGGCCTTCAACATATCACCATCTTTTGGTTTGTATGAGTTCATAATTTATTTTCTGCATTTTATTATTAAACAGGTTTTTTGGTTATATTTCTGTGTATATTTATCTATGAAGTACATTGAAATTAAAAGAATTAAAATTCTAGCTTTGAGTAGTTTTAAGTGTATATGAATATCCATAAACACATCATATGTTTGAAGTTATGCTCTCTAATATATAGTTCTTTTGACTTAAATATTTGGAATTTTTAGTGTAATATATTGTGAATATTTAATTTTGAGCATATTCTGCTGAATCACTTAATATATTGCTTACATCAACCTTCTTGATTTTGGTAGTTTTTATCAGGATTTGGAAGTTTACTTAGAGGATTCTATAGAAGAGGAATTGTCATTCATTTTTATGCTCAGGGATCTACTTTTACAATCCATGGCAACTTGATGTATGCCTTCCATTTTAAATTCTAAGTGAAACTGATGTTCAAAATTAGACTAATTAGATGTAAAGTATGCAAATTTTTATGTAAATATGTGGATTTCATTTTTTTGCTTATTGATGTGTCAGTTAGTGCATTATCAGTATTTACTTATGAATATATATCTCTTTTTCTCTTTCACTTACATGCTCGGTTTTTTTGGATCCCTTCACTTTTTGGAAACCTCTTTCCTCTCACTTCTTTGCTACTCAATTTCTATTCACCTTGACACTTCAACACTATTTAATATTCAAATATCTAAACCTTTTTCTTAACTATTTATTCATATTTTTTAAATATTCAAATAATTGTGTTCAATGATTTTCTGCCTAAATTGAAATATTAAAAAACCTCGTATTGAAACACATTTCCAAAACAATTACCTCAAACAATTTATGTAACTTGGTACCGAAATGCTATAAACATAAATGGTGCTGAAACTATGAAACAATACTTCGATGTGCCAAAACAAGGCGGAGTCTGCCAAGCACAAGTGGGAGATGTACTCTTTCTTCTCGCCTACGTTCTGTGACCACTGTGGATCCATGCTCCATGGAATCTCCAACCAGGGACTCAAGTGCAAAGGTATTGACCCTAACTAAAAAAGCGCTCATCACACCTGCTGATTTGATGGTGCAATGCATTGATGCCTTTTATAAAGAAGGATACTTGCTCAAAAGTTTCTTATATTGTAGATGTTACACCATGGGAACAGATTTGTTGGTTCACCTAAGAGAATTTCTCATGTATAAAGTGATGTTAAATAATAATTTTTCATATATAAAGTAAAATTTTTCATGGAAAACATTAAATTGAGGGTTATTGAATTGTGCTGTTTGTTTTCATTTTTTATCCTCTCAAAATAATTACATTTATTTTTAAATATTAAGTACTTCTGTAGTATATTTGGTCAAGTCTTTTTAATCCATCTTTGTCTAAAGAAAATGATTTTACTATTTGCATGGTGTATATAATAAATATATTAATTCATAAATGGTTTATACTTATCGAAAGAGAAGACTTGCTTTTGTATTCATTACCATTATTTAGATGATTGTTTTATTATTGTCTTGAAATATGAAATACAGATATTTCAATTAACGTACATAAGAAAACCATTTGTTGTGGTGAAAAATCTTGGGTTGAATTTCATATTCAACCCAAGATTCTTCGTGATTCAAAGCTTTTGGTACCTTCGGTGCTTAGGAATGCGAGAAAATATACGACTTGTTGGTACCCATTGCATTGCATCATACCTATAAGTTTTTGAAAGTGACTTATAGAAGTGACTTTTATTTATGCTGAGAAATAGTAATTCCTCTTCCTTGTTTACGCTTTAATCAATTATACCTAAATAATATTCACATTTATTAAGCTAACAGTAACTAGTTCTATGCTTATTAGATTAAGGGAAAGGAATATAGCATAACATACAAAGCTATGCAGCTGGTAACCCAAGAAGAAACAAAAGTGAAATATATTTTTTAGGTGAATGGGACTTAGTTCTAGATTCTTTTCTTTACGGGTATCTATTCCAAGCATCATTCAATGAGAATGGTTTCGGTTTTAAGTATTTCGTAGCTGATGCAAATGATGAGTCTGATCTCTCCAATCTTTTGGATTCCACTGTGTAGAGACGACCTTTAGCTCACATTCAGTTGCGATGTGAGCACAATGATGTAATTTTTTAAATAACTTACATCTATCCTGTGGTACATGAAAATGGAGAGACCTAAGAAGGGAGGGATAAACTGAATTAAAATAAGAATTACCTACTATTTTTCACTTCTGTTTCTCCACAACCACCTACAAGGTTAATCGGTGTCAACTAGGTGATTGGGTCCCATTGTCAATAAGGTGTTATAATTTACTTTCGTTGCTAAAAATTTCATATCTATTTAAACTTGAACACTAAATCATTAAAATAAATTGAAGCTTCTGTATTAATAGTATTAACATGCAGCATGAAAAAATATTTACTCCATTCTGATGCTTATGAAACAGATTTTTATTTTGTAAATATTGGAAAAGCAAAATTCTTTCTCTGAAAGATTCTCCTTTTTCATAGAACATATATGGAAACTTTATTCAAAGTTTTCTACTCCTTCAGATGCTTATATCCAAAGATGTAGGCCATAGAATATTCAAAATTTTCGATCATTTCCATGAAAATTATTAGACTTGTCCATTTACATTTTCCAGTTGTGCTTAGTTAGCTTTAGATATTCTGCTCCTACAAAGAAGAAATGGATTGGAGCTATTCTTCGGTTAATTTTTATTGGTGATGTTAATGGCAGCTTTTGCATAAGTGTCCATAAGTGCCCACAATGATGAAGGTACCCACCTCTTAATATTCCTGCTCACAATTGCTGCCTGAGTATATCATAATTTTCCCAAATTGTGATTGATGAAAAGTGCATGGAACCTTGATTCATTCTACTCTGAGATTCTTAATCTAAATGTAGATGAAGTTTCAAATAAATCCTTATGATGGCTAAATGCATTATTTAAAAATTTAAACAAATGTCTTCTATGGTTAAATAAATTTGAAAAAGTTTGAGAGAATGTTTCATTTTTTGCTGCTGAAGCTAAGTTTGTTCATTAGAAGATTATTCATTAGGAAGTTTTCTTCCTATATCCTTTAAGGGTCATTTTCCTTAGAATTAATAGCCTGTAATAAGATCTATTTGACTACAGCATGTGACATGAATGTGCACAAGAGGTGTGAGGAGAGTGTTCCCAATCTTTGCGGCTGTGACCACACTGAGAGGAGAGGACGAATTGAATTGAAGATATCATGCTCGGGAAGCAAGATTACAGTTGATGGTGAGTAACTATTTAAATGATTTCAACATGAATACTAATGTAGTGATAGAAATGTAGTTCACAGTTCCTGGATGTAAGAAAATCATTTCAACTGAAAATTGGTATTATATTGAAAGTATCATGTGAAAAGTATTATTAACAATGTTTATTGCTGTCAAAGATGAATGTGTAACTGCCAGAACATGCTGCATGCTTAAAAATTTGAACTGAATTGTTTCAGGCTGATGATTAGGTTTTTTTAGAAAACTGTAACCTATTTTTAAATTATTTGGGTTTCTAAAATGTTGCACTTGCTTTAAGGCAATGAAAAGTAATAACAAATCCCTGTTTTGTGTTCCTTATGAAATGTTTAAGGTTTTAGGAAATTTGGCAGACGAAAGAGATTAGATAGGCCACATTTTGCTCAGATTTTAATTTTATCAACTACAAGAATATAATGAGAGGGTTCAGGGTCTCTTTTGTAAGAAGGCAAAAGGATTACCTGCAGTGGAATAGAAAAATGTTTCATTTGGACAAAAGAGTACCACTCAAAAGGGTTTTTCTGGTGTTAGACTGGTAGAGTAGGATAAAATTGGATTAAAACTACAAAGTAAAGAATGAAGTGATCAAAAGACTAGGAGGGCTATAAATAATGGCGAATGAAGAAACAAGTGGTAATTAAATTTTATATTGTGGACAATGAAGTAAAATAAAAAATGTAAGAAGCCTATAGTGTCCCTGAATGTTAATTATTCGTTCGTTTTATGCAACTGGGACCTCCTAAAGTCATTGAACCAAAATGGGTTGTTTGGAATGGCTTTCTCTGATTATCTTTGGAATTTAGAATAAAAGGATTCATTTACTTGCTGTATACGTGTAATTCTACCAGCAGAGTGAAGCCTGAGAAAAATGTTCTCTTCTCTGAGGGCAATTCTAGACCCCATAGAGAAGAGAGAATGAATATTTTCTCTGCTAACTTCACTCATTTTAAGGAAGTACCTCAAAATGAGTCCTTAATTCCCTATGCATTTCTTACTAAGATAAAGTAAACGCCCACTAGCATCGGACCAACGACCATTTACGACATTCTTACGGACGCTTCTATGTGAGACTTTAATGGCTGTGTGAAATTTTGGACCTCTGCACGGTTGGGAAGTGCCCGAAAAAGTTTTCGGAAATATGGCCAATGTATTTCTTATGGGGAAATTCGAGATTACGGGTTGCTCTGGAATCGAACCCATGTCAGGTATTGATTTTATTCAAAATACATTGTGTACGTATCTGTATGAATAGAAAGTTTAAATGATCTAAGTATCATATTAAGAGAGCTACGATTTTTCAAAATTTGAAAATATTTCACCTCCTGGCATCGAACCCATGACCAAGTGAACGTAAACAACAGCATTTTTCCGTAAAAATACATTATAACAATAGCTACTTGAAATTATCCTCCTAGCTCAGGGGTCGGCAACCTTTTGAGTCGGAAGAGCCAAATATTACAATTTACAATGTATCAAATTTTTTAAAGAGCCACAAAAATTTTTCCTGGCCAACAATACGAGATTTGTTAAAAAGTATCGCAAATTTCTAATTTTCCCGGGCTACGTACGATAAAAAGCACTCGCATACATATTTTTTATAAAAAAACAATCTATTTATTCATAAGAAAAATATCTATTTATTCTTATATAAGTAGTGTTTTTTACAACAAATTAGGTAACATATCAGGTGTGTGCGAAGGTCGGTTTGAGTAGTGACGGACTATGAGAGTGACAATTGTTGGCTTACGTCGTGAACCGTGGTTCGCGCCGGATTGGCACCCACTTCTTTCGCACATCCACAGCACAGCGGCGACATCATTCGAGAGCTTGCTTCTACCATACTGACAACAGTGACAACGCGTGTCATGGAAGAGACGTGGAGTTAAAAGCGAGTACAATGGGCTGAGATAGAAATGGTGCCCAATCCTCGTTAGTCGATTCAAAATCGTTTTATTGTTTTTTTTAGTAAATAATATTTGCGTGTGGAACTAAAGAGCCGCAGTTTCATATCCAAAGAGCCGCATGTGGCTCGCGAGCCACTGGTTGCCGACCCCTGTCCTAGCTCGATGGAAGTATTTTTTTTAATCTTTGAAAACGACCCCATGCATTCTAATGGGGGAAAGTCGATTTTTGTGGCCTCCTAGAATCGAACCAATGATATGTAGAGTGAGTTTTCGATGTTTTCCTAGGTGAGATTTAATGCAAAGATGATTATGAGATCATGATCATCTTTGGATGCATTTGGCAGGACTGGGAATAAATGGTTTGAAGAAGTGGAGGAAACTGAGTGGAAATCATTGGTGCACATGGGAAGATGAACCACATAAGTGATCTTTCACACGATCACCTTCTTGTTATGTTCCATATGCTAAATCTTGTTTATTAAATAGTAGAATGTAAAAGTAAAAGTAACTTTTACCTCTGATAAGCATTATATCACTGAACTATAAGGTTCATAAGCTAATATTTATCAACTGGACAAAAGTTTTGAAAAGTTTGAAAAATAACATTTATACATAACGAATGGTAATTCATTCAAATAATTAGTATATCATTTAAAGCAAAGAAAATTTCCTAAAGAAATCTTACTAATGTTAGTATCCTTATAAGTATGAATGAAAAACCATTCACAATTTACCAACACAATAATATTTATTCTCTGTAGAATATTATTTGTTTTGCGTCCAGAATAACATTCCTCAAAGCTGGAAACTCTGATAATGCAACAGTGATCAAGAATTTATTATGAGAAGGACATAATTTACAGTGATTGTTTTAAAAAATTAATCATCACATCAATTTGATACCATTCCAAAAATATTCAAGACTCAGGTTGGATGTTTATATCCTAAGATGTTTCCCCCAAAAAATAAATTGGCTCAATAGAAATTTTGATTAATTTTACCTTTGATAACTCTTGCTTGGTCAAAAGTGAGAAATGAGCGTCTTATTTATAATTTTTAAAAATTGAAAAATCGGGAAAAAAAGGAAAAAAAATGCCTTAAGAAAATCTGGTTTAATTAATTTAAAATCACATATTTATATAGATGTGAAAAAACCCTTGAAAACAAAAAATCTTTTTCTGTGATGGAATCATTCTAAAACTGATTCAACAAAAAACAATTTTACTCAACAAAGAAGAAATTGACTATTCTTGAACTTAAGATGTTTCAATCCGAGGGCCTCGTCCAGTTCCTCCCCTTCCACGCCCTTTGCCTCCCTTGTTGCACTGCTGCTTATCTCCGTCAGATTCACTTCCCACCTGCAAGCACCATTCACTACTATTGAATATTCTGTTTTAACATTCATTCCTTATATACCAGAGGTCAACACTGACTCAAATTCGATAGACCAATTAGTATGATTTCATCCATTTAAGAAAATGAAACATTTTTTAGTACATTCAATTTAGTAACTTGATAACATCCAAACAAAGTTAACAATTTTCATATTTCAGTACTTTCTTCTTATTAATTAATATCAAAGCTTCCTGCTTATAAAGAAAAACAGGTTAAGATAAAATTAGATCATATCATAGATAGATTATACCTGATTATGTCATTTACAAACTAAGATTGAACAAGTTATTGAAAAGAAACAAATTAAAATCCACTGCTGAGTATAATTTAGGCACCCCTATATTGACAAAACACCCTGGAAACCTTCAAAGCCATGATCAGCTATATCAGTGCTAGCTTAAGTTAAAGAACTTATTATTGCAATTAACAATACAAGCTAAAGAAATAAATCACTAGTCAGTCTGGTGTTTACTTAAGGAACTCAATGACTAGATTGCCGTAAAATTCTATGAATGAATGTAGAACTTGAAAAGCTAGTTTCCACATTTTTAAGGGACAGCTAGAATTATTTGTGCTGATCGATCAACTTATTGAATTTCATATTTAAATCTTTGCTCTAATCTCCAGCAAAATAACTTTTTAACATCCAAGGGTATTTAAGAATATCCTTGAAATTAAATATCATAAAAAATAACATTTTAACCTTTCTTCCATCAAAATTTACGATAAGACTTGGCAGTGCCTTTTCATACTGTAAGATTACAGTGCATTCCCCAAGTACAAATGAATGAAAAATATTTTTATTATTTAATGCTGCCTGATGATATTAATTGAAAGAAACTATCTCAAAGATAATGATGGCAGCTTAAGTATAATCAGATTCTTATCAAATTAATGATTCATCTTGCTTTTATTAGTTATTCAAGGTCGAAATCTCATTCCTATGGATCCAAATGGATTGTCCGATCCATATGTTAAACTGAAATTAATTCCTGGTGATGAAAAGTCTGACAAAGTGAAACTCAAGACAAAAACAATCAAGTCATCTCTAAATCCTGTATGGAATGAAACTCTTGTGGTGTAAGTATAAATTAAAATAATTTATTGGAATTATTATAATTATTTACCGTTATATTGATGTAAAATTAAATTAACCTATCTTTCACATAATTATAAAAGCCAATAGTTGGAATCAAAATAAATACAATAATATATGGTAAACTTGCAATGTAAAAATATTGTAACAGTAATTATTATGGCAACTTAATTTGTTCTGATAGTTTATGTAATCTTAATGAAGTCATGCTTCAATGGTTATTTATTATGGCTCTTAAATTGCTTATGATTTTCAAGAGCTGTTTCATGAGATACCTTTAGTGAGTTACTTGCCATTACTTAAACCATATATTTGGTTTTTATCACCTATGGGGGTGGTCTGAATACTTCACACATTGCTACAGAAATATTACTTGTTCTCTCTGAATGTTTAATTTCAAAGGTTTCCTTTACTTGAAATATTGTTGTAATAATAGCTGTACCAATTCTTGAATAGCATATTCTGCTTATTTTTTTATGATAACAAGATTGTAAAAGGATAGGAGACAGAGATAAATATGGTAATTACTTTTGTTTTAATTGGAGATGACTTTATGTCTTGGGTGGTAGCTTCATTAGGTACTTTCCCTTGAATCTGATTCCCTTGGTGTTTGTTTGGTTTGGCTCTTGGGTTAGTCTGGGCTCCAGGAGTTGCTTGAGCTATAACACGTACCACATTCCCAACAGCTTTTGTTCTTCCCTCACGGAAAACCTTGATTGAATGAATTGAAAAAGTGAACAAAAACCATTCATTCCATTTTTACAGAAGGTAAAAGGGTCTAATATGAGAATATTCAACCAATAAAATATAACATGTTTTAATAAACTTCATTATATTCTGCTAAAATACTTTTAAAGTTTTACAGAAATCATGTCCATTGTATCTCTATTCGGTAGGCTTCTTCAGGACGAAGATGAAGAACTCTTTGACCTAAAGAAGCCTACTGTAACGTAGGCAAAACATCATCGCTATTGTTTCGTACAACGCGGTGTATTCCCCAATAGAGATACATTGGATATAACTGATTGCCACAGAAACCTCCAATCTTATATTTTACAGAAATCTTAACAATAATAATCCTAAGAAATTTATATGCTAATTGAAGTTGATTTATTAGTTTTGGTTATAAATACACAAATACATCCTATTCCAGACAATTTTCCGATCCGCCAGGACTCGAACCTGGGGCCCTGAGACTTGGGCAAGTTGTCAATGTGCTACGCACTTGGCCAATGAGGCCGGCATATTTATTTTCAATATTATAATTCAATAATTATTAATTATGTTATATATTCAATAATTATCAATACCAATGAAGAAATTGTCAATCGTGGCAAACGAGAAAGCAAGTTTCCAATGATTTAACTATTGTTTCTACTTCATGGTATAACATTTACACATACATGCTATATAATTGTAAATCTTAGTTGCATCTGTCTACACACACCTGTTTTAAAAAATATTATTAATGTTGCATTTTCCTCATTCAATGTAGTATATAAGTATATAATAGTAAGTTTTGTCTTTAAATTCTTTTGATGAAGAAATATTTAAAATTGGAAGACTTATTATTTTAATAACTATATCATATTTCTTGTAGTGAGCTAAAGCCTGAAGATAAAGACCGTCGTCTTCTGGTAGAGGTGTGGGATTGGGACAGAACATCAAGAAATGATTTCATGGGCTCTTTGTCATTTGGCGTGTCTGAGTTGCTTAAGTCTCCTGGTCCCATCAAGGGATGGTACAAACTCCTTACCCAAGAAGAAGGAGACTATTACAACGTTCCTGTTCCTGAGGAAGGAACAGATTTAGCCCAGCTGAAGTCTCAAATGAGGGTGAGGAAACTGAAATTTACAGTTCTTAGCTAATTGATGTAATAATTTTTATCTTGCAGCCTATTTACTTCTGGTTTTATCCATGATCTTTCAGTCAATTCATTAATATACTTTATGATAGTTACTTCATATATTTTACTTAATAAAAATTCCAATCATTAATTTACTCCTAAGGAGAAGCTCATTTTTATCATTGTTCAAAGAAGTTAGGACACTCACACTTTTCTTATCATAAGCCTTTGGTGGAGTGGTTTAGATAATAAATTTGAAGCTAGTGGTGTGGTCAAAGCAATTTGAGTGATACTATCTATTGATTCACAGTTTGTGGTAGGATGCCATTACAATGGAGAAATAAACCAACAACTTACAACAAACAAACAACTTTTTATTTGCAATGCATCATCATCAGGTAACTTTTTTATATTCATTGCACACATTTTCTGTATCTAAGCATAAAGATTGTAGGAAACATGAATTTAGAATCTTCAGGAAGGAGACATTTACGGTTATAACCAAACCTGCAGACTATTGCCACCCCATTTTCCAAAAACTTATCCCATTCTATTCCCTTATCCATAGGCTATTCCTTAAACCCCTCTTGCTTAATAATTTCAATAAGGAAGTTGCAACAATAAAAGAAAATTGGTGCTGCCAACAGATATTCCTCAGTACTTATTGACCACCTGATTCAGAAAAAGAGGAAGATGATTTGCGTAGAAAGAATATTCCATAATCTGAAGGATATTCCTCTCTGCCCTCCCCCAAAGAAGAGTGCTTGATTGAGGAAAAAGAGCAGCAGTGATCAAATACATTCCAGAGAGCTGACTAGGGATCATCTTGAAGCTTTCAGGGATACTGGATTGCATCCTCAGGAGAGGGAATGACCTCTTAAACCCTGTGGAGAGGAGCTACACTGACTTGTATGACCTGTAAAGGTCATTACGTAGGACAAAGGGGAGGAAGCTTCCCACGAAAAGGAACACCAAGGTTCCTTCTGTAACAATGGTCCCAAGATCTATCAAATAGCATTACACCTGCTGGAGACAAGCCACCTATGCAGCTGAGAGATAGAATCTCTACTTTAAGAAATAAAGAAGGGTGGATGAAATTCTCTTGAACAATTAGAGATTCGAAGAAATATTTCTCGGGTCTCCATCTGGGTGCAAGCTTTGGCTATAGCTGACATTTTAGCCACATCCTTGTGCCATCTTTAGGCAAAGGGAGAGATTGCACCCGGATGGAGACCTGAGAAATATTTCTTCAGCAGGTACCCCTGGAAAGACAGAGATAATTTCTCTATTAGTGATTCTAAAGACAAGAGAAATTCTCCATGAGTATTTGTCAACCACCCACCTAACCCTCTCTTCTGTTTCGTATATATTACTGGTATAGCATGTAAAAAGCCTGATGACAGTAAACAAATTCTACCAAAAAATTTTTATGTGGTAACAATATAAGCTGTAAGTTCCTTTCTTCATCATAATTGGTGTGATTTAATTTCCTATTTTATAAATTTCAAAAAAAATATATTAGGAATTATATATGATAATATCTATTGTTATAAGTTGTTAAGTGAAAGAGATAATATGTTGAGTTTTTGAGTTAATTGTAGTTGAGAGTATCATAAAGAAATGTATAAAAGATACATTTCCTTTTATGGAAAGCCTCCCTTTAGCAAAGGAAAAATTAAATACTCTGAATAATAAATATTTTGAAGGGAATGTTTCAAGAATAATCATCATAAAAACTATTCATGGAAGAGAATATGGCATGGCTGTAAATACAGAGAATATCATAGTGATGAGGATAGGTTAGACTAAAAAATAATTGAACTTTAGGATGTATGGAAAACTGATTCAACAAGTTGACGATTTCCAATACCTAGGAAATGTGCTCACAAGTATAGGAACTGTACAAGGAAAGTAAGATCTTAGATAGCCAAAGTAGTCATCAATAGAAAGAAAATGACTTTGATTTATAAAAAAGGAATGAAAATCTTAGAAAGAAAATAATAATAAATGCATATTCAGGAGTAATGTGTTTTATTGGGCAGTGATGAGATTTTTATAGAATAGCTGCAAACATTCTCTGAGAAATTGTAAAAATCATGAGTCATCAAAATTCATCACTCAAGCTATGATAATCACATAACTCCATTTGATATATAATGCAGACAGGTGTACTAAATTATACTCTTACATTAAAAATTTTACTCTAGGATCAGTTCTTAATAATTTTAACATGGCTATAAAATATGCAGAATTATCTGCTTCTTTTACTCAAATGCAATTGCAATTAAATTAATACAGTGTAACCTCGAGTTACAAGCAGCCTGACATACGAGATTTTTGAGATACGAGCTGGAGCTCGGGCCATATTTTTGTTTGAGATACGAGCCCAAATTCGAGGTACGAGCGCAAATTCGTGTTTCCGGAGCGTCTAGCTAGTTGGTGCGCTGGGTCGAGCATCATCCGAGAAAATCTCTCACTCACTCGCACGTGTTACCCGCTTGAATCGAAGTGTATCTTGTGCGCTGTAATCATTTTTGCGTGATTACTGAACTTTTTTTTACAGTACAGAAAGTGCAGCCAAGAAGGCAGAAACGAGTGAAAATTAAATTTACGTTAATGTTAAGGTTAGTTTCAGTTTAAAGTTACGAAAATAGTTTTAAGTTTTAAAAAAGCGCCGTTTACGTATGGTTCTAGAGTGCCTACACTCCTTCCCTCCTCGCCGTTAAACTTCGTTAGCCGAACTTGTCCTTCACCAAAGTAAGACTATTATTCTAAATAACTCTTTTATTTCTTTGCTTCATAATTTTGTTACGTATTTGTTAATTATACATGTTTATTATTTAATTAAAAACGTATCTTTATTCATAATTTACAATGTTTTGGCGATTTTTCATAGGTCCGGAACGGATTAAAGGCATTTACATTACTTTCAATGGGGAAAAATGATTCGAGATACAAGCAATTTGACATACGAGCAAGGTTACAGAACGAATTAAACTCGTATCTCGAGGTACCACTGTATTAGTAATAAACATTTCAACACCTGAAGTAAAAATCAGCTTATTTTAATAGTCCATGTTCTCCTGAACTGTTCATTATTTAAATCAACTATCTCTAAAAAGATGTAAAGAAAATTTTTCTCTTTATCAGTTTCAGTATTATTGTAATTGGCAAATTTGTAAGTTTTTAAAAGTGCAAAATCATTTCATTGTTTATTCAATATTAACCATTGGCACTTGAGGCCTTTTTCTCAAGATCCAGCAACTCGAGGTGATTTCAGCCAAAATTGGTAAACACTTTGCAAGTACTTTAGAGAATTTTACAGACCAACGATTTATGATCTGTTTATGAAGAACATAAACAGATCATAAATTTTCACCAGATTATTATTATCGAAAACAACAAACTTCAATAACGTAAATGTTCAACAGTGCAGCGGAACGGTTGAGCTGAGATAGAAGAAACCAACTGACTTTACATTTTTTATTCAACGGAACAAGTTAAACGACTACATGGTCCAAGCGCACACAGCGCAGTGATGTAGTCTTGGCTGGAGAGAGAGTGATCCTCCTGGTGAAAGGGTTAGCGGTCCCTTTAACTTTGGTTAGGTGCCACAGGCCGCAGCAGAAACCCTTGCCGCTGCCATGCGTTTGTGACTACATCTTTTCACATTTACATTACTACCCCGCCTTGTGGCTTATGGCAGGGGGTGTAGAAGTCCCAAACTACTTTCTTTATTTGTGCATCTAATGCTATCAAGAAAGACCAATAATAACTGTGTGGCCCCAACACCACCTCCCTGCTACGAAGAGAGAAGAGAAAAGAATTAGTGGAATCGATGGAAGTGAACTCGTCTCGTCACCGGTTGCTCCCATGATGCTGTTGTCTTCTCGAGAGCATTCGGTAGTTCTTGTTCTAGGTTATCTGGCATGATGTAAGTGGGCTTAACCATGTCAATCGAGACGTCTATTATTTTTCCCCTACATTTTCCCCTCCCCCTTTCGATTACTTTGAAGAGGTCCTCATAAGGCGGCTGCAAGGATTTCATTAACAAATCGAGAAATACGTGAGAAGTAGTCCATAAGTCTTTGTGGATGAAGATTTTCTCCCTGCCGCCAAATTTTCTATATTTTCCATTGTGTTATAATTATTTGAATCATTAAAAATATAAAAATAAGACAGGATTTAAATTGAATAAATTTTTGCCAAAAAAAATTGATTGAAGAAAAAGAAATAAAAACATAAACTGGATATGAACCTTGTGTTTTAATATTAGAAATCATACACGCCAGCATCACGCCGCCATTTGCTTGTTGTTAAGCGAATGCTGTGGGGTTTATATTGAAAGCGGCTAGGATAGACAATTTTTAAACATTAAGTACAAGGGAGAGTTGGCCCCTAGTATTTTCAGGTAAATAATATCTAAGCTACATATCCATAACAGTTTCATCCAAAGCCCTGCAGTCTTAAAGGTGCCCTTGTGAGTGAATCCTTCAAAGTTGAAAAATTTATAGATATGCTATTTAAATATTTTATACAAGTTTTATTATTGTATTAATATTATCCATTTATGTATTGTCTCTTTGGATATTTATTCAGGATAATATGAACTTATCTCAGCTCTTCCTGATGGCTTAGGGCCCTAAAAGTAATTTTTGTAATTTAAAAATTTAAATAGCTGTGCAATGTAATATTTTCTTCATCTATGTCAACTGTCTTTTCATGTAGTTTATTTGAATTATAAGAATTGACTTGAATGTTTATTTATAATAATTTTCTGTTAAAAATGGAATTATTCATGTATATAAATGCAGAAAACATCTATAACCAAGAAAGCTCCAACTGCTAGTGACAAGGATGTTCCCCACAACATGGGCAAGAGGGATGTTATCCGTGCAACTGATTTTAACTTCCTAATGGTACTTGGGAAAGGAAGCTTTGGGAAAGTAAGCATTGTTAATATCATAGTATTTGATGATATAAACCAAAAATTCCCAAATGCACTCCTTATTTATAGGAAGTATATTTTTTACTTGATATCAGTTAGGTGTATAAACCCTTGCTATTAATCAGTACTGCATTCCTATCAATTCAGTCTGGACTAAAGATAAATTCACTTATTGTAAAAGGAAATTTTCCCGAAATCATCTGTATTGTAAATATAGCTTAATTTTCCTTATCCTAATAATATCTCACAATAGATATTTTTGTTTACTCTTACAAACCTACTAAAGTGAGCTTTTATGCCGAATAAAATTTTCCTTTAAAATCTTCTTTGCTAAAATACCTATATATAGTCAATGGTAGGTCAAAGCATGGTAAATGCTGCTTTGATATGATTAACTCTTCTAATAGTGATGGGAAAGTAAATGAATGGATAAATAACAGTTTAATGCACATAAATAATCTATTATAATATAATATTTAAATTAGAAATTTTTGGTGATTGTGTTTCCTTAATCTTTGTGTAAAGAAAGGAAATCCTTTTATACTATAGGTTTTACTGGCAGAAAGAAAAGGTACAGATGAACTATATGCAATAAAAATTCTGAAGAAGGATATAATAATACAAGATGATGATGTTGAATGCACCATGGTTGAAAAGAGGGTCTTAGCACTCTCTAACAAACCACCTTTCCTTGTTCAACTTCATTCTTGCTTCCAAACTATGGTAAGAATAGTTAGAATATTTACCATTATTTTGTCACTTAATGGATTGAGTCTTAAAAATAAACTTATATTTATAAAAATATCATTTATTATATGCTCTCTCAATTGTTCTTCAATTTTGTATGTAAATTAAAATAGTTTCCTTTGTATATATTAAGTTTTCTAATATTCATAATTTTAATGTGTCAAATATAAGATTTTCCATATTTATATTTACAAATATTTACATATGTTCTGTTTAATTAAATATAAGAGTATGAGGCAATTTGATTACATAAATCATCAAATAAAGCATAACTATGCCCTCCTTGAATGGTCCCTCACTGAATCTATTTGATATATCTTTTCTACACTTTAATCATAAGTGAAATTTCAATGCCAGGAGATGAATAATTATCAAATTTTGTAAATTATGTCTATCTTAAAATTATATATAAATCAATCAAATTTCGTACACATATAGATAATTATACAGTTAACTTAAAAAAAAACAACTGTTATTGTATATATTTCTATTATATATAGACACTTCGGGGGGATATATATATAACATATCTATTATATATAAATGCTTCGGGGGGATATATATCTATTATATATAGATAACTAGGGGGTAAAAAAAAATTTGAGGAAACAAATGTCTGGCCCAAACTGCTGAGGCCACGGGTTCGCCTATTTTTTGCGTAATGGCCATCTAAAAATAACCCAGGAAAAAATCTAAAACCGACTCTACCTATCATGGGTTCGATTCTAGGAGGCCCCAAAGTCGGATTTTTCTCCATAAGAATGTATGGAGTCGATTTTTGACAATTTTAAAAAAATACTTTCCGGGAACGTAGTACAACGAAATTTCATGTGGCTATAGATAATATACGTTTCTACACAAAAATGTTATCAATCATTCATAAAAGATCATGGGTTCGATGCCAGGAGGGAAAATATTTTCAAATTTTGAAAAATCGTATCTCTATTAATATGATACATAGGTCATTCAAACTTTCTACACGTATAGATACTTACATAGTGTACTTCGGAAAAAATCAACAGTTGAGTATGGGTCATGGATTCGATTCCAGATTCCAGAGCGTACCGTAATCTCGAATTTTTGCATAAGGAATGCATTGGCCATATTTCTGAAAGCCTTTAATGACACTTCCAAACCGTGCAGAGGTTCACAATTTCACACAGCCATTAATGGGACCATTCTCATATAATAGCATCCCTAAGATTTCGTAAATGGTCCTTGGTTCGATTCTAGGGGGCATTAACTATCTCTTCATATGAAATGCATAGGGAGTTAAGGACTCATTTTGTGGTACTTCCTGAATGAATTTCCTTTTGAAATTTGGAGTGTTTATAAAGTCAATCATATTCAAGCGGAAGATAACAGTAATTTCCTAGGATGGCCTTGGTTCGACGCAGGGGTGGGAATTATGCTGCCGAAAAATATGCATCTGAATTTGAATTCTGTGCATTTTTAGCTGCGATACTGTCCTTTAGTTTACATTTAGCAATGCTCCACCAGTGTTCCGGAAAAATTTATTTTCCATTAAAGATATAATATACCGTTGCTTGTTGTCAGCAAGCACACCTTTACTCGTATATCTATTATATATAGACGCTTTGGGGGGATATATATAACATATATATCTATTATATATAGACGCTTCGGGGGGATATATCTATACATATAGACGCTTCGGGGGGATATATATAACATATATATATATAGGATATTAATGTCAGGCCCAAACCGCTTTGGCCACGGAGCCGCCGATTTTTTTCCGTAATGGCCAACTAAATCTCACTCAGGAAAAATTGGGAAATCCACCCTACCTATCATGGGTTCGATTCTAGGAGGCCCCAAAAATCGACTTTCCCCATTTAGAATGCATTGGGCAGTTTTTCAAATGATTTTAAAAATACTCCCCATTAACCTAGAAGGATAAGATTTCATGTAGCTATTGCTACCATATATATCTACGAAAAAATGCTATCGCTTACGTGTAACTGATCATGGGTTCGATGCCAGGAGGTGAAATATTTTCGAATTTTAAAAAATCCTAGCTTCCTTAATATGACACTAAGATCATTCACACTTTTTAAACAAATAGATACATATAAAATGTACTTTGAAAAAAATCAACAGTTGCCTATGTGTCACGGGTTCGATTCCAGAGCGTCCCGTAATCTCGATTTTCCCCATTAAGAATGCATGGGGCCGTTTTTCAAATAATTTTAAAAATGCTTCCCATTACGCTAGAGAGTTAAAATTTCATGTGGCTATTGCTATTATATATATCTACGGAAAAATGCCATTGATTACGTACAGCCGGTCATGGGTTCGATGCCAGGTGGTGAAAAACTTTCAAATTTTGAAAAATCGTAGCTCTTTTCATCTGATACCTCGATCATTCTAATTTTCAACACAAATAGATAAGTATGTTTTGTACTTCAAAAAAAATCAGCAAATGCCTATGTATCACGGGTTCGATTCCAGAGCGTCCCGTAATCTCGATTTTTCCCGTTTAAAATACATTGGCCATATTTCCGAAAGTTTTTTTTTGACACCTCCCTTCCACGCAGAGGTTGAAAATTTCACACAGGCATTAAGGGGACCATTCTCATTTGAAAGCTATCCTAAGATAGTCGTAAAAGGTCGTTGGTTCGGTGCTAGAAGGCGTTAACTATATCTCCATTTGAAATGCATAGGGAATTTAGGACACATTTTGAGGTACTTCTTGAGTGAATTTCCTTTTGAAATTTGGAGTGTTTATAAAGTCAATCATATTCAAGCGGAAGATAACAGTAACTTTCGTAGGATGGCCTTGGTTCGACGCCAGGGCGGTAATAATGCTGCAGTAAGATACGCATGGGAAATCGAAATCAATGCAATGCTCGCTGCGAAAATGTCATTTACGTTATGTTTAGAATGGCCTTTCAGAATATATTTCGGAAAATCGTACATTTTATTAAAAGATATATTATCACATTGCTTGCTATCAGCAAGCACACCTTTACTCGTATAACATATATATATATATATATATATATTCATATATATAGGATATTAATGTCAGGCCCAAACCGCTCGGGCCACGGAGCCGCCGATTTTTTTACGTGATGGCCAACTAAATCTCACCTAGGAAAAATTGGGAAACCGACCCTACCTATCATTGGTTCGATTCTAGGAGGCCGCAAAAATCGACTTTCCCCATTTAGAATGCATGGGGCCGTTTTTCAAATAATTTTTAAAAATACTTCCCATTACGCTAGAAAAATGAGATTTCATACAGCTATTGCTATTATTGGTATCTATGGAAAAATGCTATATTTTACGTACAACCGGTCATGGGTTCGATGCCAGGAGGTGAAAAAGTCTCAAATTTTGAAAAATTGTAGCTCTCTTAATATGATACATAGATGATTCAAATTTTTTTCACTTTTAGGTAAGTATATTATATACCTCAAAAAAAATCAACACTGGCCTACGTGTCACGGGTTCGATTCCAGAGCGTCCCGTTATCTCGATTTTCCCCGTTAAGAATGCATGGGGCCATTTTTCAAATAATTTTAAAAATACTTCCGATTAAGTTAAAAGAATAAGATTTCATGTAGCTATTACTTATATATATGTCTACGGAAAAATGTAGTATTTTACGTACAATCGGTCCTGGGTTCGATGCCAAGAGGTGAAATATTTTCAGATTTTGAAAAATCGTGGCTCCCTTAATATCGTACAAAGATCATTCAAACCTTCTACAAATATAGATACATACAAAGAGTAATTACAGAAAAATCAGCCTTTGCTTATGTATCACGGGTTCGATTCCAGAGCTACCCGTAATCTAGATTTTCCCCGTTTAAATTACATTGGCCATATTTCCGAATGCTTTTTACAACACTTCCCAACCACTCAGAGGTTCAAAATTTCACACAGCCATTAAGGGGACAGTTCTCATATAAAAGCTATCCTAAGATTATCGTAAAAGGTCGTAGGTTCGATGCTAGGGGGCGTTAATTAATACTCCATGTGAAATACTTAGGAAATTTAGGACTCATTTTAAGTTACTTCCTGAATGAATTTCCTTTTGCGATTCGGGGTGTTTATAAATTCCACCATACTCAAACGAATGATTACAGTAATTTTAGCAGGATGACCTTGGTTCGACGCCGGGGCGGGATAATATCTGCCGAAAGAAATGCATCGGAAATCGTATTCAGTGCATTTTCAGCTGCGTTAATGCCCTTTACTTTATGTTTAGCAACGTTTGAGCAGAGTTATCTTTCGAAAAATTTTATTATTCACTAAAGATAAATTATTGCATTGCTTGCTGTAAGCAAGCGCACCTTTACTCGTATATATATATATATCCCCCCAAAGCGTCTATATGTATAGATATATAGGATATTAATGTCAGGCCCAAACCGCTTCGGCCACGGAGGCGCCGATTTTTTTCCGTAATGGCCCACTAAATCTCACTCAGGAAAAATTGGAAAAATTCACCCTACCTATCATGGGTTCGATTCTAGGAGGCCCCAAAAATCGACTTTCCCCAGTAAGAATGCATGGGGCCGTTTTTCAAATAATTTTTAAAAATACTTCCCATTATGTTAGAACAATGAGATTTCGTGTGGCTATTGCTATCATCTATATCTACGGGAAAATGATTTTTGTACGCGCAATCGGTCATGGGTTCGATGCCAGGAGGTGAAATATTTTCAAATTTCGAAAAATCGTAGCTCTCCTAATATGTAACATAGATAATTCAAACTTTCTACGTTTATAGATACGTATATAATGTACTTTTATAAAAATTAACAGGTGCCTATAAGTCATGGGTTCGATTCCAGAGGGACCCGTAATCTCGATTTTTCGAAAGCATTGACCACATTCCTGAAAGCATTTCATGACATTTCCCGACCGCGCAAAGGTTCAAAATTTCACACAGCCATAAAAAGGACCATTCCTACATAAAAGCGACCGTAATAATGTCCTATATGGTTCTTGGTTCGATTCTAGGGGGCGTTAACAAATATTTCAAATGAAATGCATTGGGAAATAAGGACTCATTTTGAGGTACTTCCTGAATGATTTTCCATTTGAAATTCGGGGTGTTTATAAAGTCAATCATACCTAAGGGAAACATAACAGTGATTTTAGCAGGATGACCTTGGTTCGACGCCGGGGCGGTAATAATGCTGCCGTAAGAAATATATGGGAAATCGAATTCAGTGCATTGTCAGCTGCGAAAATGTCCTTTAGTTAGCTTCACTTATCCGAATAAAGTCTTTCGGAAGATCATACATTCTTTTAAAAGATATATTTTTCGATTGCTTGCTGTAAGCAAGCGCACCTTTACTCGTATATATATCTATTATATATAGACGCTTCGGGGGGATATATATATATCTATACATAAAGACGCTTCGGGGGGATATATATAACATATATATATATATATATATATATATATATATATATATATATATATATATATATATAGGATATTAATGTCAGGCCCAAGCCGCTTTGGCCACGCAGCCGCCGATTTTTTTACGTAATGGCCAACTAAATCTCACCTAGGAAAAATTGGGAAACCGACCCTACCTATCATGGGTTCGATTCTAGAAGACCCCAAAAATCGATTTTCCCCATTAAGAATGCATTGGGCCGTTTTTCAAATGATTTTAAAAACACTTCCCATTAACCTAGAAGGATAAGATTTCATATAGCTATTGCTACTATATATATCTACGGAAAAATGCTATTGCTTACGTCCAACCGGTCATGGGTTCGATGCCAGGAGGTGAAATATTGTCAAATTTCAAAAAATCGTAGCTCTCTTAATATGATACATAGATCATTTAAACTTTCAAAGCCTATAGATACGTATAAAATGTACTTTGATAAAAATCAACAGTTGTCTATGCTTCACGGGTTCGATTCCAGAGCGTCCCGTAATCTCGATTTTCCCCGTTAAGAATGCATGGGGCCCTTTTTCAAATAATTTTTAAATTCCTTCCAATTGAGTTACAGCGATAAGATTCCATGTACCTATTGCTTATATATATGTCTACGGAAAAATGCAATATTTTACGCACAATCAGTCCTGGGTTCGATGCCAGGAGGTGAAATATTTTTGAATTTTAAAAAATCGTAGCTCTCTTAATATCGTACATAGACCATTCAAACTTTCAAAACGAATAGATAATTACAAAATGTAATTGAAAAAAAATCAGCATTTGCCTATGTGTCACGGGTTCGATTCCAGAGCGTCCCGTAAATTGGATTTTTCCCGTTTAAAATACATTGGCCATATTTCCGAAAGCTTTTTTTGACACTTCCCAACCGCGCAGAGGTTCAAAATTTCACACAGCCATAAAAGGGACCATTCTCACTTAAAAGCGACCGTAATAGTATCGTAAATGGTCGTTGGTTCGATTCTAGGGGGCGTTAACAATAACTTCGTAAGAAATACATAGGGAATTTAGGACTCATTTTAAGGTACTTCCTGAATGAATTTCCTTTTGCAATTCGGGGTGTTTATAAAGTCCACCATACTCAAGCGAAAGATTACAGTAATTTCAGCAGGATGACCTTGGTTCGACGCCGGGGCGGGATTTTAGCTGCCGAAAGAAATGCATCGGAAATCGTATTCAGTGCATTTTCAGCTGCGTTAATGCCCTTTACTTAATGTTTAGCAACGTTGAGCAGAGTAATCTTTCGAAAAATTTTATTTTTCACTAAAGATAAATTATTGCATTGCTTGCTGTAAGCAAGCGCACCTTTACTCGTAACATATATATATATATAGGATATTAATGTCAGGCCCAAACCGCTTCGGCCACGGAGCCGCCGATTTTTTTACGTAATGGCCCACTAAATCTCACTCAGGAAAAATTCGGAAATCCACTCTACCTATCATGGGTTCGATTCTAGGAGGCCCCAAATATCGACTTTCCCCCGTAAGGATGCATGAGGCCGTTTTTCAAATAATTTTTTAAAATACTTCTCATTATGCTAGAATAATGAAATTTCATGAAGCTATTTTTATTTTTAGTATCTACGGTAAAATGCTATTGTTTACGTACAACCGGTCATGGGTTCGATGTCAGGAGGTGAAAAAGTTTCAAATTTCGAAAAATCGTAGCTCTCTTAATATGATATTAAGATCATTCAAACTTTCTACACGTATAGATACGTATATAACGTACTTCAGAAAAAATCAACAGTTGCCTAGGTATCATTGGTTCGATTCCAGAGCGTCCCGTAATCTCGATCTTCCCCGTTAAGAATGCATGGGGCCGTTTTTCAAATGATTTTAAAAATACTTCCCATTAACCTAGAATGATAAGATTTCATGTAGCTATTGCAACTATATATATCTACGGAAAAATGCTATTGCTTACTTCCCACCGGTCATGGGTTCGATGCGAGGAGGTGAAATACTTTCGGATTTTGAAAAATCGTAGCTCTATAAATGTGAAATATGGATCATTCAAACTTTTTACACGTATAGATACGTATAAAATGTACTTTGCAAAAAATCAGCATTTGCCTATGTGTCACGGGTTCGATTCCAGAGCGACCCGTAATCTCGGTTTTCCCCATTAAGAATGCATGGGGCCGTTTTTCAAATAATTTTCAAAATACTTCCCATTACGCTAGAAGGTAAAGATTTAATGTGTCAATTGCTATTATATATATCTACGGAAGAATGAAATATTCTACGCACAACCGGTCATGGGTTCGATGCCAGTATGTGAAAAACTTTCAAATTTTGAAAAATCGTAGCTCTTTTTATCTTATATCTAGATCATTCAAACATTCAACATAAATAGATACGTATATTTTGTACTGCGAAAAAAATCAGCACTTGCCTATGTATCACGGGTTCAATTCCAGAGCGCCCCGTAAATTCGATTTTTCCCGTTTAAAATACATTGGTCATATTTCCGAAGGCTTTTTATGACACTTCCCAACCGCAAAGAGGTTCAAAATTTTACACTGCCATTTAGGGGACCATTCTAATTTAAAAAATACCCTAAAATAGTCGTAAAAGGTCGTTGGTTCGATTCTAGGGGGCGAACCTTCGTAAGAAATGCATAGGGAATTTAGGACACAATGTGAGGTACTTCCTGAATGAATTTCCTTTTGAAATTTGGAGTGTTTATAAAGTCAATCATACCCAAGCCAATAATGACAGTATAATTCGTTGGATGGCCTTGGTTCGACGCCGGGGCGGGAATGATACTGTAGTGAGAAATGCATGGGAAATCGAAGTCAATGCATTGTCTGCTGCGAAAATGTCCTTTACTTAGCATGACACTCCGAATAATCTTTCGTAAATTGTTACGTTTTATAAAAAGATATATTTTTGGATTGCTTGCTGTAAGCAAGCGCCCCTTTACTCGTATATATAATAGATAATAGATATTACATATATATATATAGGATATTAATGTCAGGCCCAAACCGCTGGGGCCACGGAGCCGCCGATTTTTTTACGTAATGGCCAACTAAATCTCACCTAGGAAAAATTGGGAAACCGACCCTACCTATCATGGGTTCGATGCTAGAAGGCCCCAAAAATCGATTTTCCCCATTTAGAATGCATTGGGCCGTTTTTCAAATGATTTTAAAAATATTTCCCATTAACCTAGAATGATAAGATTTCATGTAGCTATTGCAACTATATATATCTACGGAAAAATGCTATCGCTTACGAACAACTGGTCATGGGTTCGATGCCAGGAGGTGAAATATTTTCGAATTTTAAAAAATGAATATGACACTTCCTTAATATGACACTTAGATCATTCACACTTTTTAAACAAATAGATACATATAAAATATACTTTGAAAAAAATCAACAGTTTCCTATGTGTCAAGGGTTCGATTCCAGAGTGTCCCGTAATCTTGATTTTCCCCATTAAGAATGCATGCGGCCGTTTTTCAAATAATTTTAAAAATACTTCCAATTGAGTTAGAGTGATAAGATTTCATGTACATATTGCTAATATATATGTCTACGGAAAAATTTAGTATTTTTCGTACAATCGGTCCTGGGTTCGATGCCAGGAGGCTTTAAAAAATCGTAGTGCCCTTAATGTCGTACGTAGAAAATTCAAACTTACAACACAAATAGATAAGTTTATATTGTACTTAGAAAAAAATCAGCATTAGCCTATGTGTCACGGGTTCGATTCCAGAGCGTCCCATAAACTCGATTTTTCCCGTTTAAAATACATTGACCATATTTCCGAAAACATTTTATGACACTTCCCAACCACGCAGAGGTTCAGAATTTCACACAGCCATAAAAGGGACCGTTCTCACTTAAAAGCGACCGTATTTATGTCGTAAATGGTCATTGGTTCGATTCTAGGGGGCGTTCACAATAACTTCGTAAGAAATGCATAGGGAATTAAGGACTCATTTAAAGGTACTTCCTGAATGATTTTCCATTTGAAATTCGGGGTGTTTATAAAGTCAATCATACCTAAGGGAAACATAACAGTGATTTTAGCAGGATGACCTTGGTTCGACGCCGGGGCGGTAATAATGCTGCCATAAGAAAAGCATGGAAAGATCATGTCAAGGAATACATGCGTTTATTAATATAATATTAATAATTAAAATAATTTCGTTTAACTTATCTTTAGTAATGCTGACGAAGATAAACCTTACGTAAAATCTTATTTTTCATTAAAATATATATTATTACATTGCTTGATGTTAGCAAGCACACCTTAACTCGTTTAATAGATAGATTCCTAAGGGAGAGAAAAATTTGAGGATACATATGTCTGGCCCAAACCGCTGAGGCCACGGGCGTATTTTTTTGTGTAATGGCCATCATGGGTTCGATTCAGGGAGGCCCCAAAGTCGGATTTTTCCCAATAAGAATGCATGGAGTTGATTTTTGACAATTTTTAAAAAATACTTCCCATGCAACTAGGAGGATAAGATTTCATGCAGCTATTGCTATTATATATATCTACGTTAAAGCGTGCGTTTTCACACAATGTTAAACAGAAGTTAAAAATTGCGACATGACTGGGACTCGGACCCAGGTCTCCCACTTCACTCTAATTTCCGTTCCGGAAATATTTTACGGCTCTTTCCGTTTTAGATCTTTGAAAATTAAAAAAAATACTTCCCGGCCATTTCGAAAAGTAAATTTTCATGTGGTTATAGTTATTGTACGTTTCTACACAAAAATGTTAGTGTTTATCTACTTTTGCTCTTTGGTTCGATTCCAGTCGGCGAAATATTTTATAATTAGAAAAAATCATATCTATCCTAATATTTCATCTATATGAATAAAACTTCGAAAACTTAAACTAATATACTCTACGTAGAAAAAATTCAGCAGTTGTCTATCTATGTGTTATATCCTAGAGCTACCCGTAATATCGAAATTCCCCTTCGGAAAGACATTAGCTAGAGTTCCGATAAGATTTTACTTTTTTATTATGGCCGAATTTTTTCCTCACCGTCGTTGAACCTAGGACATTCTGCTTAAAATACTTTAACAATTCGATTAAGCATTATCATCTTCATAAATCCTCTAAATTTCAAAAGGAAATTCATTCAGGAAGTGCCCCAAAAAAGTAGCTATTTCCCTTTGCCTTTCTTATGGAGATATAGTTAACGCCAAATAGGACATTCTTACGTAAGCTTTAAGTAACAATGCGGCTCTTTAATGCTTGTATGAAATTCTAAGCTTCTATACTATCGGAAAGTGCGTTAAAAGGTTTTCGGAAATCTATCCTGTATATTTCTTACTGGAAAAATCGAGATTACAGGTCTCTCTGGAATCGAACCCATGACCCAACTGCTGATTTTTTTCATGGTACACTATATAGGTAACTATAAGTATCGGAAGTTTGAATGATCTATGTATTATTTATAGCGAGATATGATTTTTCAAAATTTTGAGGCACTTCCTTAGGGTATTTCCATTTGAAACTTGGAGTTTTTATAAAGACAATCGTAATCAAGCGAATAATAAAAGTATTTTTCGCAGGATGTACTTGGTTCCACGCCGGAATAATTCTGTCTTAAGGAATTCATAGGAAATGGAACTCCATGCAATATACGTTGCAAAATTGTCCTTTATTTTATATTTAGCAATGTTTGAGCAGAATGATCTATCTAAAAATATTATTTTTTATTAAAATACATTTTTTTCCTTTGCTTGCTGTAAGCAGGCACACCAGTATCTCGAAGTGGATGAAGCGTGGAGTGATTTCTAATGCAGAACTTTGGTTTTGGTTGGGGGGATTTTGCATCGCACTTGAACCCATGGAATATATCCATATTTTTTACCATTTTCATGGGTGTTGTTCCTAATATAGAATATACTTTCTTTTTTAGGACCGCCTTTACTTTGTGATGGAGTATGTCAACGGAGGTGATTTGATGTTCCAAATCCAGCAATGTGGGAAGTTCAAAGAACCAGTTGCCGTGTTAGTGTGCAAGGTTTTTTCATATACGAGTATAATTAATCATTAATAATCAATGTCATTTCATATTTTAAAACTTCATACTAATGAGATAGTGAAAGGTTGAATGTCCTAAATTATGCTTCCAATTTGTTTCTTTTTAAATTTTATTGCCCTTAAAAGTAATAGTCTTTAATTATGCTTAACTCAGTGTCCTCATTGTAACACTTCATCATCAACAAACACAAGAATTTGTTATATGATGAAGTATGAATTTTAAAATTTTTTTCCCCATACATTTAACCTCTGGATATTACAACAGTTTATTGCCTTGATGAAGCTAAGGGTTATTTAAAAAATTTTGGAAGTTAAGTGTATCTGAAATTCAACCTCAATAAGATAACCTAAAAAGAGTTAGAAGTCAATAAATGAAATTAGTAGTCACCTACTAGGAGTAGGGCATGATATACCTTTTGATTTGTCAAACAATTTTGATGTTTTTCTGTCATAGAAGTAAAATTCAGTGTAAAAGGACCTTTATTTGAATGTAAAAATACTCCCTTGCCATTTTTGTGTGCTTGAACATTCCAATCTAAATGAAGGTATAATGTTATATCTTAAAAAAGCTGAAGTTAGAAGGAAATCAGAAGAATTGCTCTAAAGCAAGAAAATATGTTCCATCCAATAACTCAACAATTTCTTTAGCCAAACTATGACAGTGATATTTGAAAATAAACAGATTGCCAGGAAAATGCTCTATTTTCAATACCTCATTAATTTTGTTACAAGCTTTTGCAATTGGAATTCTGGGAGTTGTTTACATCTCAGAGGTGCATTCTTTTCAGTTATGAAAAAAAGAATCAATACTCTTTCCCACTCACATCTGCTGCCTCTTTAGGAGTGGGAATCGACTTTTAATTTTGGATGAAAATATAAATTAGAAAGGCATAATACATAAATTGTAGAGATGTATAATAAAATTGGTAAAAATCGTGAAACAGATTGAAGAGAAGGCTTTTACGATTCCTCTATTATCCAGTGATGCATAACATAGATAAATTTGTTGAGTAATTCAATTTTTTTTCTTTGATTTAATTTAAAACATTTAACTATACTGCCAAAATTATTTTGAATGATTGAAAACATTATTGAACTGAAGACAGAAGTTTGTTTAAAAATAAATTTAATTGTAATATTTTTTAATTAACGCTAATATATAAAATATTCTATCAATTATGGTTTATTTTTATTTTAATGTCTTAACAAGAAAGTGAAAATTTTGTTAGTAGTAATAGTTCTTTAGTGATATTTGTTCCTCATTAAATTAGATAAACACAATTTTTTTATAAATTTCAGATTTTATGCAGCTGAAATAGCAATAGGGCTGTTCTTTTTACATTCAAGAGGTATTGTGTATCGAGATTTGAAATTGGATAATGTTTTACTGGATCAGGATGGCCACATAAAAATAGCAGACTTTGGAATGTGTAAAGAAGGCATAAGTGGTGACAAGACTACCAAGACATTTTGTGGAACTCCGGATTATATCGCTCCTGAGGTAAACAATGTTCCTCTATATTCGAGACCCTGCAATTATTTTCACTTTAAATTGGCTCGTGTACTGAATTTATATATATATATATATTAATAATAACCAATATATATTAATTATATTAATATATATTGGTTAATTATTCATAATTTATCATGTATTTTCACTAATATTATAGTTATATATGTATGTAAAATGTGTGTGTATAATAACTTGTTGTTATGGGCTTTGTCTGTCAGTAAGAGGTGAAATATGGTTGAAATGAATACTATACACTGTTTTTGAGTATAAGGTGCATTCCAGCAAGGTTTTGGAAGATAAGTAAAATATTTGTTCTAAACTATATTTTATTTTTTAAATCCTTTTTAAATTTTTGAGATTTAGGCTTATCAAGAAAATAAATTTCCAGACTTTTCCCGGACACTTTATAGTGGTTCTAAAAAAATTGACTACCAAGCACTTTTTCAAGATTGATTTTTGTATTTTTGAATTTGAAGTAGCTTCAGATGAAGACATATTTAGAATTCCTTCTTTTCCTTTAAAAAATAAAGAAATAGACTAAAGTGCAATAATTTAGTTTGCAAATTATCCATCTTAGATTATTCTGTACCAACCGTATGGAAAAAGTGTGGATTGGTGGGCCTATGGAGTGCTTCTGTATGAGATGCTGGTCGGCCAGCCACCTTTTGATGGCGAAGATGAAGAAGAATTGTTTGCAGCAATTACTGACCACAGTGTTTCATACCCAAAATCGCTGTCCAAAGAAGCAAAGGAGGCATGTAAAGGAGTAAGTCCATATTCAATTTTCAGAAATCTATGTACTGAATAACTAAGATTTTTACGTTGTATTGTCAGTAGAAAAAAGTTTTCTCAGGCTTCTAACCAGGTCGTCTCTTGGTAAAACATGACGTTTTGGCTGCTAATACCACAACCATCTGTGCATTAGCCATATATATATATATATACATATATATATATATATATATATATATATATATATGTATATATATATATATATATATATATATATATATATATATATATATATATATATATATATATATATATATATATATATATATATATATATATATATATATATAGGGAGATGGTCATGGATGTTCTCACCTGATTGGCTGTTGGGTTCTCCCCTCTTCTATATTTCTTGTAATGAGTTTCAATGTTTGTGGCAGCTGGAAACCACCGTCTCGATTGAAATTGTTCTCCTTTGATTTTATTTCAAATGATTCCTTAATGGTTCTTCAACAGAATTTTTCTGTTTTGTGTAGAATCTTGGAATCCTTGAACTTTATTTGATCACCTGTGCTGATGTAATTTTCGACTTTTCTGACTGGCCGATTCAGTTGGATGTGGTGTTTGTGTTCCTTCAGTCTAGTTATGATTGTTCTTTGTTCTTCCAATGTAGACATTGCCAAATTTCATTTACTTGTATATAACGGCCAATTTCTGTCCGGGTTAGTCTTTGACATTGGTTGGAATGTTCCCAAGTTTACTTAGTGGTAATACAGGATTTGTGGATATTCTGCTTACTCAGCATTCTTGATATGTTTGAAAGTTAAAACATAATAAAGTAATAAGTAAAGTTTGAACAATCGGACACTCCAAACGCAAAATTTTAAGATTCCCGTTATTTTTGAATAACCCACGTAGACTAGGCCCAAAAATAGCCGGATCTGACCTGATCCGAAAAGGAACCCACTGAAACAGCATGTCTTCCTTGCATTGCACCGGTTTCCATGGGAATACGAGGTTTGTTCAAAAAGTATAGCGAACTTCTTGTTTTTCAAAGAATTATTTATTTATTCATGAATATCTACTTTGTCCCCTTCAAAGTAATCCCCATCAGACATTAAACACTTGTTGCTTGTAAACGTTTCTCCAATCCTCGAAGCATTTTGAAAAATCATTTTTTGTAATCTTGTTCAGCTCCTCCTTCGATGCCGTCTTTATCTCCTCTATCGTGGCGTAGCGTCGTCCTTTCATGGGCCTCTTCAGTTTCGGGAACAAAAAAATCACAGGCGCCCCGGTCTGGGGAATACGGTGGCTGCGGCATTTTAAGAGTATTGTTTTTGGCCAAAAATTAGCGCACAAGTAACGATGTGTGAGCAGGGGCATTATCATGGTGCAAAAGCCAATTTTTGTTTTTCCACAAATCCGGGCGAGAAGAAATCTGCCGGTTTGCTTCTCGCAAATTGCTCATTACTTGAAGGTAATATTCCTTATTGACCGTTCTACCCTGCGGCAAGAACTCATAATGCACCACGCCCCTGCAATCGAA
Organism: Pantala flavescens; assembly: GCA_020796165.1. Taxonomy (NCBI): domain Eukaryota; kingdom Metazoa; phylum Arthropoda; class Insecta; order Odonata; family Libellulidae; genus Pantala; species Pantala flavescens. The sequence continues at coordinate 49,367,259 of CM036879.1, read as the reverse complement.
GAAAACTGTCAGCAAAACCTTCACATTCGACCGAACTTGGCATGCTTTTTTCGGTCTTGGCTCGTGCGACAGCTTCCTTTGGGATGATTGAGCTTTGGTTTCTACGTCATAACCAAAAACCCATGATTCGTCACCAGTTATGACTCTCTGGAGCAAATTTGGGTCGCCACGGACAGAATCCAACAGCTCCTGAGCAATGTTAATGCGATGCTGTTTTTGGTCGAAATTGAGAAATTTTGGTACGAATTTTGCGGGGACCCGACTCATGCCCAAATCATTTTACGCAATTTGATAAATATTCTGTGATCCGTTTTTTGGAATAGGCAAAAATGAAGACGAGCCAAAACTCATCCAAGCTAAACTGCTGTCAATAATTAATTAAACATTCAAAATGGCCGACCTTGTCAGCAGAAGTAAGGGACGTAATTAGCAAAATAACGCTACAAATAATCAAATACACGTAGCCCGCGGAAATTCAACGTTCGCGCTACTTTTTGAACTGACCTCATATTTCCCACCTTCAGGAGTAATGTATATATTTATATTCATTGTATTTATAATTTTGCAGTTACTCACAAAGAATCCTGGAAAGCGATTAGGTTGTGGTCTTAAGGGTGAAGAAGACATTCGAGGTCATGCTTTTTTCCGTAGAATTGACTGGGAGAAGATAGAAAATCGGGAAGTCCAGCCACCTTTTAAACCCAAAATTGTGAGTTTATGTATTATCTATTTTATGAATCTCTGAACTCTTTAGTTTTGATATTGATATCATATTTTAGGTTATTTTTTATAAATTTCTGTTAATTTCTATGCTTTCTTCTTGTTTTAGTTACTGCAATTCTTCCTTAATTTTCAAATCTACACTGTCCCCTGTTTCTTTTGATGTTAAAATGGAATTATAATTTTTGAAACTCCATCCCTTAATATTTTCTTTTATTTTATGCAGAAACATCGCAAGGATGTGAGCAATTTTGATAAGCAGTTCACTTCTGAGAAGACTGATCTCACTCCAACAGACAAGTTGTTTATGATGAATTTGGACCAAACTGAATTTATGGGCTTCTCTTTCCTTAATCCAGAGTATGTGCAGCATGTGTAATTGGATTCCTATTTACCCATGTTCAGCCGATGTATAAATTATTTGCTTAGAAAAGAGAAGATTTCATTTTTTATTCAAGAAAATTAATTTCTTGCTGCACTCATGGGTGATTTATTTCTAATGTAGCTGGAAATATTCTTGTAAAATTTTAATCTTCTTCTTTGAATCCGCCATAAGATACTCCAACTAAATATCTTGATAAACATATTTTAAATATTGACTGTTGAATAATACATCCTCTTAAAATCTTCTGCATAAATTTTGAAATAGGACATTTGTAGAATATTAATTAAAATGAAAATTAATGTAAGTAAAGAAAAATTAATGTTCATCATGATTGTCAAATTAATCAGTTTTTCATGCACATAATTATTTATCATCTAGGTAAAATTTCAATTCTCAGTTATACTAACATGCAGTGGTATAAGATGTTTTTTGTTAACTCTTCTGACAAATTGTGAGGGTATTTGATTGTATTCTAGAAGGAAAGCTATGAGTTGATCCAAACAAACATAGCAGAATAGCAAGAATTAAGAATTTATAGCTGCGCATATGACTTATGACTTCGAACAAGTATTCAAGTGATCATTTTGATTGATATGGAATGTATTATTATCATATATATTATACATGGTAATGTATTCATATATAATACATAAGATAATAACATATTAATTATATATTGTTTCATGATTCTTACTCATTTGAGTTCCAACTTAACAACTTTTGCTTCTCTAATGCTAAAGGAGCTCTTTTCTGTTCCATTTACTCTGTTAAATCTTTAGTAGATATTTTATGTCTTAAATTTTCTCCTATATATTTTATATCAAATATACTCTTGCATTGTTAGGTCTCTTGTTTTCCATTGAATGTATTCTATGTTAAAGATGATCATAATACCCCTGTAATTTTATTAGATTCTTTTTTAATTTTTCTAGGTTTTCAGTTTAGTTACTTTAATAATTAACAACTTGTATTAATAGCTATTAAAGGCCCTAAATTTAATCTAGGATCTTAACCGTATTTTATTTAGGTATTTATCATTTTAAATTTCAGACCGTTGATCATTATAGTATTAGATATTGATAAAGTATTTATGAATCATCAGATTTGAGACTTAATAGTTGCAACATTGATCTTTAGGATTGAACAGTGAATTAAAGTAGATTGTTCTCTTTATGTATATAGCTGTCTATTGGGTCTTAGTTCTACCATTTATTAAACATGTCATCACCAAGTTAACTGTATATATAAATCAATATTTTAATTTTTTTATTAGTATTATTTCAACTTCATCCAAGAATTTTGGTCAAGTCATCTTCTATTTCCGCTAAACTAAGTCACTTACCTCAATTTTTATTATCATTTCAAGTTTAATAGAATAATCCAAGTTATTTTTCAAATCTGAAGATAGTCTACCAAAGTGCGATTTTACATCATAACTTCTTTCTAAAAGAAACAATTAGGTATGTTTGGAGCTAAGAAATTTTTCATTGAGTCTTCATAAAGGTTGACTGGAACTATTTAAAACTGAATTAATATCAAGTGAATTTAGATATACGGTTAATATATTATGAAATGGATACTTTGGTTGTAGGGTTAGGATTTCAGTTTTATTGAAACTGAAGGAAAATTAAGAGTAAATTCAGGGTAGCAGTTTTCTTTCTGAATTTCTTATGCATATTGTAAGGAGAAAAATATTAAAAAAAACAGTTATTTGAAGATTATTTTGCAAAATATACTGTTAATCAATATAAAATTGAGTTAATGAAGCAGTATTATTTTCTCTCATTCCTCCAAATTCACAATATCGCATTTTATTATCTTCTGCATTAAATATGTTCATAATATTTTTCAGTATTATTCATGTCCTGCCTATAAAATTTTCCAAAAATAGACTAGGAAAAGTAATAGGAACTTATTGCTATAACAGGAGGAAAAATTTTGGATCATTAATTTTCCATTTCTCAATGGTTGCTTGGTAAAAACTGAATATCACCAAGATACATTTACCTAATAATAATTGAGAGATTTAGTAATTTTTAACTGATTTTCATTTTAACAACCAGTTGTAACAACACGATATAAAAACTCCTTATGTTACCAGTTGTTTAAAAAAACAGCATAAAGTTATATAGTTTCTAGAATTATTATTATGGGTTTCCATAAAGTTACTCCTGATAATATTGATTTTAATATATTTACTTAAATTACTTATATAGTAAAGGTACATTAATTTCTTTTTAAGAGCTTTTAATATTTAGTTTTATTATATTTAGTGAGCATATATAAAATGTATGTGAAATATACATTCTCCTGAAATATGAAGTAGCTATTTAAGACTACATTTTGAATTTTGGAGTGGTGTTAAGGCATCAAGGTATTATGATTGGGTATTTAATCCTATTTTAACTTATGTACATCCTTTTTGTTTAATCTGAAGCAAATAATTTTATTTGTGAAATATATTGTATGTAAATTGGTAATTGAAGGAAGTTCTCTTGGGCTTTTTGTGTTAATATATGATGAAATTTGGCAGAAGAATCTTGAATGTCAAGCTTATATGATTGAAACTAAGTTGCAATTTTCACCGTGAAAATTTTTATGAAAATGTCTACAATTGCTTTTAAAATTTATTTTAGAAATAGGTTCAATAGAATCATTTACAACATAATAATATAAAATACTTTTATTTTGTTAAAATAGAATTGTTGAATAATAAAATATTGTTACTATTAAAACCTATTCTTAACAAAAATTGCTATTGTATTTCAGTATTGAACTCAAAGAGTGCAATTATGGTTCATATTATTGCATTCATTGACTGCTTTTGGGATTTAATTTTTATGTTACACTAAATGTTCAGAGAATATGCATTAATTTACACTGTGTAATTAACTGAAGATAACTATTAGAAAGTTTGAATAGTGATATCTCTCCTATTTATCCTCAAAAACAAAAATTTTATTAGTTATATTTATTTTGCTAGCTATTAATGATAACTCAAATCTAATTTGATTGATTGGATTAATGTGCAGCAGTACATTATGCTTTTGAAAATGCCTCTTTCTCAATATTTAAAATTTGGTGAAAATAAACTGAATTGTGCATATCTACAGTATGTCTAAGGGAATATTTGAAATGTGTGTTGTATCTAAATGCTTCATTTCTATATGCTCTATTTCTATAAGTATGTTTTTTTTACTTAATTTATAAAATATTATGTAAATTTTAATGCAATCACTCCTTTCTTTGGCTAAATCATAAAATTCTCACTAACTTCATGAAGTAATGTTGTACTAAGACATAAGACCTTTAACTGTAGGAGAGTTACCTACGTAGTAGTCATAGTGAAGATGAACAAGTTAAGAGAGTTATTACTCAGTAGATATATTTCATTGTATCTCCAATACGCACTGTTTATATCATACTATGTGAAAATTCTCTTTGACTCCCAAATATTTATCTGTAAAATTGTACAGACAAACAATTTATACTGCAGGGATGGAATTTTCTGAAGAAATTGAGTTAGAGGCTTGGATATTTTTGACAATCATTCTCCTCTTGGGACCTGTCTTTTAAATGTATTTCACTTGTGTCATGAATTGTTATTAGATTGTTGAAATCATGGCCAATATCAGGTTAAATGATGTTAGTGTTGAAATTGGAACAATTACATTCTACTTTCATAAGAATCATATTTAAGTACTCCAATGATTCTTTTTGTCAGTGTGTCTTTACGTATCATTAAATTCATTAGTACATATTTACATTTCTTAAGGTCATTTTCTCAAATAAATTTTAAGCAGCTGCCAATACTTGGTATTTTGTTTGCAATGCAAAATATTCTCTTCTTTTATCTCTCTCTCACAATTACTGTAATACATTTAATTGCTGCAGAATATAAATAAAAAATTTTGCATTACTTTCATAAATTTCAATTTTTCATTGAATTGTGAAGTAAAATATTTCGTACATTGTAAGTTTGTGATATCACATAATATGCATTGAATGAAGTTCACAAATGTAGTTATTTACACCACCATTACTTTCAAATTCTCCTTCTTCGGTGAGGTTCAATAAGAACCTATGATTTAAAACCAGCAGCTGCTTATTCTCCAATCAACTTTGTAGATAATTTCCAATATATTTATATTTTTTATCCTCAAATTATGGCTTTTAAGTCAATCTCATTGAGTAGTCTTAGCTCAGTGGCAACTTTTATGAAGTAATTATGTCATATGTGATTGCTTGTAATAAAGCCTCTGCTTTGCATAATTAGTGATTTCAATTTTTGTTAGATTTTCTGTTCTTAAATCATTTTTATATACTCTAAAGAATGGATTCCCACATAATTGTAGGGTACATTGTTACTATCTATAGGGAAATTAAACTTTTCTATTATTTAAAGACTTTTGAGATCATTGAGAAGAGTTTAATGTCATGCTGAGGCTAAATTGTGAGTGATTGGGACCACTGTACTGTAACACCCTCATCCAAAGTATATACTTTGTTCTGATACTTACCTAATTTTTTTGCTTTTAATTACCGTCATCAAAGTGATGATTAGAAGAAATGAATCAGGACTTTTTGGCAGTCTACATTAATTCACTGTTTTCTTGTGAAAAATTAATTACTTAATCTAAAGAATAACTAAACCTAAAGAAAATTCATTAAATAATTATTTAGAGAGATGATGACTGTATAAACTATTCTGCTGACTTCTTAACCATGTAAATATTAAAAGCTTTTTATTACATCATTATATACATATATATCTTATATTATTACTTGTTAACTAAGAATCAAAAAGTTTAATTTAATTGTTCTAAATATTTATCTATTGCAATTAATTTAAGAACTTGTGCTCATTTAAGAGCTTAAGCTTATAACATGTTTTAATAGTTTATTGATCAGTAATTTATGTGGATTCCAGCCTTACCAAGGTTAGCTACAGCATTGAAACTCTATATATACACATCTGAAACTCTGTGTGTAAATATTAATTTGTTGATGTTTATATTTCTGATACCAATATAATTCCAAGTACTTGATCTTAAAATGGCCTAATGTACTCTGTAAATAGTATTTTCTGTCTTCCTTGTGATAAGGTTTTGTGATCCTAATGTTTATGTCATTTTCTGAAAATAATTACTCATTTGCATAGTTAAATTTTTTGATGTAATACTCTTTGTTATGTAAAATGCTGAAAATAATTAATGGTCATGCTTACTATCTAATATATGTCTTTCCAAATACAGCAAATCTGCCTGAATTACATCTCTGGTCCAGTAATTGTATTATCCTTTCTCTGCCATTATCAGGTAAAGGCTAAATGTAAGATTACAATTACTGTATTTTAACGTTTAAATAGAAACTCATTGGATTTTGGTGTAATGTGTTTTTTTCAGCAGTCTTGTGTTTTTTTGAGCTAGTGGTTTCTGGCTCACCTCCTCTTGTACCCAAATATTTAGTTATCGTTATCTCATACCTGAAGAATCTCTTGATGTGTGGAGTTTATCTCTAGTTCTCCTATATTAGTTTAGTAGATTATTTTTCTTATGGTGTCTATAAAACTTGATTGAGGAATTTTTTGGACCCAATATTAAATCTGCTACTTATTCACAAGTAATAAATATCCATTTCATTTCTTAGCCATGTTGAGAACAGCCATTACACAATACCTAAATTATTATACTATACTAACTAAAGTTTCCAAAAGTAAAATATTTTATGACAGTTTATGAAGGGAAGATGAAAATTGGTGATCTTAAAGGACTATTTTAATTGTTTTATAAAATGCTAGATTCTTCTGCTCTCTTATGGTAATGATAATAGGTTGCACCAAAAATTCTAGTCTTAAACTTCACTGTTGTGAAGGCTTATTCTTAGGCTTGGGATGGGGTAAAGGGAGGAGAGCTAAAATTTTCTATAAACCTGTTTTATTACCAACTCTATTATTTATTGTGCAATAAAACTTATTATGTCTAAACGATTATTTTAATTAATCAGAGAGAGTTTATAATAAGAATATCAGCAAAATTTGTGTGTGCAGTAAGACCTCGCTTAACGCGGGGGTTACGTTCCAATAACTAAGAGCGCTAAACGAAACAGCGTTAAACGGGGCAGCTTAACTCTTACATTTATATGTATATAATGGGGATCGGTGAAAAATAACAGAAAATAAGAAAAATGATCAGTTCTTTTTTGTTTTATATGTTTTGTAACATTTGTTGTTAAATTATTTTTCGAGCATTGAGTGTAGATTTACTTATTGTTAATATTGATTTTAATTCATAAAGCATTCATGAAGATAATATGAAGTTCGAATAAGAATCTCATGTTTATGACGAGGAAGGTTCTTCTTCTTGAATATTCTTTGTTTTTTTATGACGAATTCATCTGAAGTCGCAGTTCTATTCAAAATTTAAATCATTGCCGATGACACGATCTTTTCCTTATTTTTTAAAATTGTCCGTAGTGTTGAATTTGATAAATTTAATGCAGTGGCGATATCAGATTGCCGTTGGCCTGCATATAAATCGTCTTAACACCTGCATTTTAGTTTCCAGTGTAATGTTTTTTCTTGTCGCATTGCTTTCACTTTTTCTGCAGTCGCCCATCGTGAAAACTAAAAATTGCCGAATTTATCACAATAAAATGCATACAATAATCATAAATATACATAAATATATAATAAATAAAATACACAAAAATCACACATTTTGGTTGGTGCGTGGCCGTTTTCTTTGCGCACATATACAACAAGTATCAATATAGTGTGCATTTCAGGGGAACCCCAAAAAACCGCGTTATACTGAAACAGCGTTAAGCGGGGTCTTACTGTATTATATTATGTATATACGCATCACACCAATATTATGTAGACACAACTAAATATATAAAAGGCAGCATTTTAACTACATTACTATATAATTTCATCCTATATAGTCTGTGGTTCATAAATTTATTTGATTTTCAAATATGAATTCTCTTATTTTAAGGTTAGAGTAGGTTTTTTCTTAACACTAGAAAGCATGCGCCTTTTCACAGAGTTAAACGGAAATGAGGAATTTTAATTCTTGCATAGTTGGCATTTTGAAAAGAAGTCTTTGTTAAAAAATTTTAAATTTTATGTATCCCCAATTCGATAGAATAAAGTATTTAAATAGCATAATTTTGTTTTTTTGACCAACCATGGTTTCAGACAGCTTGGTCTGATGGTCGATAAAATATAATAAATGTTGCTAATTTAGGTATGCTAGTGACAAATAAAAATTTTAAAAGGATGAATTTTTCTTACAAGGAGTGTAAACATCGGTGTGTCCTGACTTTTGAATGATACCAGCTTAGGTCGATAGAGGATCAAAATTAAGAAGACCCGTTTCATTCTAGGCGTTTTTCGCCGTAAGTTTAGGAGATATTAACGTTCAAAGTTTGCGATTTTTTTTCAAATGTCAAACAGTACTGTACAGTACGGCTGCCGCCCGTTGCACCGCGCGCGGAGGTCCGCGTTACGGTCGTAATAAAAATTCGTTATTGAGAATACTGTTCTACGCAGATTATTAGAATTCGAGAAAATAAAAATTCGGTATTTTCAAAAAACTTTTTTGCTGGAAGTTATTTCTTACGTTAATAGGACAGAAAGTAGCAGGAAACTACATTTTTCAACTCATTTTGCCAAAAGTCGCGGTATTTCCTTAGATTTCTTCTCGTAATTTCTCCCTAAAACTTTTAACATCAAATTTGACAACATAAACGAAAAGCGGATAAAACGAGGCAAATATTTTTAACTAGAAATGTGGTATCTTGAAAGATAGACCAAAAGTCCTAGGTTCGAAGAAAATCGCAACCGATTCTTAGGATTTAACACAAAATTAACACGGCCATAAGAATTACGTGCTCTCTTCATAACGTGAAACGGTATAGATGCTTTATTCCTCGAGTTATTACAAAATTTAATCTTATCTTTTCTCTTAGAATCAGGCCGGATTGCGAACCAGCGTCCACCACGCAAAACTGACGGTTCGAAAAAGCTTTGCTATATCCTTGACCAGCTCCACCACCGAACCCGCTGTTAACGGTGAAGCTCGGAAGAGCTCTTATCTGAGATAAGCGGTTGTCCAGGCGCGAAATTTGAAAAAAAATGCAATCTTTTAACTATCCAAAATTACGACGAGAAACTCCTAGAAAAAGACGGGTCTTCTTAATTTTGATCCTCTATCGGCCTTGTTAGAATTATGATAAATTATAAGTGCCTTTTGTTTGAGTGTATACCAAACCCCTTACTTAGCATCAAAGTTTCGTTCCAACAAAACACGACGCAAAGTGAATTAAGAGTTTTTACAGTAAACCATTTATAGAGCCAAGCTAGGTTCCTGGTTTACGAAAATACTAGAAAGGAAATTCAAAAAAATGAACAATGAAAAACAAAAGTAATATAAAAAGTCTTTCACTTTCATACAAGAGAAGGTATTCATATAAAACAAAACAAATTATTCAATTAATTCACGAAAACAAAATTAAAATTAATCTTTGCATGATGAGTGCATAGTGGCTGTTGTCGTAAGTCTGCTTTCTTTCACTAAAGATTGGTGCAATGTTTGCTGAACAGCTTTTATTTTTAACGTAAAATAAATTTCCTTGTAGTAATTGATATTTGTAGATACCGCAAGGGACACATTAAAACTCCTTCCGCTATCTGGATCAGTTTTTCAAAAAATTCTCCATAGCTTCATCAATCGAAACGCCTTAGAAATTTGTTTGCAGGTTAAATTTTCTCCCTCGGAGATTTCCATTGAACGGTCAACGTCATCTTCATTAGTAAACTGCAGTTCCAGTTGCAATAGTTCTTCATTAGAGAATTCTTGGTTGTGCGAGGTTAGCAATTAATTTATGTCAGACTCCTCCATACATTCAAAATTAGACTCTTAATAACATATACTAATAACTGAATTAGGAATTTCATGACGAACAGTTGGTGTACCATCAACTTCTGCGGCGCATAGCTAGGCTTATCTTATCCATCAGTCACATCGGCCGAATATCTAGTGTTAGGCGGTAAAAATATAAATTTCACGTTTTCTGACAACTCATCTACATATACTGGGAGGCCAGGAGTATTTTCTTCCAGGGCCAAAGCCTTAAAGTTTAAGTTTTCCTTGTGCTATTCCAGAAATTAAGGCTTATTGCAACAAGTTGGACCTCAGTTTTGGAAAAATGATGTTGTTATCCATGCTTTTTGGTTTGACAGGAAGTAGATTCTTTGACCAACCTTTCATTGCTCTTGGATTTTCTGATTGAGAAATTGTTTAAATTTAAAATTACCATTTGCACCGAAAAGAGACCATATGACCGACAATCATTTGCACGACCTCACCCTCAACCAACGACGCTCCCCCGACACCTCACTTTACCGACAAAAACTGACCGACAACACGCTGGAATAAAACTATTTATGTGCCGAATGAGTGGATTTTGTATCTGCCTTTATATTTTGAGAAATAGCAAATATTTAACAAGTTTCGAAGAACAAAAAATTAAGTATTCAAACATCTTTTATTTACTTTATCGAAATATTAAATTAACAAAAGTTAATAAATTGAAAGACTAATGAAATATATAATTAACAAAATTCATTAGAGGTGTATGTAAAGATATTTACTGCACTTTTCACGAAGATTATTTTCTATTTGGAAATAATTTATAATTATTAAAAAAGGTAATTTTATTTTCTCTTCTAGTTTAAATTTTTATATTGAAGCATCAAACTTGCATTTATTGAGATTATGAATAAATTTCAAATTTCTACATCGAGTTATTACATACATGAAAGTTATTACAATTGAATATAAATTGAATATAAAAAGAAAATAAATACTTAAATATTAATTTAAGTTGAATTCAAGCCTAAGGAATTTAGTACAAGAAGTTTCAGTATATAATTTTGGGTATTTTAAAAATTAAATTTTTATGTGATTGTACAAAATATAGATTTTTTATAATTAAGAAACCACAATTTTTTGTACAGATAATTCATGAAACTCAGAATTTCGTGAATAAATAACTTTCATTAGTATTTGTTAATCGCCAAAAGTTAATGTCAACTACCGATTTATAATTTCACGGGGAGCCTTCCAACTGTTTCTTTAATCTAACGATGTTAAATATTTTTTGCAACGACGCCTATTCATTCAGTTCATAAATAATTTTTTACGAGCGAGTTGTCGGTTAGTTAAGCGTCGGTCAATGGAACTGTCGTTCAGTCGATCCGTCGGTAAAGTGAGCTGTCGGTAGAGTGAGCTGTCGGTAAAGTGAGCTGTCGGGCGAGCGGTCCGTCGGTCAGTTGAGCGTCGTGCTGATGATCGTCGGTAAATAGGAGTAGACCCCAAAAGAAGAGTCAGTTTATCCTTGCTGGCTTTCAATTCTGACGCAGATTTACAGTTTTTGATATGAAAATTCTGCTAGGTAGACGTTTCCAAAACAACCCAGTCTCGTCAACATTAAAGACTTGTTTCGGATCATTGCCACCTTCATGAATTAATGGTTTCAACTCTATCGGGCAGCGTTCTGCAGCACTTATATCAACGCTGATTCCTCTTTTAAGAGCAATGCTGTGCAGATTTGCTCGAAACTGAATGTCTGAAATCAGTCCTCACAGCTTATGGACAGGACTTCATGTTTCATACTTGTATGTACTATCACTAGCATTATCGTTGGATGCTGCTATACTTTTTATGTCATCAAATAAGCTTTTTGCTTTCGCGTGAATTACCATTTCCATTCATAGTACTCTCTGCGCGACTTCATTTTCAATCTAAATAGAAAGAGAGAACTCCATTTTGCTCATCAAAGCACTTCTTGTATGGATCGTCGTTTTATCATCTGATGATGTTGCAGATTTTGCCTTTCCCTATCATCATTCCCTATCATTTCCCTAGCATAATATATAATTCTGTGTCCAAGGCGGTTGTTTTATTTCTGGTCATTCTACCAGCTCTATCCACTCATTTGGCTAAAAAAATAAAAGTGTATGCAAAAAATATTATTACTATGCCAATAAATAAATTGGAAAATTTTATCTTTTCTGTAATCAAATTGGACCCGTAAAAATTTATAATTCTCTTTTAAAAAAGCGCAACACACTAATAGAAACGTGACAAAAGCAAAACACACAGCATAATTGAAACTTAACTCTAAAATTAGAAAAAGAAAATAAAATTGCGTTGATTTTCAGTTAAACCCCGATTTTAGATGGCATTGATCAGAAACGATCTTTTAGATAAAACAGAAAATTAAAAAAGAAATTAACCTCAAACCCAATACAACGCAACCTCGAAAATCTAACGACGCACATTGAAAATTGACTGCGTGAAACAGGGTTTACAAACCAGTACTTTAGATAATATCAATATTTATGATCAAAGAAGTAAAGCAGCATAATGAATAGGAAGTGGCACATGGAGAATGCCCAATTCTTCGGACGATAAGTGTAATTTAGGTTGAGGGTAAGACATAATTTATTTCATTAAATATATATACACATATATATTTATATATGCAAATTATGGAATATTATCCGTAATAAATACGAAGTATAAATCGTTTAGACCGAAAATCCAAGGGATAAAATTTGCCACTTAAGATGTAACAAAGAACGAGATTAAGAGATATTGAGAAATCAACAAGAAATCGGACACTTCATACCTTACAAAATTTTCCTAACTGTTAAATATAGTTTCAAATTTATACTGTTAATCCTCTAAAGTGGCATGAAAAACCATTTTGCTTCGCATATACTCTGATAACCGAGATTGCCACGGAAGACGGAGTTCCGCCGGGCGAATTTCGCCGTTGCATCGTTGTATAGAAGTCGAATTGATTTTCAAAGGCGCAGGATTTTATTTCAGATCCTCCTTCAGCAAGCTTCCACGAATACTGTGGTGTAAGTAACTCCTTGTACTATTTTTCTCGCTTTATGCAAAAATCGCCTTTAAAATAAGGGTCCGCCATGTTGTCCTGTAAAGTAGTCAAATTTTCAAGTATGATCATTCAAATTGAGCACTATAAAATAAAAAGAATAGTCAAAATAATAAGTCAAAATAATTGTCCGATCCTTTTGTTAATTTGGGTTCAGCGTTAGTTTGAAATGGAAGACTTCTGCGAAAAATCGAAAACTGTTTTTTCAAAATTTGATCAACTTTGACCCCTTGTAAAATTTAAGTGCGTGGGAACTAAGTTAAACGACTTCAACACTCGATGCATAATTTATTGGAGATTGACCATGCGAAGTTTCAAAGTCCGCACTCAAAGAAGCGCATTACGTATTTTTGGACAGTTGTTTACGAATCTTGCCCACTGCGACGCAAAGCGAGGTATTGGTGTAATATAGAATTACTTTCAAATTAAACCGATTATTAAAGTATTTACCATTTCTCTCAGTTTCTGCAATCAACATATTTATTCAAATCAAAACTATCTTTTCTTATCGTTTATACATTTTACATTCAAACCTAGAAAGGCTTACATCATTTACTCTCTTAAAATTCCAATATTCAAGCTCCAGTTCCTAAATTTTAAGGTTAAGGATCAACGCATGTACGCAAAAGTATTCATTAGAAACATAGAAGCTTCCTGTTGCACTAATTAAAATTTGCTGGCATTCAGGTAATCGATTCTTTTTTATGCAACAAAATCGTACTTCTTAGCATTTTATAGTGATACCCATTAAAGATTTAGAATTCTTTTGTATTTATTACATAATCTGAGAAATCATACAGAGATGTCTCAATGTGATACAGCTGTCAAAATGTACCTATTGAAAAAAATGGTTAACGTTGAAGGAAAAAAGCATCGCAAATGTGAAGTTAATCACCCAATAAAATCCAAGCGACCATTCATATATTTAAAGACTTATCTTTAGCAATAACCTTGTGGGGGGTAATTTATCTTATCGTAATTGTTTGTTCGGATTTATAATATCCTGTTCTTGCTCGATCTCAAAGCAATCGAAAAGGAAAACTTCCGTGAATGAAAAAACTTGAAACAACCATCGATTTTGATTTTATGGCCCGATTTCCACTTTCTTTAACACGAGGAAAATGCTCTCCTCTTAACGTTTTGTATTATTATTTGCATTTTGAACTGAGAAATGTTTGCTGTGAACTTTACAGAACTAAAGAGCGAAGAATCAATCAATTGATATTTTTCAGATTTTCACTTTACCACTGGTAGAGAATAAGTAAAAACTTTCCAAAAATTTAAACCAATTAACCTGAGCCTCTGATATATCACTGCCAATATTTGCTCATCAAGAATAAGGTCTTCACGGATAATGTATTTGTACAAATATTTTACTTTGAAAACGACCGTACTAAGTATGTACCATAAGTTCGATTTGTTTTGGCCGCACTTGGTGGAAGGACATATTAAATGAAGAAAAGTACTTGGTGACTTCCACAATTTACTATAGTACATAATACTGTGTGTTCGGTAATAAATTGTGGAAGTCACCAAGTGCTTTTCTTCATTTAAGTATGTACCATACCTTGAATCAGCGTTAATAAAAGGATCAGATAACTTCAAACCTTCAACAATTCTTATCGTATTATAAATTATATTTTATCAATTAAACGGGGTGAACTGTTTATTGATACCTTTTTTGAGAAAATTTCTGCTGGCATAACATATTAATTATTAATTACTGATATAGATCATTTTCCCTTTTACTCATTCAACGAAACGAGAATACATCGAAAATAACTTTTAACTGACCATGGATTTGTTTCTGGCACGATATTATTCAAATAGAATAAAAAACCTTAATATCAAGTCATATATAATTATTGGAATAATACAATCTTGTGTGGAAGACTTAAGAGGTACAATAAATCGCTCATTGTAAACATCCCTAAACCATTTCTGTGAACAAAAAGAAATTTGCCTTAATCCATTGCAGAAGTAAATGGTAAAATTAATTCAATTGGTATATAATTCAGCTTTTCGAAAATCTATTGATACAAAGTAATTGACAGTAAAGAAAAATATGTACTGCATTATATCATTTCGATTATTTCATTCATGAGATTTTTACAAATGTGTTTGGAAAATATAAAATTTGGAAAAATAGAAATTGATAGCTAAAGGATAGATAAGAAAAGTAGACCTTAAGTATAAAGATAAGAAAACACAAGAAAGGTCCATGAGCACCTTATGAAGCTGGAGTGCATACTCCTATGAATGTGTTTGGGAAAACAAACCTCCCAAACAGGGGAACCTGGTTTAGCCGCTCAAAAAATATTGATTTTTATATGGAAAGTGCAACATTTTAAGAATATAATGCCGAAGTTTCAGATCGTTATGCGGAATATTAAGAAATGTATAGCCCATTTCTTAAGCCGATGCAGCAGAGTGTGGACGACATCCCACGCCCAGCTACGTATTTCGGAGGGTACTTGACGAATTCATATTTTCTCGCTTATACTAATCGTATTCTTCATATTTTAAGAACGTTTTTGGTATCAAATGCACTCAAATTAATTCTTACGGGCAGATGATGGCGAAAAAAATATATTACAAAATAATACTATAGTATAGTAATAATAATAATAGTATATTACAAATTATTATAGTGATTTGTTACGAGATTTTTTTTTAAATTTAATTTTCACTCGTTTCTGCCTTCTTGGCTGCACTTTCTGTACTGTAAAAAAAAGTTCAGTAATCACGCAAAAATGATTACAGCGCACATGATACACTTCGATTCAAGCGGGTAACACGTGCGAGTGAGTGAGAGATTTTCTCGGATGATGCTCGACCCAGCGCACCAACTAGCTCAGGGATGCGCAACCTTTCCGCAATGGACGGCCGCACTACAGACTTTTTACTTCAGGAACGGCCGCCAGTAAGTACAAGTAAACTTAATAATGCTTTATGATTTATGTAAAAATAACAATAACAAAACAAATTTCACATTAAAATGGAGTATGATATGTGACATATTCAATTTACTGGTCTACATGCGTAAAAAAATGTCTGCGTTACTTAATTTGGTATAAAATAAAAGTTTTACAGCAATTGTCCACAAAAACACGGCCGCCAAAGTACTTGCCCACGGCCGCATAGGACTGTACGGCCGCAGGTTGCGCACCCCTGAACTAGCTGGACGCTCCGGAAACCCGAATTTGGGCTCGTATCTCGAATGAAAATATGGCCCGAGCTCCAGCTCGTATTTCGAAAGACTCGTATGCCGATCTGCTCGTAACTCGAGGTACCACTTTATCTATTTTATATAGACGCTTCGGGGGGATACAACATATATCTATTATATAATAGGTCTACCGGAAAGTTCTGTCCCTTTTTAGAATGAAACAAAAGAATTGATTTTTTCATACTTTGAATAAAGTTTATTGAATAATTTAATTTCCATCATAATTTATGACTTCTCTACAGCGTGATAGCATTTTGTATATCCCATTTTTAAAGAATGTCTGGCGGAATGAAGGCGGCGATAGCTGGTCGGTGCGTTTTCGCAGTTTTTCGAGTACTTGCACGTAAAAGGTTCGTCCGATAACATTCTCACACTCATTCGACGGTCAGAGTTTAATAATTTTTTCACTCGCGCCACATGGTCGTCCGTTTTCGAGGTCGAAGGGCGTCCGGAACGCTCGGCGTCTTCGACGTCTTCTCTCCCCTCTCGGAAAAGCTTGTGCCGCTCAAATGCGGTTGATCTGCTCGTTGCACTGTTCCTGTAAGCTGCCTTGATGAGTTTATGTGTCTCCTTGCCGTTTTATCCGAGTTTTTAACGCAGAATTTCAGATTCCCACGATCAATATTGTGCGGTGATTGGGGCCGTCTCATTGCAGTTGCACCGATCAATCTGCGTGATCGTCCGTTTCAGGGCGAGTGCGCCCCCAGATTGAGGTCATCCTAATTGCTTAGGAATCAGTGAATGGCAGCTCCCATGTCGTCCCATCGGTGGAAGAGATCGGTCGTCTGTAGAAGTCCCACGGCATCGGCGAGTCCTCGGATAATCTTCGGAGATGCTGGTCCTTCCTCGTTGCGAGGCGCTCATAGAAGGCCTTCGCGCTTCTATGGAGCACCTCATTGATGTTCTCGATCCCGTAGAGATGATATGTCGCCTCGTTACCGATGTTCCATCCTAAGTGGAGCGCCATCCTCAGGGATGCCCTCTCGCACCGGGTGATGATGTTACGTCCTTTGACCGTCATGATGCCGCTCCAGGAGGGTGAGGCGTAGATGAGTGCACTTCGGACGATTGCCTAGTACAGCATCATCTTTGTCCTCATCCTCACCAAAGGTGACACCATGAGCGGCCGCAGGACTCTTCTCCTCTCCCTTGATCTCGCCGCCAGGTACTTTGCGTGCTTAACGAAGTTAAGCCGGTCCATTTTCACTCCCAAGTAGGTGATGGCGTTTTTCCAAGGGATCTCTTCCATTCCCACGACGATTGGGTCGGGCGTCTTCCAGGTTCTTCCCAAGGAGAAGACAATCGCCTGGGTTTTCGATGCATTGAGCCCGAGCCTCCATCTCTAGTACCACTTTTCGAGATGAAAAATGGCACGTTAGAGATAGCTGCGAGTCGGCGGTTCTTGGACCTGGCGAGGAGTGCGGCGACGTCTGCGTTGAAGGCAGAGATGGTGTTCGGCCCGAAGTCCCGTGGGATGTCCGCGCAGAAGAGGTTGAAGAGGAACGGCCCCCAGATGCTCCCCTGCGGCACCCCCGCTGAGATCGGCTGCTCGGAAGAGTTTTCCTCCTGGTAGGTAACGAAGAAGGTTCTCAAGATACGACCGAAGAACATCCAGCTGCCACTTCGCAAATTGCCATTTCCTGAGTTTATAGAGTAAGCCTTCGTGCCATGTGAACGCCTTTGAGACATCAAAGAATGCCGCCGCAACATTTCCTGTTAACCTCGCGGGTGATGTGCTGGAGGACTCGGACGATCTGGTGGGTCGTGGCGTGTTCCCTCCGGAAACCGAACTGCTCGGTGGGAAGGATGTTCTTCTCCTCCGTCGCAGAAAAGGCAGAAGAACCCTCTCGGCGATTTTTCCCAGGCCGTTGAGGAGCGAGATCGGCCGAAAGTTGGCTGCTGTGTTGGGCAGCTTCCCGCTCTTAGGAATTAGGACAATTTTCTTCCAAGGTGCGGGGAAGTACCCGATGGCGGCGATTGCGTTGATTATGGCCGTGAGCCATAATATCGCGCGTGGCGGCAGGCGTCTGTGGGTCTCGATCCCGTCCGATCCAGGAGCTTTCCAAAGGCGCAGCCTCCGGAGATGGAATTCCATGTCCCTAGGCTGCACCGTCGGAGGAGGAGCATCCGCGGAGTCTTCCTCTTCTTCCAGTTGCGTCAGGCATGGCGGTCCATCGTTCGGGGTGAAAGCAGTCCGAAAATGCAGGGAGAGAGATGCTGCGTTGAGGTTGCTGCTTCCTTGCGAATGAGAGCTTTGGTGAAACGCTAAAGAGAGCCGTCTCTCGCCTCCAAGGAGGAGAGTTTGGACTCCCATGCGGCGTTTTTCCACTCGCTAACGGCGTAGTTGATCTCCCTCTGCAGCTTCCGGAAGGTGCGTCTAAGGGTCGGGCATCCGGTCTTGGTCCACCGGCGGCGGAGTCTGTTCTTCTCCCGAATCGCATCGACGATGGTAGGTGGGAGTTCGATCCTCTTCTTCTCCTCTTGGGCGCAGCGGCGTCTGAAATCTGTGCGGCAAGTTGGTTTGCAGTATCGTCCAGTTGTTCGGGCAGGCAAAGGTTTGCAGGTGGCGGTGATAGAGAGGCGTCGAGGCGTTGCTGGAAGACCTCCCAATCGGCCTTTCGGATATTCCTCCTCAATGGTGCAGTGGCGTAATCGGGAGCAGCCCCGAAGAAGGCGATCACCGGGAGGTGGTCGCTGTCGTGAGAAGGGATCGTGAAGATCGGCGCCGGGAAACAAGAGAGAGCCCCTTCCGGAGTCGGAAAAATGTGTTCGTTCTCGCGGACACATTGGAAGGAGCAGACAGCGTCTGAGGGCACGGCCGGAAGCGTTCTCGTAGGTTGACCCCCACGAGGGATGTTTTGCGTTGAGATCTCCTGCGATGATCGTAGGGAAATTCGTTGCTGCAACATCCCCGAAGGAGTCGTCCTTGATTGCGGCGGCAGGAACGCTGATGTTAGTTGAACTTTGCGCAGGCGCGTCTCCATGGTGGTCTCCATCCCATTCTTCCGCAGGGGAGGCGGGTCTGCGATGGCGAAGGAGAGGTGGTATGCGATCATGATCGCGGTCCCGAGGCAACCCCCTCGTCCTGTCTGTTCGGAGGATGCGGAATCCAGGCGCCGTCCAGCGATCTTTCTTGAGCAGATATGTCTCATGCATCCGCATGCATCACCGCATCCACTCGGTAATGGTGCAGGAGCTCCGGTGTCTTCTTCCTGATGGCTCCTTGGGCGTTCCAGGTTAGGAGGGTGAAAGGTCCACGGTCGTTTTCCCTCCTATGGTCCATGGCGGGCGTCCAGCATCCTCATGACCATAGCCGTGAATTGAGCCATCTGCGCTGCCATGGCCTCCTGGAAGGAACGTATCATCTGCTCCATCAGGCGGAAGATATCGCTAGGCTGTGTGCACTTTGGGATGTTGTTATCCTCTTCTTTGCGGCGTCTTTCCCGGAGAGGAATTTTGAGGGCTTCCGCAGTTTCCTGGGAGATTGGCTGCGAATCCGGCAGTTCTGGGAAGTCCTCAGGGGCGATGGTGGTTGTTCTGTGTGCTGAAGTTTTTGAAATATCCGCACCCAGCCTTTTTGGTAGTGTGGCACGCTGGACCTGGGGTGGGATGAAAGCAAGCGACCGATTCTAGGCATTCCAGGACCGGAGGGGCCGGTTTCAAGTGTGTCTGCGATGGCCGCGGAAGCTGGAGTGGAGCCGATGACGAAGTTGGAGCAGGCGGAGCAAATCTCCTTGCTCTAGCTTGCTTCCACCGTGGGCAGGAGCGGGAGATTGTGGAGTGGGAGCCACCGCAGTTGCAGCATACTGGGGTGTTGTCTCTGGTGTGGCGACACTCAGTAATCAGGTGCGGTCCGGCGCAGCGAAAGCATCGCGGGACTGCATGGCTGTGTTCGGACGAGTGCCCGAACCAATTACATCGATGGAATTTGTAAGGAAGGGGCGGATGCTGACCCTGCAGTATCCCAGTGATATTATTCTGGTTAGCTGTTCTGTTAGCTGTCGAATTATTTTCCAATGGCGCAAAAAGGCGCAGGATTTTATTTCAGATCCTGTTGCAGGAAGCTTCCACGAGTACTGTGGTATAAGTAACTCCGTGTACATCGATGTCCCTCACAGCTATTTTCCTCGCTTTATGCAAAAATCACATCCAAAATAAGGGTCAGCCATTTTGTACTGTAAATTAGGCAAATTTTCAAGCATGATCATCCAAATTGACTACTATTAAGCATAAAGAATATATTCATAACATGAAATAGTTTTTTGTCCGAAACTTTAACTCGTTTTGGTTCAGCGTTGGTTTGAAATTGAAGATTTCTGCGAAAAATCGAAAACGGCCGTTTTTCCCGAAATTTGGTCAACTTTGACCCCTTGTAAAACTTAATTGCGCGGGAACTAAGTCAAATGACTTTAACAGTCGATGCAGAATTTATTTGAGATTTACCATGCGAAATTTCAAAGTCCGCACTCAAAAAAACGCATTTTGTATTTTTGGCCAGCTTTTTTCGATTCTAGCACACTGTGCGGCGTAGAGATCTAAGGATCCCACAGAGATGCGGCAGATGTCGCCGCGCTTTGCCTCCTCATCCTTCCATGATGTGGGTTCGAGCCGGATAAGAGCTAAGTCCTTGCTCTACCGTGTAGTCGCCGATATCCGCTTCCATAGCGGTGTCTGCGACGCGCTTGACCCGCGGGTCACGAGATGGCATGGAATATGTTATATCCCCCCGTAGCGTCTATAAATAATAGATATAGGATATTAATGTCAGGCCCAAACCGCTTGGACCACGGAGCCGCCGATTTTTTTACGTAATGGCCCACTTAATCTCACACAGGAAAAATTCGGAAACCCACTCTACCTATCATGGGTTCGATTCTAGAAGGCCCCAAAAATCGATTTTCCCCATTAAGTATGCATGGGGCCGTTTTTCAAATAATTTTTTAAAATACTTCCCATTGAGCTGAAAGGATAAGATTTCATGTAGCTATTGCTGTTATATATATCTACAGAAAAATGGTATAATTTAGCTGCAACTGGTCATGGGTTCGATGCCAGGAGGTGAAATATTTTCAAATTTTGAAAAATCGTAGCTCTCTTAATATGATACAAAGATCATTAAAATTTTTTACACGTATGGAAACGTATATAATGTACTTCGAAAAAAATCAACACCTGCCTACGTTGCACGAGTTCTATTCCAGAGCGATCCGTAATCTCGATTTTTTTCGTAAGGAAAGCATTGACCATATTTCCGAAAGCTTTTTATGACCCTTCCCAACCGCGCAGAGGTTCGAAATTTCACACAGCCGTTAAAGGGACCATTCTCACATAAAAGCATCCCTAAGATTGTCGTAAATTGTCGTTTTCTCGATGCTAGGGGGCTTTTTTCTACATCTCCTTAAGAAATGCACATGGTAATCGGAATATTGTTTGAGGTACTTCCTACGCAAATATTATTTTGTTGTGTACATAAAGACAATTATACTCAAGCGAATTATTAATATATTGTAAGCAGGCTTCCCCCTTGGTTCGACGTCGGGGCGGGAATAATTCTGTCGTAAGATATGCATGGGAAGACGATGTCAATGTGCATCTGCGCTCCGATATACATATATATATATATATATATATATATATATATATATATATATAGATATATATATATATATAGATATATATATATATATATATATATATATATATATATATATATAGATATATATATATATATATATATATATATATATATATATATATATATATATATATATATATATATATATATATATATATATATATACCAAATATACCAATATAGACCAAAGCGATCCGTAATCTCGATTTTTCCTATATGAAAAGCATTGACCATGTTTCCGAAAACCTTTTAGAGCACTTACCGACCTCACAGAGGTTCAAAGAAATGCATATGGAATTAAGGACTCATTTTGAGGTACTGCCTTAAAGTATATGCATTTGAAATTTGGAGTGTTTATAAAGATAATCATACTCAAGCCAAATATGACAGTGATTTTCGCAATATGGCCTTGGTTTGACGCCAAGTGGTAATAATACTGCATTAAGAAATGCGTTGGAAGACGATGTCCATATATAAATGCGTTCCGATAATTTCGTTTCACTTATCTTTCGTAATGCGGACGAAGATTAACCTTTCGAAAAATCTTATTTTTCGTTAAAAGATATATTATTACATTGCTTGCTGTAAGCAAGCACACCTTAACTCGTTTTTTATCACATTGACCTCCGGCTTGCTGTAATCAAGCCGGAGGTTATCTTCCCGTCCAGGCGTCTAACTAAGGAAATGCATTCTTCATTCGCTTAAGTATCATCATCTTTATAAATTCTCCAAATTTCACGGCAAAGTACATTATGGAGGTGCCTCAAAATGGGATTTGAGGCACCCAATGCATTTCTTATGGAGATAAGGAAACCTAGAAATGAAATGGCTTTCTGAATGCAGCAATCTTCCCGCCTGGGCGTCAAACTAAGGGTATACGTGAAATACTTTCATCATTCGCATATATATTGTAGCATCAATACTCTAAAGAAAAGGTTTTAAAGAAAAATACTTTTAGGAAGTTCCTCAAAAGGAGTCGTTACGCATTACTTATGGAGATTTAGTTAACTACTAGAATGGAACCAACGACCATTTACAACATTATGATGGTATCTATGATGCGGCCTATCGGCCTATATGTGAAATTTTAAACTTCTACACAATCAAACAATACAAAAGAATAAGAAGTGATCGTACAGGTTACAGAGTAACCTGTACCTGATGATGGCGATAAGTCGCTGAAACCGGTTGTGTGGTAATAAAAGTTGTGGAAAAGTACAATCACTTCTTATTCTTGCGTACTGTTTAGATGGATTTCCACAAAACTACGCCTTCCTCCGTGAAATTTATTCCACTCAATCCCTTGAATCCTAGAATCGAAATAATGATAGGTCGGTTTCCAATTTTTCCCTCGTGAGGTGGAGTCGGTTAATACGCAACTGATGAAATATAATCATTCCACAGTGCTCATTACTAATCGAAATTAACCAATATTTGGCTTCCCTCTTGTGGTTTTGATCATGCAGGAAGTTTGCAGGAGATATCCACCGAAATAACTCCCGATGTGAAAATGACATTGACGAATCATTTGAATGCGAATAATAGCAGACGAGGGTTCTAATGGATCGGTTTAAATCGTATGAATAGCTCATTGTGTCCGCTTCACACAGTCCAAACTGTAATTAGGAAAAATAGCCCTCGGAGAGGCAAATGTAATTAAAGAGACGTACAGATCGTGAATTGATTTTCCTTTTTATGTTGTATTATTAATGTATGACCAAGCATAATTAACCGGCATTTCTTTTGTATAGTGAACAAAATTGATTGCTTTCTTGAAAATTTTTGTTCTTTTATCGAGTTTAAATTTCTTCAGTTGCAATTTTTTTGCACATCGTTTTACGATCAAACTTAAATTAAGAGCAATTTATTTATTTAAGATTCAGAAAGAAAGCGTTAATTACTGCGAAAATAATTTCAGGCTACGACAAACAGAATTCGATGCAATTTTGAGTATCATGGAGGAAAACAATAGTATTTGAGCTCTCTTCAAATTATCTCTATAACGAAAAATAAATTGCACAGTTGTAATTTTATCATAGCAATCTTTAAAAATTAATTTTTTGAAATTTTTTTTCAACTACTAATTCGTTACAGCAAGGATTTTTCGTTGTTTTCACGTTTCCGAGATTTAAGCTCCAACAATCATAATAATTTCATTTTTAATGGTTTCATTTACCTGCTGTTTATTTGTCGAAGAGATAGTCTTTCAGTCAACTACGAAAATTGAATTCCAAAAGCGCAATTTTTATTTAACGGTTGGAAACAGCTTGAAAGAGTATTAATAAATGAAATATGCTTCTATTAAGGTGGGAACATGTATTAGAGGCCCAAAATTTAAGAAGGAATTCTTAGAAACTTATTTAGAGGAACGATGATATATACGCCATTGAAAGTTCGTACATTTGTGTATTATATATTTAAAAGTACGAAAATTATTTTTTTTAGTATTAACCACAGAATATTGTTTCTACTAGAACATGTAGTCACGTGTGACACAGAAAACGGTGTCAATCCTAGTGTCTTTAATTTTCGTTTGATTTCGGAATTCTATTTTTTTCTTATGGGTTAGTTTATGAAATTTGTGCAAATAAGAGCCCTTGAAAATGAAAAGTTTGATTTCGACGAAAAAATTCCGTTTATTTATGTCAATAAAAGTTGTTTACATTTATATTTTCATCAATATTTGATGTTCACCAAATACACCAAGTAATGTTCTATGTATGCAAAAATAATTTCAATAATTATAATAGTTTTTGCGCAATCGTGCATACAAATTTCAAAAACGCGGTTTGAGAAAAACGCAATAAAGTTTCAGTTACGAATATCTATCGAAATTCATAAGCTCACTGCTATTATCTGCTACTTCCCTAAACCTGGTGAGTATAGAAAATTTTTGCTACTTACTAAAAGTCCTTAAACTGAATACTACTACTGAATCTCTATGAAATTTTCGGCTTAAGAAATGGGCAATAGATTTCTTATTATTTCGCATAACGATCTGAAACTTCGGGATTATATTCTTAAGATGTTGTACTTTCTTTAGAAAAAAAATCGATTTTCTTGACTGGCTAAACAAGTTCTCCCCTTAATCTTTCTCTTGTATTTTTACGTCAATAATGTTAAAATATAACTTCTATAATTTTGTAAATCATGAAATAGTAATAATATATAAATATGTCATAATCCGTGACTTCGGTCATTGGACTATAATAAAATCATTCAATTCGTTTAATTTAAATGAAAATTATTTATGTATTTATTTATAATTTCAATATTTTATTTTTTATGCCAATAAAAATATTGAATGAATTTTCGCGAGTAACTTTCGTCCTCCGTGTAGGAAAGGATATACTTCCAAACAAGTTAATTTCAAATGCAGGTGTGCCGAGTGGTCTAAATAGCACTCAATGACAGATTCGCGATTATGAAACGTACATTCCCGAAATAGTTTTTCGAAGCATTGTGTAAATCGATAAAGGGCATAAGAGGAGGAGGATGTAAATAGAGAAGCAAATTATGGTCAATTTTGAACGCGTTATAGCTACTAAAGATGAAGTAATTCTTTTTTCTATCCTTCATCGCATTTCTATGAATGGACAGATAATTTCAGAAATAGAAATCTTTATTTATAAATCATGTAAAAGATTAAATGGTTAAAAGATTAGACTTTTAACTTTAAAATATTAATGTTAAAAGATTTTCAGAGACAAATGTTGAGAAATGTCAAATAATTGTTTTATTATTTTTCCATCGATATTGTCTTACAAATCTTGCATGTAATCGATATATTTATTTATTAGGAGCCATCCATTGGCGGCTTGTAAGTTCCCATTATCTCTCATGCGAGAATTGATATGCTAAATTAATTGCCGTCTTTGAAATGAGAGAGTATTTCATGACAAATTTAGCTGAAATTCGACATTACATTATTCTTAGTCATTAAAGTAATGTAATTTTCTCAAATTTTCTTAAATTCATGGCAATAATTCTTTTAATCACTTAATTTTCATAATACATTTATTAATGAAGATAATTTTGGAATTGAAGGAACTCACTATCACTTACATCTCCTTTATTTGAAATCTACGATGAAAATCCCTCAATATTCAGCTACACGCAATTTTTCGAGAAACATGAACTACAAGAAAAATTCAAACTTATAGGATGAGAATACCTGTTTTGTTTGTAAACGGGAACCTATAAAGAAATCAATATTAGAAGACGTGTTTTCGTGGAAAGCCATGCAAATTTTTTTATTCTAATTTTTTAAAAGAATTTCTTCAAGTATAAAATTATTTAAATTGCATTTTTGGAAATTTAAAAATCGATTCATGTTCTGCCAAATATTCAATAAGCATATTTATTTAATTTATTAAAGTAAAATTTAACGATTATAACTGCTCCATGAGTACCGCTATTATCCTACCCACACGGAATAGAAGTGTGAAAAACCTGCTCCAAGCTAGTCAAAGCAAAGAAATTTCTAAAAAAATTCTAATTCTAAAAATTGGACGCATTGACCTAAACTGGAAAAAGAAGATGGTACAGAAATAATCAAGATTGTCAAACAGCCACGATAGGAATTGAAAATAATGTTAGAGTTCACTGTGTAGTTATTCTCACTAATTTTCATTCACTATTGTCACTTAATGTTCCCTATGATAAGACAGAAGGATATCAAAAAAAAAATGATTTCAAAGAAACGATTTCGAAAATACAATTAAAAACACAAAAAATTAAAGGAAATGTAAAATAAAACATAACTGAAAATATAAAAGGTTTTGAAAGGGGAAATGGAAAAGTACGAATATGATGCTAGATTATAAACAGTTGCTGCGAGGAAATAGCTGTGAAGAAAGTATTAATATATAGGTTATCAATTCGTTGTTCATTATTGCATATAACATTTTATCATTACCCTGGATGATTATTTTGTAAGTGATAGTTCTTTTGAAGGAGTAAATCAAGTGTTTTATATCTATTGGGAGGTCGTTCCATAACTTGCTCGCTGTTATCAGAAAAGAATTGTGATAGATTTCGGTTTCATGATGAAGCATAACATATTCATTACCACCCCTAGTAATGGAGAGAGGTTGAACTCACAAATTCCGATGGATTCTGGTGTGAGTGGAGAATTGAGTAAGTCGTGGAAAGAATATCCAGTTTTTTACGTTTAGCCAGCTTCAAACAGGATTGTTTTTTCTAAAGCTTCAGAAATATGATATTTGATTACATTACAGCAATGCAATTTCAGAAAATAGCTCCTTTTTCTAAACATTTTGAATGTTCAGAATATACACTATATTGTTGTTCATCGACGTAAAAGTTTCAAATCGATCTAATCCTAGTATTTTTGTTAAACGAAAAAAAAACATCAAAAATTCTAAGACTATATCGATGTAATGTAATTTGAACCATTTCCTTGCAATTGACTTTCATGTTTCGCAAAAATGACGGAACTCGGAAAAAGTGCAGTTTTGGGGGTACCTTAGTTAATATTTTTTCTTGCGGTAGATTAAGTATTCAAATTGCGGACGTAAAAAAATCTCACTTAAAGTAAATAAAATTGTGCTTAGTTTGGTGTAATAACAAATCCTGTAGGTTGCGTACTAAGCTAGCAATAATTCCATTAATTCCACGCGCTTCGACTATAGAATTGAATTTAGGGAGAGTAAGTTAGTTACTTGATGATGGACGAGCTTTATCAGGACAGGATAGTACGGAGAAAAAGCTAACCGTTAGATGATTTGTTGGAGTTATTGGGTGAGGCCCGAATTAATATTCGTTTCTAAATTTTTGAAAATTTTCCCTGTAGAAGGGATTGATTAAAGATGTTTGCTAATACCGGCAAGATTATTGGACAGCTTTTACTTACGACAAGTCTTGGAATTTCGTCAGCACCTTGAGTGTTTGATTTGATTTTTCTGATGGCATGCAGGTCACTTGGCGATGTTTTCGTCGGTACCTGCAGTTTTTGGAAGATCCGAACGTTCATCGTTTCCCAAGTTCTTACGGCCACGATTAAATTCAACCACCCAAAACTTAATTGCAATAAATGATGGTACAGAGTCCCAATACATAGAATTTTATTTTATTTAAGAATCTAACCAATCTTTTATTTCCGAAGGTGTATTGCCCTTAAAAAAAACAAACATTTAATGACAGCTCGAGACTCGATTTTGTCCTTTTTTTACAAAAACACATACATTAACTCACTCAAACGACTGCTAAATAAAAAATACTAGTCCAAAATAGCTGAAACTTTGGTGAGTAATAAGAGAGACAAGAATAACAAGAGATAACCTAGATTGAGGTCGGAAACTTTTCAGACCACCCTTGTACGTTTCCTAATAAATTACTACAATTAATCAGTAAGAAATATAAATTTTAAGAAGGTGGGATGGGAGTCATTAAAAAATTGAGGATTTTCGAGGAGGAGGAATGATTTATTAAATAAGTTTAGAGAGAAACACTCTCGGAAGATGTCGCAGGTATATAGACGAAACGTTGAGCAAAATAAGAGAATGAGATGATGAAACTAATCGTTTCAAGAATCCTTATATACGCAACGATACTCGAAAGTAATCGACTTGGTACATAGAGTGCATGCACCCCTTGCCACATCCTAGGAGGGTGTTTACTTACATAGACATTACTTACACTAGACATTGAAAAACTGTAGTGTCATACGTCCGAATCTCATTTTAAGGTTTATATTAATCAGCTTGAACTTCCTGGACTTCATCACGTAATTAACTCCTAGAGTATCAGAATTGAATTTCCAAATTCGCTATTTATTGGCTACTTTCGATCCTAGAGGTAATGAAAAATTTTCCTACTGGAAAATTTAAATTTATAAATATAAAAGACAAAGTAAATTATGTTTTTTTGAATTTTCATATTTGAAGAAAACTTTAGCCGAAATTTTTTCCACTAAAAATAAACGCATAGGTCGTGAAGAAATAATTGATTACTATCCGGAAAAATATGTGCATAAAACGGACAAATTTAATTAAAAACTGAGATTATGAGCGTCTTCATCAAATATTCATTAAAAGATGGATGCCTCTGATAAGTGTATTTGAGAGCGATTGCCCAATGCACCAACCCCCTCCGCCCTCCCCTACTTGTGCCTCTATAAATTCTTCCTCGGATTCCCAAACGCTCATTCGACTCCACGACAGAGGCTCATGTATCCAATTTTTAGAGAAGGGTAACAACTTCGAAGTCTCAGTTGAAATCACAGTAAGTGCTTCAAATGATAGAAATATTTCTTCTGCGTCAAGGGAATTTTGTTCAGCGTCGAATTTTAGGAAGATCTGACTTGGATATAACGAAGAATTTCTAGTGCAAAATACGCAACTCGTTGTTGTATTCTAAAAATTCTGGTAGTAAATTAAACCCATTGCGTATGATACAGTTTTCGAAATTTTTCAATAGCTTTATCATCGAAAAGAGCGAGTATTTTTCGTCTCTTTTTCTTAAAGCAAAATCAGGGAATATTAGGGAATTATAGAGTACCTTTATCAAGTGGTAGTAGTTGGGGGATGAAGAAGCATCTCCCATGAGTTACGGTTGTTTAAAAAATTCAACAAATAAAAATCCTTAATAGCGAATCAGATCTCGCGAGTAATTTTATATTTCCTATCCTTGAAATGGGTGAAAAAAATGAATGGAGGGTTGGAAGCAGCGCCCATATACTCCGCACCATCGGGCGACACTTGGGTGAGCGTTCGGGTGCAGTTGTGCTCACATGCCATGCGGGGGACAATTCTCGACGCCTGAGAATAAATGAGAGAGAAGAATGTAGAGACGGAGACGATGAAGATGCAGAGAGAGAGAGTGAAGAACGTAGGAGGAGAAGAAGGAGCCAAATTTCGCCTAGGCAATCGGTATCTGCTCACCTGGCGAGGCTCCTCGATTTTCGAAGACACCCAGAATCCTCTGGAAGAAGATCCACCAGTGGCGAGAAGCACCCGACATCTCCGAACGGCGGCAGTGGTGGGGAAAGCTCCTCTGGAAGCAGTTCTTCTTCCGGTCAACAGCTTCACAGACACCATCATCGGAGAAGACAGTCGGCGTCCACATCGCTGAGGAAGGTACTCCAGTCTCTTTCTCTATACTCAGGAGAAGAAGGTAGGTGCGCTCCGTGCACCGACGGCACCAGTTCCTCCAGCTCAAGCTCCATATCGAACTCCAGCTCGAGTGGTCACATGCCACACGAGGATAGAAGAAATGCACACCACAAGAAACAAAAGACATCGCAAATTATTTCTAGTCAGCCGAGCGCAACTTCTGGTACGAGGAAAAGGATATTGAGGACTCCGCCAACGTACACGTATGTGAAAGGTTATTCGGGTTTACCGACCCAAAGGATTCCAACCAGAAGGTGCCTTCGTCCACCTTGTTGTTCTCGCTTGCAACAGCACTTCCCACCTTCGCCGACCCTATTCTTCCATGCTTACAAACATTCGATTTTGAAAGCGGAATTAGAACATTGACTGCTTAAAAAGAAAATCTGCAGATTGTGATGAGTAATTAATGATTGTGAGCTTAGTTATCTGGTTTTACCGAAACGTTTTCGGCTCCACAAATATCAAAGTAATTAATTGGAAAAGAATCGGAAATTTGGCTAAATTTCATGTAATACGAGACAGAATTAGCTGACTTTATGGCACATAACCTTAAATCATTGAAAATTTAATTTAGCTTCTGAAACATCTACTCTTGAAAGTATAGAGCTTGCACTAATGACAGCTAATCCTAATGCTTGACCGTATCATGATAAGAACCTTTCAAAGTTTGAATTTAACTCCATTGCATGTAAATGAGAAACAAAACTTGGTGGCTTCCACAATTTATTTGTGAAGTGAAGAATTTCCACAATTAAATTGTGGAAGCCATCAAGTTCTGTTTCTCATTTAAAATGTCCTTCCACTAAGTGCGGCCAGAACATATCGAGTTTATCCATTGCATGTCGTTGATTACATTAAATATATTGGCATTAATTATGAAAATGGATAATATTGAATGTCTCACATTTTCAATTGATGTGCTTTCTTTAGCTAAATTTTCTTTAAACTTTCTAACATTTTAAAAAAATGTATATAAGGCAATGATTAATTTTAAGTGCCTTGTTGATTATATTTTATGTTGGCTAGTGCCAATTTTTCTTATTTCACTTTATCCTATAAATAAAGAAAAGCAATCTTATCTAATTAAGGTGATCACTCTGTTTGGGTTATCGAATGGAAGTGTTAATATTTATTTTAATATAATACTAATATTTATTAAAAACTTCTATTATAATCAACTACTGATTTTGCTCTACCTAAAGAAGCCTTTTTATGATTGAAGGGAGGATCTCTTTGAAAAATTTTCAGTTTTAAGCTCATCTCCTCTTTTCATTCACTGATAATAGATTGATTTAGTCAACAATGAGCTTTTTCTACAGAGTGATGAAGATATTCCAATCCCATGTACTATATTAAAATCAACCAAGGGAAAATCAATTTCTGCTGTAGATTAAAATAAAGTGAAAATATAATTTCAACGTAAAGATATATAAATTTCAGTTCTTAAATTAAGAGAAGCTGATAACATACATATGACAACATAACATCATTCACTAAAATATTCTAGACGTTACTTATATAGGAATATATATAGTAATCAATTACCAAGGTTTTATTTAACCAAGTAAATATGCATCCAATCCTGTTATCCTATTCACTATAAAATTTGCATTTTTTGAGAATGTTTCTGCTGTTTTATTGAAATTTTATAATATCTTTCAATGTGAATTTTGCCTTAATATAAAGATAATTACTCAAAGTATGATTATTTTTGTTCAATTTACTTGTAAGTTTTAATGCAAAAATTTAACATTGTAAAATTTCCCTACATTCTCTGTTATATCATTCTTTGACTTAAATTATTGTATAAAATCCTACTGTGTTCAAATAATCTGTTTTTTGTAATGTAAATTTAGGAATACCATAATCTCTAAGAAGTATATTTATACCTTGTTCTTATAATTGTACATCCTTTTGGAAAAAATTACATAATAAAATGTATATTGATAATTAATTCTACAAACTTCATTTATATAATAATATTAGTATTGAAATTAGTTACCGATTAGTGACCTTTGACTGTTGAATGTCCATAAAATGCCAAAAAGATATTTAGATTAGATGGTAAAGAATCTATCTGTGAATGAATTTTTAGCAACAACTTTGGAATATGTGTGATACAAAGCATGTCTGGGATGTGCTTTTGAAGCACTCTAAAATATATTTGGGATAGAATTTCTTAACCTATATATTTAAAATTTCCATTGGTATTCATATTATCATTATATTGATAAAAATTAAGTTTAATAGATTCCCGTCAGATAATGATTCCAGATAAACTGTAATAATTTGGTTACATTTAAATACTTTTTATAACACAGAAGAGGTGTTTATTTTTTTCGAAGTATATTCTGTAAGTATCTATGATAGGTAGAGTGGGTTTGCGAATTTTTCCTAGGTGAGAATTAGTGAGATATAGTTTACCTGCAACTGGTCATGGGTTCGATGCCAGGAGGTGAAATATTTTCAGATTATGAAAAATCGTAGCTTTCTTAATATGATGCATAGATCATTCAATCTTTCTACACTTATAGATACGTATAGTAGGTACATCCAAAAAAATCAACGCTTACCTATGTGCCATGGGTTCGATTCCAGAGCGTCCCGTAATCTCAATTTTCTCTTAAGGAAAGCATTGGTCATATTTCCGAAAGCTTTGTACACTTACCAACCGCGCTGAGGTTCAAAATTTCACACAGCCATAAAAGGGACCATTCTCATATAAAGGCATCCCAAAGATTGTCGTAAATGGTCGTTGGTTCGATTCTAGGGGGCGTTAACTTTAACTTCTTAAGAAATAGGGAATTAAGGACTCATTTTGAGGTACTTCCTGAAGGTATTTCCATTCGAAATTTGGAGTGTTTATAAAGATTATCATATTCAAGCGAAAGATGACAGTGATTTTTGCAGGATGGCCTAAGTTCGACGCCGGGGTGGTAATAATGCTGTCAAGAGAAAAGCATACGAAATCGAACTCAATGCAATGTATGCTGCGAACACGTACTTTAGTTAAAGCTTCGTATGACTTATCCGATTAATCTTTCGAAAAATAGTAAGTTTTATTGAAAGATATATTTTCCGTTTGCTTGCTGTCAGCAAGCACACCTTTACTTGTATGTTATATATATGTATATATATCCCCGAAGCGTCTATATATATATATATATATATATATATATATATATATATATATATATATATATATATATATATATATATATATATATATATATATATATATATATATATATATATATATATATATATATATATATATATATATATATATATATATATATATATATATATATGATAGATATATTTCCTATGCTCATTTGCGGTTAGAACGGAATCTGTATCTGATAATTTGCGGTAGGTCTCGTGCGCCGCACAGTCTCACACTCCGTGAGCATTTCGCAGCTGTCTGTCCTAAAATGGCTGCCTTCATTATGAGTAAATGAATGTAAATGTCACTCAAATTTTATGTGAAAATTCTTCCGTATGCTTGAAAGTGAAAATGTGCGAATATAAAGCTCCTCAGTTTTTTATAAAAGAAGGAAGTGTTGCATTTTGTAATCGTCAGAAGGGTGTGTTCGATCAGTTGATTGCTGCAGAAAGGGAAACTACTGAGCGTCAAAGAGGAAATAAATGCGTATTGATAGAGAGCGATAATGTGGATATCTCCAAAGAAATTGTTACCTATAGGCCACCCCGTCGCCAGTGCAAAAAATTCCGAGGCAAAGAAAGTATTTTTAAAGTACCTGATGTAACTTCTTTAAAATTGACGTCTATTCCGGATTTTAAAAGGCATCCTCACAGGTTGGTCTGGGAAAACTAATTGAAATCTACTTAATTTTTATAAAATATTATCTGTTAATCGTGGAATCATTTGCGTTGCTTAAGTAGGCTTTAGTTTTTGTCATATGTTGTGTGTGAAGAGATAGTATATGTAGTTTTATGGATCAAATTTTTCTAAAATTTTGTGGGTCTAAGAAGTATCCTTAGTATCGTTTACAGATTACACATTTTAACTTCCGCAATATCTTTTATAAGCTTTATTTGATGCTTGTGCCTATTTACTCATGGTACATTGTGTATTATAGTCCGGCATTAAGAATTATTTTACTGCAATTGTGCTGCACAATAAATTGGTTATAAATTCATTTTTCGCGCTAACATACTTTATTACGAAGGTATCGTTTCCAAACTCTTTAGGGCTGTTTTTTCCTTATATTATCTTTAAACATTTAAGTCATACTTCTGATATTTAAAGCTATCTTTTAATCAGTTGCACACAAACATAGAAGCCATATTATCTAATCGAAAATTCAATGTTTTTGCAACAAGAGGAAAACGATAACTTTGTATCGTTTTTTTCTTTCTCATTCAAGATCACCACCAGGTGATTCATGAACGTATTGTTTTTTTATTATTTACGACTCTATTCAGCTGATCCAGCTCATGTTTAAAAATATTTCAATTTCAGGATTTTCCAACTCTCTTGCACAATAGTAAAATTTATATGCATAACACGGTATTAAAGTCAATAGTATTTGTCAAATTTCATAAAATACAGTATAAATATTTAACTTAATCGATTTCTAATTTATACAATTCTAAGAATGTGGATCTTACTTCTATGTATTTTATGGTGTTGTACTCTCTATATTTTATACTCTTAATTTGTAATTTTAAAACTCTTTTACTTTGAAAAATATGGAAAATATAAATTGTTCAGTTAACTAGAGCCATGGAATCCACCACGCAAAAGGTTTCTTGCAGGGTATCTACATAAAATACATTTCTGTTTTAGCTTTAAATAATTTTTTAACCAAATTTTATAGATGGATAAAATATAGCCTTGGTGACGTAACTGCAGATGATATGTCTGAACAGTCCAATCGTGCTGCTGCACTTTCATTTCTTCGTGAATTAGATGAAAGAAAGAGGAAGGATACTGAAGATGAATTGGAAAATAGTAGCATAATGCCTATTATCTATAGGTAATTAATTTTTAGATTACTAGACATAAATTTTTAGAAATTTTAAAATATAATCTCCTTAATAAACTAATTATAATTTCAAAAGAATTTCAATATCAATGCAAATCTAATCAATATTAGTCTCAAAATTATTTTAAACAAATACATTGATTTTATTTATTTTTTTAATAATTGGTATTTTATGATATGAATATTATTCATTTATGTAAAATATCCCTCATGCCTATTTTGGTTATTTCAAAATTTATTTTTAGTTTATCAATATTTGATATATCTCTTTGAAATCTTTTTGTGGTTACAAAATTCAAATTTCAATGCAAATCAACCTGTATTTTGCAATTTTCTTTAAATGTATTTACACTTCAATCACTTGTATTTCAATTATCACCATAAAATATGTGAACATTTAAAATTTTATGAAAAAATATTAAGTTTTGTCTAAATCAGGGGTCTCCAAACTACAGCCCGAGTGCTGTAGTTTGGAGACCCCTGCCTGCCTGCCTGCCTCCTGCCCGCAGACAGATTTTGTCCGGCCCGCGGAGAGCATACTTGAGAACTCCTTTTAGAGAACATATTTTTTATAGCAAATTAAATTTGGTTTACTGAAGAATTCTATTTTTATGTTGAATAATTATTAATATGACATCTACATTGATATGGTCATGGGCTATCTACTCATAACATTGTTATTGGCTTATTGTTTTTGTTTTTGTGATAAGTTGAATAAAGAAACACAGAATTGTAATGAGTAAAGACATATATAATATGCAGAAAATTTAACTTCAGTATATAATAACTAACAAATTATTGAAATGAATCCAACTAACATTTTATAATTTTAAATAAAAACATAACTATTTCCTTTTTTACCACCGGCAACAATGATAATATTGTTTTGGCCCTCAGAACTTACAGGAGTAATCAGTATGGCACTAAGGCTGGAAAGTTTGGAGACCCCTGGTCTAAATTATCAATGTATAAATACATAAATAATATAAATTCTAAGTAAACATAAATGTTCTGCTATCCTAAAATTAAAATAGTGTATATTATATTTGATTTAATGACTGGTCAGGTGGGAATTGGAATTAATTGGAATATTTGAAATAAATTTGAGTTTCTTAAGGAGATTATATTTTAAAGATAATGAATCCTTGAGATTTGGTAACTCCCATGACCTTTTATATGTTAAAGTGCAATTGTAATGTTAACATCTGCTATCTATATTCCCTGTACATACCCATACTGGTTTTATCAAAAACCCTGTGCCTCAGTCTTAAAGGGTCCCTTGTAAGACTTCATCCACATCTGTAGCTCAGATAGAATTGTTTCTACTAGTTTTGGAACACCATAGATATCCTCTGCATCTGAATCTTTAATGTGTGTTCAAAAACTAATGGGATTTATAGTTTTTTGAAAAATTTATCTATTAGTTAAAATTAATGTTATTGCCAAAATATCAAAATAGTCCCAATCATATATCACGAACTTAAGTGTCTTATATTAATGAACGTAACTATGAAGTGTGCCAATGCTTGTACTAAACCTCAATATACTTCCATAACTTGATCTTTTGGATAGCCTTTAGTTCTTTCAGGGATTTGGTTTCAATGTCATCATTGCCTCTCAAACGACCCAAACCCAAAGACTTGCAAATATCTAGACTGGGGAATCTTTACAATACCCTTGTTACTTGTGACCAAAAACTACAAACAGGCAAAAAATTGTTTTTCCATAAATCCTGGGTGTTTTTTTCTGTAAAAAATTCATGTTTTAAGCCAATATCAAAGGTTCAACGTAAGGTGATACTTTTTGTTAAAAATTCATACAATAAAACAGCAAGCGTAATGCAAATGCTAAAGGACGCTGGGTGGGAATTACTAGAAGAAAGAAGTAATTGAATTCTTTGTCGCGACGACAAAGAATTCAATTATTAGAAAAATTCAGATGGAGCTCCTTCGTAGAAGACTTAGAAAGCATAATGCGTCCATCTTGTTATATAAGCCGATCTGATAATATGCGAAAGATCAGAGAAATAGATGCACGAACAGAGCGTTACAAAAATTCATTCTTTCCGCTAACTATTTGCGAAAATAATCGCCTAGGGAAATAGAGACATGGTGCATGCACCTCCTGCCAAACACCGAAAGGCGGCTTGCAGGGTAAATGTGTAGATGTAGATATCATCAGAGACCAGTCTGTTTGTGATTCCATGATTTTTCATATACTTCTCTTTATTTTTCTCCAAGTTTTCATTAGTTTAATATGCTTGAACATCCAGGCCATTCGTAATCTTCGACATTTTTAACAGCCATCCTAAAAACACTTACATCACTCATGAACTCTTATTTTACACATAACAGACACGCCATATGCCCTTATTATCATTTCACACCCTTTCTTGTACTTTATTTCATATTTTACTAAACTAAAGTTTGGAAAATCAGAAACTCTAAACACACTACATTTAAATATTCCCATTTTTTTTGAACATCCCTTTTAGATCTTAATTAAGAGATGTTTCTTATTCTCTCTTCATTGTATTCATAGGTATTCAAAAGAAGTCAGGATTAATATATATACCGTATTTGATGGCATATGAGGGCATACGCACCCTCATTAGGTAGGCCACACACACAAAAAGAATATACTATTCTGTGTGACAGCGCGGTACCACAATAACATAATGATTTACTACTGCTTTGTTTCCATGTACTTTAGGGTAATTAAACACTCCTAGTTTATACTTAATGACATAGCTTAATCTCTTCTTACCTTTAGTCATATTTCTGAGGGTATTTTTGTAAACAAATATTTTTAAAAACAAATACCAATACCTCCACATATAAGATGCAGGTAAATTTTTTGAGAACTAATTCAGGAAAAAAAGTGCGTCCTCTATGCCGTTGAATACGGTAACTCAATTAGTGATTACATTCACTATTTCTCTTACTTTAGTTTACTAATAGAAATACAAAAATTGTTTGATAGATACAGTTTTTGATAACAAATTTGTCTGATATCATGAAATCTGTATTATTCCAGGAATCCCAAAAACAGAATTAGCATTCAAGACAAGAAGGAAGGTA
The DNA here is from genome assembly GCA_020796165.1 of Pantala flavescens. Lineage (NCBI taxonomy): Eukaryota > Metazoa > Arthropoda > Insecta > Odonata > Libellulidae > Pantala > Pantala flavescens. Next base: position 49,329,090 of record CM036879.1, on the reverse strand, counting down.
AAAACTTTGTTGAAGACGAGACAAAACCACATTTTGTTAGTACCAAACTGGTTATGCCAGAGTATGTTATAGGGGAAAAAAGAGCAAAGAAGAGAATTCAAAGTACTGATAAAATATTGGAAGACAAATCTTCTAAATTTTTGAGTGGTTACATTAAATTGGGCCACTTAAATGTTGAAAATGAAGATGAGTAAATCTTCCTTTTTATAATTTGTTTTGAAATTGTATTTGCATGTACAATGTTTTATGTGTTTCACAGTGCTATAATGTAATTCCAATGGCAATGTATTTGCTTTTTGTCTTCATAAAGTACTCTAGTAGACATGTCTTAATTCTTAGAATACGGATTCACTTTTTACCCAATTTAAATATTATGTCCTAAAGTTGCAATTATTCTAGGATAAACATTTACAATGAATAAATCACAGACTTTGACATATATATAAAAGTTCTATTAAGAAGCCCTTCTTCATTGTGTATGTTTATCAACCATAGGGAAAAACTCATTTGTGACTACTAATCAAAACAGCAGAAGAATAAGAGCAAATTTCTGTGAGAGTAAATTTAAATTCTTCCAACTATTGTATTAAAAACAAATACCAATACCTTCACATATAAGATGTAGGTAAATTTTTTGAGAACTAATTCAGGAAAAAAAGTGCATCTTATATGCCGTCAAATATGGTACCTCAATTATTGATTACATTCACTATTTCTCTTACTTTAGTTTGCTAATAGAAAAATCAAAAATTGTTTGATAGATACAGTTTTTGATGTTGAAATTGAGTTGATGAAGAAGAGTAAATTTAAATTCTTCCAAATATTGTATTAATTATTTCTTGATAATAAGCCTCAATTTATAATGATTATAGTCAATTGTTAAACCAAGTTTAAAAGTTTGAAAACTTGTGTGGCACATCCTATAAATAAGAATCATTTAAATATTGTAGCAATAACTACTTAATAATAATCTAGTGTTAATTACTCATACCTACTAAATTAAATGGTAATTATTTCTTTTAAATTTCCAATTTAAGTTATAAAAGATTTGCCAATTTACAATATACAATATAAATTTATAATATAATTTGTATATCCTATATATACCTTAAATTTATGAATGTTAACTTAGAGAAGGAAGTGTAAAAAAGGAAACACAAAACGCTCACTTCAAAAAATTTTGAAATCAGTATGACCTCAAAGACTTATATAGTGAGAAATTATAAATGTTTTTCAGAGTCGGTTTCCTTTACCTATGTCAGAGGTTGGGTAAAGGGAGCGGAAAGCCATGACGTAAGGGATACAGACAAACAAAACTTAAAACAAGCGATCATGAATACGCGTCCGAATAAAAATAAATAGGAATATCACATTTAGCCATCTAATTCACGAAAACAATTCGGCAAAAATAATAACAATAAAAAACAATTCTTGATGCAGTATATAACATTTAAAATAAAAAAAGCTTTTAGAGAATTTTCAAAAGAAAAAATTAATCTCTTTATGGAATAAGGTACCCATTGCCGAAGTTACTATAATTGCAAACATGGCACATAAGAACATTCTCCATCACACCTGACACCAGTTTATGTTGTAGGGACATAATTGAAAAGTCAGATTGGCCATACAAATTTTTAATGTTGACTTATTAAACGAAATCTTTACAATGCAATGTTTAACTTACGTCGCCTTGGGTCTGGGCAGGAGGGCAGTCTTACTCGCAGACGGGGAACGTCTGACTTGCTCTGTTAGCATCTCCTTATATACCCTTCCCTAAGGGTTAAGATGGCGATTTTTTCGTAGGGGCGGGGGAGGAAGGGTGAGGAGGACCCTGGTCCTAGGAGCAACGCGTCTCTTGACCCTAGGACTGGTCAGTATCGGTATGACAGGGGAGAGGGGGGGGGGAAAGGGTGAGGAGGACTCAGGTCCGAAGAACAACGCGTCTTCCGACTCGGGGGTTTGACTCTCTCGCAACACCTATACAAGCTCTACTAGGAATGAGTCTCGTTTAGCAAATAATATAAAGAAGTTATATCTTATACAGCCCAACTTCACGGAAGGACATTCTGAAGAGTATAATGTTAACTTGTTAACTTCCACAATAATGAATTTTATCTGTTTCAGCATTATTATTTTAATACCTGATGATGGCCTATTTTTCGAAACCAATCCGATAGTGTGGTAGTATACAAGTGTTTTCATTCTACTCTTCATAAAGAAGTTCATTGATGTACATTCCAAAAAAGTGTGCATTACAATTAAATTCCTATAGAAATAAAGTGGTGTGTAAGGAAATAATTTGTTTCAAAAATACGGAATATAATTATATAACTGAAAAAGCAAAATAAAATCTTAACCCGTTGCGTACCGGCCCCGGAGATTTCCGTGTTTTCGCCTATCTTAACGAAAGTTTTTTCGCTGCTTTTATTATTAGTTAATTTTGCTCCCAATTGCTTCTGGTGTATATAAGAAAGTTCATTCAATGATTCAGACCAGATTTTTACCATGTAAAACTATAATTTCATGAAATTTTTCGAATGATCGTTACTCGCTTTTAAGGATTGAAAAATGAAAAATATTTAACTTAGCCATACTTTGCGAATACATCGTCTTTAAATATTCTTTTTTCCAATAGAGAGACTATAAATTCTTCAGCTTCTTAAATTCTTCATATTTTAATAATTATAATTTATAACTATAGTCTGTTCCACTTTTCTATAGTCCGTTCCACAAAAGCTGGCAGTACGGGAGGCTTATGGGGAAATAAATGCACGTAAATTCCCATAAGAGAGCAACCTAGCCTCTCCAAAGACGTCAGTTAATTATTTCTGAGTTACTTCTACGGATAAAATTAATATTTTCAACTAAGTTTGGTGGATTTTTTTTCAATTTTTTGATGAAATTTGGATAAGGAAGGATGGTCCTATATATTGACGGAGTTTTTTCAACATTTAAACAAAAGAAATAAATTTTATAGCGGAATGAGAAAAAAATTGTCACCTCACGAGCCGTGAACAATACTAAAACTGCCATTTCTCTCATCCTATCTAACGTAAAGTGCTAGTTTTTTCTTAGATTACTCTTTACACCTTATGAATACAAAAAAGTCAAAGGTTACTATTATTATTATCTTGAATAGAACTTTAGTTTTTGAATTTTATAACCGAGGGAGTAATTGATTTAGCGCTCCGATTGCTAATCATTGTGTTACAAAGACAAAAAACACACTTTACGCAAAGACACGTTCCTCAGCTCTCACTGCTCGGATCGAGCTGAAATTGGACGCGTTTGAAAGAGCAGACTTCACACCTCATTTTCCGACCAATCCGAATACGCAACAATAGATAGTTGCGTCACAATGAAATCATGCGCATTACTTTTATAATGATCCCTGTACTTCAATTTCTCTTTCTGCTAGATTCCGAGCCATAATAAGAAAGGGAAATACACATCCTTGGCAAAAGCACAATTCTCTAAGGTATACATGGTCTGTCTAAAAAGTATCGGAAAAAGTTTCAGAAAAATAGATTTATTTAAGATATTGTTACAAAACGTTAATATTCTTCAAAATACACTCCTTGGGCGTTGAGGCACTTTTTCCAGCAGTTTTGCCTACACTCGAATGCTCCCTGGTAGGCAGATTCCCGAAGGTCCTCAAGGGTACGCGTGCAAGCGTCTTTGACAGCACTTGGCTCCCATGGTTTTGTCCCTTAAACAGCTCTAGCGAGCAAGAATTATCCAACATTTGAAGCAGAGGATATCTGGTTTTGTCCTTTCAAGCAGGATATTTTTTTCCTGCAAGAAACAATCTCCCGTGAATACGTTCTACAGAAAACTGAAAGTTTCATTGCTGTTGATCGTCCGTGAAGACCTGAGGAATGAGTTTGGAATCTTTTGCATCGCCAAATTTTCAGTGGTAATGGTGTGCACTGTCATTTTATGAATGCTCATTCGATCTGCGATCGTCCGTATACTTAACCGATAGTCTGATTTCAGCACTTCATGCACAAGTTGCACGTTATCGTCAGTTCTTGAGGTCGACGGCAATTCAGCGCGGGGCTCGTCCTCCACACACTCCCAGCCATCTTTGAAGAACTTCTGCCTCTCAAAAACAGCATTTGGTGACATGCTTTCATGCTTGAAGACTTGGCGAATCATATACAACGTTCCCGTACCCAATTTTCCTAATCCAGCGCAATATTTCATCGCGTACCGCCGTCCAAACGTTCGCTGCAATTGAACGTTATTGTTTCCCTTGCACCGCGTCACTTGAAAGGGGTCAACTAAATACTCGATATAGCCTGAACAAATACTCTCGGTCAACTGACCCTTATCTCGTTTTGAAGATTATACCCTGCACTACTAAAATTGCTTAGTGCATTTGCAGTTATTCAGTCTCGCCGGAGAAAAATTGTTCCCGATACTTTTTAGACAGACCATGTAGGCACGAGAAGACTACGAGCGTAGAACTAAGGAATACAAAGCTTTCAGGAAAGTTTCATTTTTATCTTACTTATGAATTACAGAATTCATCAGCTTACTATCAGTCCACAACTGTGATACTAGAGGGAAATGTCTACTTATTCCGAAGCACAAATTAGAAACATATCACAAATCATTTTTGATAACCGCCATCAAATTATGGAACGCACTACCGCATGATATTACATCTTCCTCATCAATTCAAACAAAAAAAATGGTTTACTCTACTTCTAGAGAATCAAGTACCGCATAAGTAAACCTGAGCTCTGTACAGTATCTTCCTAATCTTCAATTATCACCATTTCTTCGCTCTGACTATGCTTCACAGAGTTATTATTAGGTTTTAAATCTAACATGCTGTAACTCATGAACCTCATAGACAGTGAAAGTGTCGAGTCAGATTAGTAACATCACAAATAGGTCCTCCTATACATGATTACTTAAAATGCTTTGTATATTTATAATCTTGTTTATTTTATCTATTTACAACTTGTATTTTTATGTTATACTATTTCATCCTATATATTTTCTTCTAGGTTGTACTCATTTTTAAAATTTTCTTGTAGTTTTTACTATCAGTAGGATTGTGCAGGTTTTTCACACCCCCCTTCTTGGTGGGTGTTTTCCTGCTATGGAATTTTTTTCCATTAGCTTCACTTGGGGTTTTTTAATTCCACAAATTTAATCATTTAATTTAACTTTCTAATACTTAATTTATAATAAGACAGGGTTAAATGGAAGAGGAGACTTTCTAGTCTCAATTTTTCCCTAAATAAAGACCCTATTATTATTATAAAGGTTAAATGCCCGGTCCTTACCCAAGAGATGGGATTTAAATAGCCGGTAAGCAACGTGTTAATGATCAAGATCAAATTCAACCCTTCTGAGACAGAAATTGTCCATAAATCTAGCTCCGTCTACCAAAGCCTGTAGAGGAAAATTTCTCTTTGGTGCAAAGCCTTTTTGCTTCTATACACATCCCCTTTATTCAGCACGGTGAAACCGTACTCATTCCTCGGCAACAGCAATTGAGGAACACCATCCACTGGTCAGATATATATCAATTATTACTTCTATTGTTTTTTGGGATATTTATTTGTTGCACTAATTGCAATTATTAGATTGAATATTTAAATTTTACATTTCACTGGCTTTGCAGAAATTTTAAATGAAATTCTTCGTTAAGGAAATGAAATTGCAAATTGTTCACTTTATAGCGTCAGCATAAATAATATTGATGAAATTGAGTTAAATATTAACTAGCACATTATTTGCAATGAAATAAAACTTAAAAATAGTACAAACTTATCAAATTAAAAGGTATTCTTTCCACCGTAATATCAACAATTATTCCTTTATATAAATCTTCTGTAAAACTATTGCAGTAACATTTTTTTCCAAGCAGCACCATGCTGGAAAAGGGTCTTAATTATCTCAATAGCAAGGGAAAAAAAATCTGAAAGATTAGAATATAAACCATAATCCTTTACATCAGTATCCTTGCATGGTATATACTTTTACTGTTGGCTATACACTACATTCTGTGTAGGAAAATTTCTGTCCTCCATGGACAGCATTCTTATTCTGTACATGGAAATTCAGTCATCAATACAAAACATTTCAGAAGGGTTAATAAGTTAGGAAATTTCAAAATGTATAAATATTGCTTTAATAAGATTATTTACTTCCCATTACATTGACTAGGTAATTACCAAAATTAGTTAATATTAATTTGTATTCCTTCCTTCTCAAGATTTTACGCAAGTATTTTATAACTGCATTTATTGAAAAACAATAGTCAATTTACAGAGTTCAAAAGGAGAAAGATCTACAAAACCCAATGAGTTTTATTATACATATTCAAACAAATACTTGTATAATTTTTACATAATATACATATACGCCTTAGTCTTAAATCTACATAATTACCCGTCAGGGATTTAATTTAATTACATCCTTCGTTTTGCTCAAGACATAAATGCACGTACAGTATGAGTTACAAGCTGTCTGCATACAGGGCATACACTTAATGAAGAGGCACAATTAACGCAAGCCACCAAATGTCCACAAGGTAGAAATACAACTGCGAGTTCCTCTGAGTAGCATATCTTACAAAGACGGCCATCTTCCTTGGATGCAACATCTAAAATGGGAAAATAAATTTTCAAAATTTTTTACACAAAATGACCAATATTTTTCTACCCATGGACATTGAATTTTGAAAGATTAAATTAATTTTTAATGTTAATATGAAGGAATTTTTTCATGAAAATCTGTCATGAAAAACATTTTCATTTATATAAAATATTCATAAAATAAAAAAAAGTTTAATATTTTAATTTAACTGTTGGCTCTTACAGGCTTGACTCTACTCACACTACAAAATTTCTTTTGTTATAAAGATGAAAACACTTCTTCAATGTGCAGAATCGTCCTTACTTATCCAAATTTCAGAAAAAATTAACCAACCTAAGCTGAATATCTTAATTTTATCCGTTTAAGAGAACTTTGGCAGATTTTGCAGAAAAATGGACCTGCCTATGAGGCTAATCGATTTCCCTGTAAGACAATATTGCCTAAAATTTTGGGATGGCCTATAGAGACTAGTAACAACCATTGGACTAGGATGATACCTAACTTTCAGTAATTTATTAGTCAATTTGAATATATTATGAGAAGAAACAATCACATGCTCTGAGATTTCTAAGATTTAAAAGAATCATATAAATTAAGTGACCAAAGCAAAACTTGGAACAATAAGGATTCATTTAACACATTAAAAAATATTTTTTTGGAAATCCATCATTTGTTATTTTTTTACATTGAAACTTATTTACCTTGTCCTCCACCAGAAATTTTTGTTATGCTTCCTGAAGTAGTAGGATTTACTGATGATGATCCCTCTTCCATAGAATTTTGAGTTTCCTCAGGTGTAGAACTGTAAGAGAAATACAGTATTTGTTTGAAATATTGCTGAAGGGTTTCAGACACCCAGTGTTGTTTGGTTATTGAAGCATTTTAAGCACCAACGCTGCATGCCCAAAAACCTTCCATATGAATTCTTCATGCAGTGGAAGCCTTCATTCCCATAATGCAGGGGTCTCCAAAATTTCCAGCCATAAGGCCATACTGATTACTCCAGTAAGTTCTGAGGGCCAAAACCATATTTTCATTGTTGCCAGTGGTAAAAACTACAACAATGTTATGAGTAGTTAGCCCATGATCATATCAATGTAGGTGTCATATTAATTTAATTTAATTCAACATAAAATTAGAATACTTCAGTAAACTAAATTTAATTTGCTATAAAAAATATGTTCTCTAAAAGGAGTTTTCTAGAATGCTAACTCGCAGGCCGGACAAAATCTGTCCGCGGGCCAGGTGTGGCCATCGGGCCATAGTTTGGAGACCCCTGCAATAATGGAATGAAATATATATAATTATTTTACATGCATGCCTAGACATACATTAAACACAATCCCCACATTTCCATAGTCAATATCATCAAGGTTATATTGAATCGGTTGGATAATTTGGAAGGGAAACAAGCCAATACTTTTCCTATTTCAGCTAGAAAATTATTTTTCCAAAAATGTTGCAGCCAAAGTTGGACAGGGAGTTAAGAAAAGGAAATTAGAGAGAGTAAGAGAGTTGGTACCCTATAAAGTAAGTGACCAGATCCATGACATGAGGTGGAATGGTTGTCTAAGCATTTTAAAGTCTAACAAGGAGACCTTTAGGACTGTGGCACGGGATATTGAATAAGACCAGTATGGATGTGTAGCTTAGATATTACTAATAACAACCTGAAAAAACTAGGGGCCAGTGCTCCCTTATTTCTTTGTAAGAACTTATGTCTTAAGGGATACGGATTTAAGCTTAGTTTGGTGGATTTTTTTCAGATTATTGGGTGAAATTTGGATAAGGAAGGATGATTCTACACATTGAGGAAAAATTTTCATCATTTAAACAAAAGAAATAGATTTAATAGCAGAATGAAAAAATGTTCACCTTACCAGCCGTGAACATAACTAAAACTGCTATTGCTTTCTTCCTCCTATCCAACATAAAATGCTAGTTTTTTCTTAGATTACTCTTTATACCTCATGAATGAAATGCAATTTTTGAGTACCATATCTTATTAACAAATAATGTAATGGAACCTAACCTCCGAAAAATTTGATTGTGCAGGAAAATTATGAAAAACTTGTTGCAAGAGAAATTGAGATAAATGTTATTTTTATTTACAGGTTGTTCTGAGTCGATATCTTGAATAGAATTTCAGTTTTTAAATTTTATACTTGAGAGGGGGTTCGGATGAATCCAAATTACGCTGACTGGTATACGAGTCTCGAGCAAAAAGTAACAATGATTAGCAATCGGAGCGCTAAGTCAATTACTGTATAAGGCTTGCCTCTACTCACTCCAGCAAATTTCTTCTGTAAATTTGATGAAAAATCTTCATCAATGTGTAGAATCATCCTTCCTTATCCAAATTTCAGAAAAAATTAATCAACCTAAGCTGAATATCTTAATTTTATCCGTTTAAGAGAACTTAAGCAGATTTTGCAGAAAAATGGACCTGCCTATGAGGCTAATGGATTCCCACATACAACAATACTGCCTAGAATTTTGGAATGGTTTATAGAGCCTCTCGCTCTGTTACCTCCAGAATAAAAATGATTAACTTACACTGTGCATTCTATTTTTTCCTTCAGTATTCAGGTAAAGTAATTTAAATTTAGAATAAGCACTCTAGGAACATTTTCAGAACCTAACAGCAAGCACTAAAGCTTTGCTAAAATCCATACTTTCTAGGTACTTGTGTTGCTGCTTCAAAATGCATTTATCCTAATAATTATTTCATTAAATGACCTGCTTACATAATGATGAGTTTTTTCATGATAGCTCACCTTGAAGAAGATGGAGCACCAAGAGCATGTGGGTGCATAACCAAACCTCGGACTTCCTAAAAGATAAAGAAACCTTTATAATTTAACACATCATATAGCAAACCATGTATATTAATAAATTTCATGAAAAATAAATTACTTCCTTATTAAAAATATTAAAAAACATATGTAAATCAATTGACAAAGAGCAAAGTTAAAAAAAGAAGAAAAACCAAATAGCTCACAAATATTGCACCACAAAACCTAAAAAGATTTCATAACTTTATATTCCAATAGAGAAAGCTTGTAAGAGTCAATATTTTTATCAAAAGAAAACTAACTATCGCTTGACTAACCTCAGCAGTCATTATTGCCGGATGGCATCCAGTGACATCTGAGATGAATTCTTTACCTTTGACTAAATTCAGGAAATGACATTTGGAAAACCATTTGGCATGCTCTATCCAAGGCTCATCTTCATCTTCCCAATCTTTTAAGCCACCACCACAATGAAAACAAATAGTCTGATCTCCATTACCTAGAAAATAAGAAGATTCATTGTAAATATTACATCAATTACAAAGGAGCGAGTGAAAAACATTTATAACTAAGTTTTATTACTAGAATGGATGGTTCATGAGTCAATATGTTAATGGTGAAACTAAAACATCAGTGTTCGCTTCATTTAATTAGAATTCCATTACAAAAATGTAATTCACATAATCCAGAAGAATGAGAACAAAATTAGTTTCTTTTTGTCACTGCATAAATTATGTTATATAAGAAAAAACTTAGTGAAGCTGTTGAGGGATTGATTTGCTATTTAACCATTACCTTCTCAAGATGCCTCCTTCCTCACACACATCCCTTAGTCAATAACCAATCATTAGAAGTATTAACAAGAAAACTATGGAATTAAAGTGAAATACATCAAGTAACAATTAAATATTATAACAATGAAATACTAGATTCACAGAAAGAAGGCTAACTCCTTAAAATTCTTGAATAATTATTACTGACATACATATCAGATCAAATTTTCAAATGAATTGAACATTTGATCTGATATTCTGAATAGTCACTCATGATCTACTGCACAATTTAATTCACATAAGAATATGTTCCTTCAAAGTATGTACTCCTCATCACAACCATTACACACAAAATCCCAGGGAAAAAAGAAATTTCACTATGAATAACTTACCTGTATAATAGAATCCAGCTTCAGCAAGTTCCTTGGGCTTTTGTTTTGAAGAGATTGGCCATTCTTTGAAAGTCTCAAGTCTGGCAGTTTCAGTACAATACTCTGGGTGTACAGGAGCACGCATATCCCTAATGCCAAGTTTTTCCAATGACAGTCTTGAAGATTGAGCATCTCTTGGATCTATACTCAAGTTATTTAATGATGGCTTTACTTTCACAGAAGTAAGTCTCGAGGTTTCTGAAAAATTTTGACATTATGGCATTTTGTGGCAAATTTGTAATGAGAATTTTTATTTTTAACCCTTACTCGAGACGAATACCGGGAAAATCTGGCAGGAGTTTTCCAGGCTCAGAAAACGAATGCCGTGTTTTTCCAGCAGTAGTACATATCATGCAAGGGTGCTGATGCAAAGGATTATGGTTTATAGTCTAACCTTTTTCTAGGGAGTTTCAGACCTTTTTCCTTAAGAAAAACCTTGCCCCGGGGGTAATTAAGCCCTTTTCCCAGCATGGTGCCGCTACAAATTATTTGTTATTGTAATAGTTTTGCTAAATATTTATATTAAGGAATAATTGTTTATATTGCCTTGGAAAAGAAAACCTTGTATTTTGACAACTTTGTACAATTTTTAAACAAAATTTTATTGCAAATAATAAGGTAGTTAATAAGTAACTCAATTCCATCATTATCATTTAGGTTTCACGCTATACAGCTTAAAATTGGCGGTAGAACTTTGTTTCAAATTTCTACATGGTCAGTGAAATGCAAAATTTTAATATTCATTGCAATATTTGCAAGTAGTCCTACAAAAGCTATACGGAAATACTATCGTATTAATAATGGTCAAGCTTCAACGCAATGCTGTAAAAGAGAAAGTGGATTATCCGCATACAATGTTCCATAATTGCCGTTGCTGAGGATAGGTTATGACACACTGCTGAGAAAAGGTTACACTCTATACCTGGCAAATTCAGAGTAGCGAAAACTCTCCGTATCACAGATTTTCAGAAAATGTCTCCATCTCAAAAGGGTTAATTATTAAATGCAATTATACTATGACTACAAGAATGTAATAGTAATAAAGTAGAACAAATATGAATAAATAGAGAGAGACTAATGAAATACTTCAAAGTTGATTAAACAGAATTTTGAGACTAATCACTTATAATAATTAAAACTATACAACTTGTTAAATTATAAAAATTACCATCATCATTGTAGGAGAACGGCCTCAGCTCTTCATGTATTCCGCAAACATCAAAGGACAATTGGTCATCATCAACAGAGATCTCATCATCACTTGAACTGGATTCACCATCTTGAATGGGTACATTACCACATGGCACTCCTCTTACAAATGGGCAATTTGGTGCCCATCTGCGATGTTCCTTTCTCGGAATGTCTCCATCTTCCCATCGACCAATCTAAACAAATAAATCTCATAAATATAGCAAGAATAATCAACCATTTATATTTATACACAGCCGCACTTGAAATCAGAAAAATCTCAAAATATTATTACTTATAAATCTATTTATTTATTCTCAAAGACCCCACAAACATCCAATTTCTGGACAATTACAGCATGGTCGTAAACTTAACAATGGAAGTCACAAACATCCAGACCTTAAGAGGAAGATTTTCTCCTCAGCTGGAATTTGAACCTCAACGTTAGAAGAATAGCATGCTAACCGTTCCGCCAACGAGGCCGGCAAATCATAAAATACGATTATTTAAATGTTGAATAACAAACATAACATTGTTCTGCTGAATGGCTTTCTGTTAGCTTCTAATGGTATTATTTTACTAGATATAAATACTGCAGAAAGCAAGTATTTGTTATCAATTCAAGATCCGATTCACTTACATCTATTTTACAAAAAGCACAGCGCACAACATCATCTTTTGTATGATAAAATCCGGCCTTTGCAAGGTCTTCTGGAAGTAAAAACTCATGAGGCCAGTGATGAGCGAAAGTTTTTAATCTTTTAGATTCTTTTTTCATATCCTCCTGATGACACGTTGGGTGTCCTTTTTGATTTTGCTTTTTTCTTTTATCTTCCCTTCCTGAAGAACCAGTAGACGATCCCTGACTACTAGATCCACCACCTTGGTTTCCTTGATTCCCTTTGGAGCCACAGTCATTTTCATCGGATGCATAAGCAGAATCTGGTATATGAAAAGCCGTTTTTTCTACTTCTTGTAGTTTTTTCCCGCTGTATTGAATTATCTTGCTTTCTGATATTTCCTCTCCTAGGGTATACCTCAGTTCGCTTTTAGCCATTGAATCACTCCAACCTTCTAATATAATCCTTTATAACACCTTATGTATTACACTTCTGAGCAGCACTGAAATATAGAGTAATAAATAATCACATACTGAGGTTGATGAAAGATAGAGATCAAGTTAAACATAAATTCACCAGTAGATTCCAAATAATTGAATATGCAAGGGATTAGTTCGATATGATTTAATTGCAATGAATGAATGCACGTAGGTAATAAACTGCATCTTCCTTTCAACTTACTTGAGTAACACAAAGGGACAAACCCTTACAACAGAATGGAAAATTAACGAGACAATAAACTGATCAGCGAAGCTTTACCGAGGAAAGAATTCAAAATAAATTCAAGACAACAATAGGTTGCTTCTAACATCTAATTTTCAGTAATTAACATTTTAAATAGAAAAATAATATAAATGAAAATGAAAGAAAATGATTTCCGACATTACTGAATTCAATTGATAATCAAACTACAAATCAACCGAAGCAGGGAATTTTAAGACACTCGAGTACCATATTGACAATGTTACTCGAGAAGGAAACGGCCATATTGTAAATTCAAGGCTAAGTTTCACAAAAAGTAATGATAGAATGATAAAAAATATAAACATCACATGTTAAACCAATGATAAAAACTAAGAGTAGTAAAAAATAACTTACTGCAATGGGATTCAATTAGGTTGCAGAGGTAAGAAATTGTTTCCAAAAATCTTCTATCTTTCACCTACTCACGCTTTTATAGTTACACTTCTACATGAAATGATAACTTCCACACTTAAATATCACTATAATAGTAATAAAGATTAACTAATTATTTCAATTCCTAACTCAAAACGATTAATTTAGCAATAGATTATGACCATTCCACGACCTGTAACCAACACCAAGCTATGCCACTTAGATGTCCGCGTCCTAGATACGTCACATACCAACCCAACCGTATTCAAAGATGCAAACACTAAGTGAGAGACCTTCGTTCAACAGAATATGATTTCAAAAAATATATATGACTGATAATACTTGACTATCTTCTAATCAAAAAAAAAGGGAATTCTGCAATGAAAAACACACAATAGGAAACGCGTCATCGCTCCAAGAATCATGTGACTAAGCGTAGTATGAGTAACATGCATTTGCGTCGATGGGTAAGCGTCATCAAGCTGGGCTTCACGATTTTCTTCATTTAATGTACCGGAAACATGTAATTGATAAATGATGAAGTGAAGTTCTTGATTTTTTTTCTAAAGGCATGCCTAAACTCGATATGAATAATGATGATTCAAAAGTTACGGTATAAGCGATTCTTTCAGGAAAATCATATTCCAGGATTTTAATAGTAGGATAGAATTCTTCTATGGAAAGACTTTCATTCTGCAATTACGATGTAAAAATTCTCGAGTTTGAAGTTAACTTGCAGCATTTAAAGCCTCGAAATAACTGAGCTTCTAACCGAAATTATAATCTAAGAGTTTTAGTAGTCTGTCCTCGATTTTCTAAATTTATTAAATTAAGTTACCATAGAATTTACTGATGAAATGTTAAAATTTGATTTACAATCATTATTATTTTATATTTATTCACTCATGAAGGCTTCCCTCGTAGATGATAATACGATCAGATGTATCTTACATCCCACTAAATCTATGCAAAAATATGCAATGACATCAGTATTAAGTATTGAGCACAAAATTGTGAATTCTTAAGGGTGGCAAAATTTAAAATTGATTGTTATCTCGAAATAAATAACCGTAAAAGGCCAGCGCACCCAACATGGTTTTGGTGCAGCTAGAGCCAGGATGCGTCAACGCAATTCATAAAATTGGGACGGAGTTTTCCTAGGGTTGAGAGATTAGCATAAACTGCTGAAGATGGCAATGGCGTCGAATTTGGCGGAAATTTTAACGGCACGGTATTGAAATTACTGGATTTTAGGAAAGTACTGGATGATTTTCCACAGGCGAAATTCAATACAAGTTTGGAACATTTATGTCTCCTACGAATATAGAGGCGTTCGGCTTGCTTTTCCTGAGTTTCCTAAGCGCGATGCAGATCATCTATTGATTGGTCTTTACTATCGGGAGGACGGTAGAGGGAGCAGAAATACTCCCATGCCTATCGGACATGGAGCACCAAATCATCTTACTGCCTGCCTGGCCTTGTATGTCTTCTAACCGACTTACTAGAATATTTCTCAATGCGATAAATACTACTCATAATCTTTCGTCACTATCCTTACGATAAAATTTGTACTGTGCTCCCTCCGCGCTTTATATTTCGCGGCTTTAGTGCTTTATGGATTTTCCAAAATAATAACCCTTTGAATTCGAGGCCTTTAAAATTTGTTCTAAATAAAAAGCTTATACGAATAATAAAATTGCACCGGATTACTTACTTATGGATTGAAAACAACAGACGTTGATAAATATCCTGGCCCACCATTTATTTTTCGTAATTTTTTATTTTGTAGTTTTTAGGAAGAAAACGATATTTTACAGACTGCAATTAAACTAGAGAATCGAAATAAAGAGTGTAATCACTAATTGTAAATTTCTATCACAGATAATATGCTACAAATAATATTTCGAGGAAATATATTAGCATTTTCTCAAACACAGCATTTTTGACATAGAATCGCTATTTTAAGTCAACGGGTTAATATTCATTACTATATAAGGTTTTATTCACCTTATTAATTATACTGGAACTTACAAGTATTTACGTATTATCGAATATTTGTTTTAGATGTGTAATGTGTAAATCCTTTTTATATGTTTTAAATATTCGTGTACCCGCGTGAATGAAAATTGTAAGAGACAAATCCTGCTACGCGGTTTTCAGTATTCGAAACCGCAAAAAACGAGGGATCACTGTATTCCGCAGGAAATATTTCACTGGTCTCTCACTATTTATACGATAAACCAACTCTCATTCCCAAGTACTATATCGCCACCCTTGGTGCTTGTTCAATCGAAAAAACTGTAAAAATACTTTTACAGTTTACTACGACTAATAAAATTTCTTTTCGCCTTTCGCAAATGAATTAAGTATCAGAATTAATAATAATAAAAAAAATTTGTGAATTTCCACAGAAATTTTTTTATTACCATGGCATTCCATGAAGTCACGCCATCTCATATTGATTTCATTACAGCTACGCATTTCCTCACATCCTCTAACGATTTTTGTCATCGGACTCTTCTTCTATAAAATAAGTTCAGGTCATTTCCATTCACGGCCGCTAATCTCTGTTTCTCTAACTGGAAAAGGTGTCGTACTTTCCGATCAGGTTGCTTAAAGAATCCAAGATCACCACTGACCCGAATCTATACGCGTGCATCACCACCCGTAACTCGGAGCATCTTCGGGACGATACCGACGTTCTCGGTTCCTTCATCACCTTCGGAATCGCACAACTAGGTAAACACCTGGCGGACACTCACTCACACATTCTGTGTGTACAATAATGAAGGTTTTATCATATGAAATAAGTGGAAACATTATCTCACATTTAGGGAAGAGTCATGAGAACCATTCCGCTGTTCTAGGGGGTTTTGTGGTAGTATCTCGTATGAAAATGCTCCAAATAAAATAAACTTTGGTGGAAAAACTTTAAATGAGTATAAAGAAACTTTAAATAAACAATAAATAAACTTTAAATAGATAATAGCCATGAAACAAGGGGCGTTTAGAAAATGGGCAAGGTGTCCTGAGGACACCGTCCGCTGTTCTAGTGTTAAGGGTAGTGTGTGAGGTCCATGTGATATGAATTTATTACGAAGAAATGGGACATCATGAACATCAGAAATTTGCGTTTAAGTCACCAGTCAAAAAACATGCTCATAATTCTGACTATGAGTAGATAAGATCATCGATATCAATTAAATTTCCTACTTTTGTTGGCCGATATATTACTCACACGGGGACCTTTAAGACTGCGGCACGGGATATTGGATAAGACCGGTATGGATGTGTTGCTAAGATATAACTTATAACAACCTGAAAATACTAGGGGCCAACGCTCCCTTGTTTCCTTGTAATTATTTTTTTAAAATCGTCAATTCTAGCCGATTCCAATATTAATCCCGCGGCAACCACTTATCAACAAGCATATGGTGCTAGCGTGTTAGATTAATAGAATTAGAATTATACTATACGTGGGACGAACCCGGTTTATACTTTCCGTTTTTTTTTCTTCAATTGATTTATTTTTTCGCAAACATTTAATCAATTTATGTGCTGTCTTATTATTTTATTTTTCATGGCTCATATAATTTTAACAACACCTCGTAAGGACAGGAAAATCGGAATTATTTATCGAACAAAGCAGAGTAATTAAGTGAGTAGATTTAGCGAGAAGTGCTCTACGTCATCAGGTTCACTCAATCATTTTAAGAATATTCCTCCGACTATCGATTAAGTCTTGCAAGCAGTGAACGACGATGACTCTCTACTCAATTTTCTGCTCGACCTTAGGAGGTTTCTTAAGGCTTCCAATTAAAGAAAAGGGGGGCAGCGAAAATAGAAAGATCGGCTGCCGCCCGTTGCACCGCGCGCGGAGGTCCGCGTTGTTGCGAGAGAGTCAAACCCCCGTGTCGGGAGACGCGTTGTTCTTCGGACCAAAGTCCTCCTCACCCTCCCCCCCCCCTCTCCCCTGTCATACTGATACTAACCAGTCCTAGGATCTAGAGACGCGTTGGTCCTAGGACCAGGGTCCTCCTCACCCTTCCTCCCCCCGCCCCCACGAAAAAATCGCCATCTGGACCCTTAGAGAAGGGTATATAAGGAGATGCTGAAACAGAGCAAGGGAGACCTTCCCTGTCTCTGAGGAAGACTTCTTCTAGAGGTCTGCGAGCAGACGCTTCCCGTCTGCGAGTAAGACTTCTTCTAGAGGTCTGCGAGCAGACGTTCCCTGTCCGCAAGTAAGACTTTCTAGCGAGGTCTGCGAGCAGACTACCCTCCCCCGGTCTGCGAGTAAGACCTCTACCGAGGTCTGCGAGCAAGACTGCCCTCCTGCCCAGACCCAAGGCGACGTAAGTGCAGAGTTTGTTGTAAAGATTTCATTTTATAAGTCAATATTAAAAATTAGTATGGCCAATCTGACTATTCAATTATGTCCCTACGACATAAGCTGGTGTCAGGTGTGTTGGAGAACGTTCTTACGTGCCATGTTTGCAATTATAATAATTTCGGCAAAGGGTGCCTTATTCCATTAAGAGATTAATTTTTTCTTTTGAAAATTCTCTAAAAGCTTTTTTTTATTTTTTTTTTAGAATGTCATATATTGCACCAAGAATCGTTTTTTTTTTTGTTTTTGCCGAATTTTTTTCGTAAATTAGAAGGCTAAATGTGATATTCCTATTTATTTTTAATTCAGACGCGTATTCATGATCGCTTGTTTTAAATTTTGACCTTGTCTGTATCCCTTACGTCATGGCTTTCCGCTCCCTTTACCCAACCTCCGCTGAGATAACAAACCCCTTCTCGAATTTCGGCGGCGAACCGATCGCCCCTAACGCTTTCTTTTCCCCTCTTAAATCAGAAGATAACCCGCGCGTAATCAACTACGAGGAAGACATGAACCCCTTCAGGAATTCGAGAGAGTATTTTCCAAGAATTAACGCACTCAAAGACGCTGCCTCGCCACCTATTCCGGATACTTCTGCCCCACCCCTATCTTCCGCTACAGTAGGCAGTCAAATATATTTTATCCCATGCTTTAGCGGAGATGACGATGTTACGGTAGAAAAATTCCTGGAAAGTATTCAGATCACAAGTCATCTAAGTGCATGGACCGAACTACAAACGCTTTGTGTGGCGAGACTTAGATTAGCCGGAACGGCCGCAGAATTTATTCAGGCGAACCCGCATGTTCTCGAAACGTACGAACTTTTTTCTTCCAGCCTAAAACGCCGATTCACATAAAAAAAATCGCCGCTCGTAATCGGACGCAATTTCAGCACTTGCGTTCAGGGTAATCTAGAGTCCGTTAGCGTCTACGCAACTAGACTCCGGAAAATCGCGAGGGAACTAAGAGAAATCTCCCACGAACCCCGATCAGAAGCCACTAAGCGCATGATTGAGCACAGGTTGTTGACACAATTCTTGCTAGGCCTGCGCGAAGAAATAGGGAGATTTGTGTTAGTTCGTAATCCGGCAAGTATCCTGGAGGCTGAAAATTTCGCTCTCCTCGAAGAGGCGAACGCAAGAAATTACGCTCGCAAAAACGCGGAATTGCAACAAAATGCCGCTGCTAACGATTTGCAGAGAGACCTAACAGCCTTTCAGAACCCCTTCTTAGCTCCTCATTACGCCGCACCCCCACGCCAAGGGCACATTAATGCAGTGCGCACGGGACAGGAAAACCCCGCGAATACCCCTCCCATGATGACGCCGAGTAGGACAGGCCGAAAATGCTACCACTGCGGGGGATCAGACCATATAGCGCGCTTTTGTCAATCCAAGCCCAGGAATTGTTATAACTGCGGAAGATCGAATCATTTTGCGCGAGAATGTCCGTTTTTACTTTGCGGATTTTGCAAGGAATCGGGGCACCGGCCACTCAATTGCCCAAGGAAAAACACGGATTCGGCCCAGGGAAACGCGCCTCCCCCGACCAAGCGGTCGGGGCCGAACTAATTTTAGCGGTGACTCCGGAAGCAGGACTGATGGTAAACGGTTTTGTGTATGATAGACCTCAAAAATTTCTTATCGATACGGGCGCGGCGGTCACTATCATTCATCAGAGATGTTTTCCATCACAGCATCTCAGTGTCCAGCCATATAGGAACTCAATTCTAAGCGCTTCAGGTCATTCTATCGCCGTTTCCGGACAATCCGTTCTTCCCATAGTCATCGATGGACGCAGCTATCCGCATGACGCCATAATTGCAAATCTAGGGAAGACAAATTACGACGGGATTCTAGGGCTAGATTTCATGAAAAAATATGGATGTCAATTAAGCCTTGATAGTTCATTACTTACAATAGGGGGAAATCACAAGGTAGTATTGAGAAGCAGCAAAGGGACTAGATCAGAAGTGGGATCGATTATTCCGAAGATCCCATCAGAAAATTTGTACGAAACAACGGACAAAAAGGACGCAGAAGACACACTCAAGGGAGAATGGGATAAATGTGCTTATGAGAGGACAATTACGGGCAAAAAGAACGCAGAAGATACACTCGAAAGAGAATGGGATGAATTCACTTATCAGAGAGCAGTTGCGGGAGGCACGAGTAAAATTAAAACGGACGAACCCCGAACTGAACAGGTTATAATCAAAAAGTCACTGACGAGAACCGATTGCGTAGAGGAAGTTATTAACCCATTTATGCCGAAGAAAAAAATTTTTGAATTTTTTGATGAAATTCATAAATGTTAGGTAAAAAAAATTAAAAAACAAGAATTTGAAACAAAATTTAATTTATGTTACATATTTACAGAGTTACATGGTGTTCCAAAAATGGAACATTAGGCAAATACACTACGTAAATCATAAAATTTAATCTTTGTTATGATATTGCTGTGAGCACTTTATATGAAGGGCAACATTACATTTCTTACAGCAATAAGTCGTATTTTTGTGGCATTCCGCACAACGAGTTTGTTTTGGTTGTTTTTCGATTTCATGATTCATTCCATCATAACAGGAGTCAATATTTCGTTTCTGAGAAGGTCTACCCCTCTTCCCAGTTAGGGACCGATTACCATAGGTCTCCAGATAATGGCATGCCACACGACGACGAAACTCCAAAAGATCCATTGGCTTTGGATCGTAAGTTTTATGCAGCTGCCAAGCATTTTGTAGAGCTAATTCGAAGCAGAACAACAAAGGGCTTGAGTACCACTTCTTGCCACGAATTGATGCTCTATATTTGTCAATATTTTCATCCTCTCTGACTACTCTTCCCATATATTTGTTATATACTTTTATCATATTTGGTGGCTGCACTTGGATCTTCTTTTCATGTTTTTGTAAATAGCGATTGACAAGGCACAGCGGATTGACGCCAGCCCCAGATGATGCAACAGTGACAACACTAATATCATTCAGCATCCATATTGACTTTGCCATCAGTTCTATAATCAAACGCAACCCTTTCTTTATTTTTTAGAGCATCTTCTGATTCCAATAGGGGTTTCTCGATTCGATTTTTTCTCACTGTGTCGGTTGCTTGATGACCATTTGAACTGAGTGTATCAATAAGTGCAATGTCCAGGGTGCTCCTTCATGAGTGCTTCAGTAAATTGTAGGACAACGGATGCACCGACATCATATTCCTTCTAATTAGTGTTTGGGTTTTTACCTTGAAATGGTTGAAACCAACAAATATAACCTAGGCGTGTGGCACCACATCAAAACTTGTACCCAAACCGAATAGGCTTTCCACGAATAAACTGTTTGCGTTCATGTCGACCGAAGTAAGGAATCATGGACTCGTCAAAGCTGAAGCATGTTTCGTTTGGTACAAATAGGATGCATCTCTCTTCTGGATCAGAATCATCTTGAACAAGGTACGCAGGGGCACGCAAAGAATCAGGCAGTTTATTTATTGTTCCACCTTCTTCATCACCAGAGTCCTCATCAGAAACAGGAGTTGTTGCTTTTTCAGGAGGTTCTATGATAATTGCATTTGCTTTTATGTCATAATTTGTCTACAACAGGTCAGCTATTTTGTGTAGGGTTAATGTTTTACGCAACTTGAGACATTTAAGTGGTGAAAATAAAAAACAAAGATAAAGGCCATATATAAATATACGGCGATGTCTCAGTAGTGGTTGTGCCTAATGTTCCAAAAATGGAACACTCAACTTTTCTATCCTCTAACTTGTATATGAATAAAAATTTCTGCATTTTCTGATTATAACATGAAATGGTGATTATTCAAGTATTAACAGAAAAAAAATTACAACTATAGAATGTAAATCACGGGAGTTATAATTACCGTTTATCGAGTGGGTACTGAAAAATCGACTCAAAAAAATAAAGCAAAGTTTCACAACATCCACGCAGCTCTAAATTCGCTGAATGACTAATTCTCTGCATTCAGCGATGTAATATGTACCCTTACAAATAAGGCAGGAAGTTTTCACCCACTTCCCAATATTCTCGTAAGCGATAGGCCACAAAATAACTTAATGTAACTACTGTTCCAAAAATGGAACGCTAGGCATAAATGGGTTAAGGAGATATTCGTCGAGGAAAACGAGAGTGAGGAAAATGGGAAAAGTAGAAAGGAGAATGTTTCACGAGAAACGCCAGTGAAAGAATGCTTAGAAACAGGCGGTGCGAACGGCAGACGGGCAGTAGATATGAGTCCAGTAAATGGTGGAAAGACTGACGTCCAGGGCCAGACCGTAATTCTGAAGCAAACGAATGAAAGTGCGTACGCTGAAGCAGACTCTGAAGTATTAAGGGTAGAGAAGAATATAAAAATTCCTCCATTCTCGGTTATTTTGACAGAGGTAAAGTGCGAGAGGTTCGCGAACAGAGAAGTGATTTTAGAAGATGACAGTCGTGAGATTATGATATTACCTGTTATAGTAAGGGTTTCAGCCGACGGATTAGCTCCTGTTTCGTTATGTAATCTAAGAGAAAGTGAACGAGTGTGGCACAGAGATTGACCTGTCAAAGTTGAAGTGAATATAGAGGAAGATCGAGAATCTCCTACAGTTAATTCGATCGACTCCTCTGAACCTGAACTATGGCCAGAGCACGGCCCTAGGGACGAGGTATTATCTCTTTTCGAGTTTCGGAATGTTCCCGAAAAAGCATGGGATGAATTAAAGGCTCTCATTGCAGACTTCGCAGATATTTTTGTCCATGGCAATAATCGGTTAGGTTGTACCAACGTTGTAAAGCACTCTATTGACGTCGAGGGCGCTGCACCTATCAAAAAACAGCTCTACCGCGTTCCCCATGCGCAGCGAGCTCTTTTGGATGAAGCCATCTCAGATATGTTAGAGCAAGGAATTATATCCCCCTCCACGAGTCCTTGGTCGGCTTCTCTCATATTAGTTAGAAAGAAATCACTTGAGGGAGGTCCAGTTCAGTATCGACCCTGTATTGACTACCGAGCGCTGAATAGAGTTACGAAGAAAGAAGTATTCCCCATACCTAATATGGAAGAAACGTTTGATCAACTAGGGGGATCCAGATATTTTTCAACCCTCGATCTATGCAGTGGTTATTGGCAGGTCGAAGTCGACGAAAAAAGCCGGGAATACACCGCTTTCAGTACGTCGCACGGACACTACGAGTGCAACCGAATGAGCTTTGGGTTGGCAAATGCACCTTCAACATTCATGAGGTTAATGGGACAAGTTTTGGAAGGGCTAGTAAATCGAGGTTGCGTGTTCTATCTGGATGACATCCTTCGCTACGATCCGACATGGGAGAGTCATGTGGAAGGGTTACGGGAAATTTTTCTCAGGCTCAGAAGAGCTAACTTGAAATTAAAGCCGTCGAAATGTAAATTCTTTCAGAAAGAGGCCAGATTTCTTGGGCATGTACTCTCGCCCGAAGGGTTAAAACCAGACAGGGATAAGATTAGCACGATTCAATCCTTTTCCGCGCCCACAAACGTGCGCGAAATACAATCATTTTTGGGATTAGTAGGATACTACCGAAAGTTCATCAGGGCGTTCGCTGAAATTTCCAGCCCACTTACTAGGCTGATCTGTAAGGACACAGACTTCACGTGGGGAGATGAGCAAGAAAAAGCATTCGAATTCTTAAGGACTTGCCTAATGACGGAACCAATACTTAAATTTCCAGAATTTTCGAAGCCATTTATTCTCACTACCGATGCTTCAACGAGTGCGCTAGGAGGAGTCTTATCCCAGTTTTTCGATGACGGAGAGCATCCAGTAGCATACGCGAGTAGACTATTGCACAAGGCAGAGAAAAACTTCTCAGCTACGGAGCTAGAATGTCTTACAGTAGTCGCCATGGTAAAAAGATTTCGGACATACTTATTAGGAAAGCCCTTCACTCTCTGCAGTGACCATAAGCCTTTAAAATGGCTCCTTACGCTTAAGGAACCAAAGCCGAGATTAGCCCGGTGGGTCATGGAACTAAGCGAATACGAATTCGAGATCAAATACCGCCCGGGAAAGGAAATTACACACTCCGACGCGCTATCCCGTAATCCAGCTATCGTCAACCCTATCAGCTTAGAACCCTCGAAAGATGAACCCGCCTGGACGAAGGAAAAGATTGCGAAAGAGCAGGCAAAGTGCCCCACTCTACGGACTATAAGGGATCTAGCCGAGCAACACGACCTCACTCTCTTTTATGACGAGGACCGAGTTTTATATAAAGTGCAAACCAAGACGTCAGGCCTTAACTTCACCGTCTGCGCGCCACAAGCAATGAGGGCTCACATCTTACGGCAATGTCACGACTCTCCTATGGCCGGTCATCTTGGTATAGACAAAACTGCAGATTTAGTAACGAGAAGCTTCTTCTGGGAAGGATGCTATTCAGATACGCGTGCGTATGTGCAAAACTGCATGGCCTGCAGGAAAAGAAAGGCCCAAAAGCAACCGATACCCGTGCAACCAGTTACCGAAGCCACGTACCCATTAGAGAAACTGGCACTTGATATAGTAGGTCCCCTTCCGACGTCGGCACGTGGAAATAAGTACATACTAACGTGCCAAGATTATTTTTCGCGTTATCCGGAAGCAGTAGCGATCCCCGATCAAAAAGCAGAAACTGTAGCACGAGCCTTCGTGGAACACGTTATTTGTCGGCATGGCGTCCCGAGGTTCCTATTAACCGACAGGGGAGCTAACTTTACCTCAAGCTTAATGAGAAACATTTGCGAACTCCTAAATGTCACATCCATTTTTACGTCTGCATACAATCCCGCTGCCAACGGTAGGCTCGAGCGAGCACATCAGTGCTTCGCAAATAGTATCACTCATTATGTCGCCCAGGACCATACGGATTGGGATGACCACCTTCCCTTCGCTCTGTTTACGTATCGAAACAGTAAACATAGGATAACCGGGTACAGCCCAGCATACCTAATGTACGGGCGGGAACTAACCTTCCCTTGGGACGACGTTTTGGCCCCAACCTTAACCACCCCTGTTGAACCGATCGACTATCCGTCCGAACTTCGGGAGAGGTTACGTGTGGCCCATGAACAGGCCGCACTATTCAATAAGGAGAATTCGGAAAGGGAGCACTCTCGCGCCAACAAGGGTTTAGTTTTACCTCTCCTTGATGAAGGACAAATGGTCCTTCTACGTAATTTTGTCCTAACGAAGGGACAAACGAGAAAATTTGTCTCGCGATGGATAGGACCCTACAAGGTGCTTAGGAAGCGGTCTCCGGTCACATTCGACATCGAAAATTTACAGAATGGCCGGAAATTAACTGTGCACTTGCGTAACTTGCTCCCCTTACCCCCTGAGCCAGATCATAATGTACGATTCACCTTCCCGAGAGAAGGAATTCCAACCCCCGATTCCCCCACAACCTCCTTGTCTCCCCCCGACCCCCCCCCCTGGGAACGCGAAAAGAGAACTGGGAAAACCGAGACACGGTCTCTACGGACGGCTCCAAGGATCCCGAACCGGGAGTTGGCCGGAGCCACAAATGTAACCTGCGTCCACTTCCAGGACGAAAGCGTATTCAATGACTCCGGAGTATATTCACTTCACGACAATCACCTGCGCCGCGACACGCACAATGGAGAACCGCTGGACCACCTCTAGGCCATTAGAAGAGAAGCACTTAGAAAGCATCGTTGCTGCTATTTCCAGCCACCTTACGGAGTTACAACAGATGAAGTTTCCCTGTTGATAGCTTTACCCCTACGAGAGAGGAACGGCATCTACAGAATCCACAAGGTGCACCCGTTCCCGACGGCGTCAGCTGGGACGACGTCAGCCCACCAGTAACATTAAAACCAGACTCTCCCTTTTTGGCAGTCCACACAGGATGCAGGTGCAGATTCGTGCTCCTGTCTGCAGAATTCGCAGCGGACTGTTATAAGGGCGAAAACTTCATCTGCCGCCCCTCCTTCCCCATCCTAACCAATCTCTCTAGCTCGTGCAGCATAGCCGCCTTCCAGAACAAGAGCGAGGCCATCAGACAACACTGTGATATTCACCTCGTGCCCAGTCACCTTCATCGCAGGGGACCAACCTGGGAAATGGCACTATAGTCTGGGAGAGGAACGCCGCTTGAATATATCGTGCCCCGGAAAAACCCATCACCTAACCGTGGTAGGGCAAGGAACTATCACTCTGCCACCGAGATGCTCAGGTGGAGATGGATCCGTCCTTCTCGAAGGGGCTCGAATCCAGTTCGACTCCAATGCTATGCTGGACACGACCATTCTGCTAGCACCGCTTCCTCAGATCCAGGTGAATCTGACAGAAACCGCTGCGAGTGACCATCTATTTCGATAACTGGATGAAGTCCTGAGACCGTTGGAGAGATTGGACACCCACGTCCTTCCGTCCCTATCCCTAACTGCCCTTAGGAGTAACAGAGGTCTCCTGGTACCGGTGGAAAAACAGATTACGCAATTGCATATAGCCGGGTACACCACCCTCCTTCTGCTAGGACTTGCGACAACCTCAGTGGTATCCTGTCTCTGCTGGGTCCGAGCTCGAAGGAAGAGTACGTCGCGGGCAGCATCGAGAACACCGGAAACTGGCATCCAGATAGTGAACCTACAAAACGCTAGACTTACCCCCTTATTTCCCGCACTGGAGGAACAGTGCCTACGAGGGTCTTCGGCGTGTGTGTCGGCGGTACTTGTCGTGAACAAGTGAAGTGAACATTGTGACAACTTGAAGGACCTGAGTGACTTTTTTAGTAAAGACAGAAAGACTCGGAAAAAAACTTACGAGAAAACTGAATTTTTTTATATATATTTTTGTGCAGGACAGTGGTTACTTGGTTTTTTGTGTTTCTTTTCGTTTTTTTTATATGTAGTGTGGTGATATGTTTTTGTGTTGTTGACGTCGCCTGGGAGTCTCATTCGGCCTACCCCTAAGATTTTAACTACCAAGGGGGTGATGTTGCGAGAGAGTCAAACCCCCGTGTCGGGAGACGCGTTGTTCTTCGGACCAAAGTCCTCCTCACCCTCCCCCCCCCCTCTCCCCTGTCATACTGATACTAACCAGTCCTAGGATCTAGAGACGCGTTGGTCCTAGGACCAGGGTCCTCCTCACCCTTCCTCCCCCCGCCCCCACGAAAAAATCGCCATCTGGACCCTTAGAGAAGGGTATATAAGGAGATGCTGAAACAGAGCAAGGGAGACCTTCCCTGTCTCTGAGTAAGACTTCTTCTAGAGGTCTGCGAGCAGACGCTTCCCGTCTGCGAGTAAGACTTCTTCTAGAGGTCTGCGAGCAGACGTTCCCTGTCCGCAAGTAAGACTTTCTAGCGAGGTCTGCGAGCAGACTACCCTCCTGCCCAGACCCAAGGCGACGTAAGTGCAGAGTTTGTTGTAAAGATTTCATTTTATAAGTCAATATTAAAAATTAGTATGGCCAATCTGACTATTCAATTATGTCCCTACGACAGCGTTACGGTCGTAATAAAAATTCGTTATTGAGAATACAGTTCAACGCAGATTATTAGAATTCGAGAAAATAAAAATTCGGTATTTTCGAAAAACTTTCTTGCTGGAAGTTATTTCTTACGTTAATAGGACAGAAAGTAGCAGAAAACTACATTTTTCAACTCATTTAGGTCAGACGATTTCCATAATTTCATCGACATTTTTGACAATCGACCTACTGTGCATCTTTGACATCAAAATTACAGGAACGAAATCGACGAAACCGAAATTGACTGTTCCAGCACCATGACCCAACCTCAGATTTAACCTTATGATTATTATCCTTTGAAATGTTCAACATTTTACTTATGAACACTCCATTATTCAAATAAAACTTACACCATGTGATATGCTTCCTCAAAGCCTCCAGTATTTTCATTGACTAATTCAGAATCCACTATAACTCAAAACCATTACATATATTGCGTATCAATTAAACGTAAATCTTCTCTAATACAATTCTTCTTTAGCATTATAAATGTCATTTTTAAATAACAGCACATACTGGAGTCGACATGTCATTAAGTTCAACCACAATAGAATTCTTATTTAGTGTTAATTCTTCTAAATATATTTGTTCTTATTTATATGTGTTACATCTTTTAGCAGCATATTTAAATAAAATGTTCTCTGAGAATAAAAGTTGCATGGCAAACATTATTGTTATATATATATATATATATGATATTATACTACATTCCTATAATTGATCAGGTATCGATTTTGCTGATGAATTTAATTCAAACGCATAGTGCACTACATAATTTAATGGCCCTCATTAAAGTCAAAGCGGTAGATATTGTAGTATTTAAACAATATAACAGTTTCACCAATTACTTTTAATTTTAAAATTTATCTTTCATTCTGCAATATTTAACCTGTAAAAGAATGGATTTTCTTTAAATTGAAAGTCTCATTTTACCATAATTTACCTTATTCCATTTAGGAAATATAATTTGTATCCTGTACAAGTTTCTGGATTTATAATTTTTAGGCTTGTAATTAAAAATTGTTAGAGCTATAAGTGGGTAGCAATGAGTCTTATTAATTATCTTATTTCAAAATTAATCTCATCTGAAGGAACATGAAAAAACTGCTTTTATAGAAATCAGATTTTTATGGATTGGCATTGAGTGGGATGGCAGAGATTCTGAAATAAAATTAGAAATATAGGTAATTAATTTACTGTTGCTTCTCTTTGAGCTAAGCAATTTTTTCACAAAATTCATCCAAAAAGCAGCATAGGATTTTATAAAGCTAAAAATTATAATACAATTCATATATAATCATTATAATACGGCTCATTTGATTAAAGTTCAGAGTAAAAGTATAAGAGAGATTTAAGTAATAAATAAATCCTCATACTAATTTTGACTTTTATTCTTTTACAATAATGGTTAAATATATAGCTGAATTTCAAGCTGTATTTATATAAGTGATTACTTATGCTAAAGCACCATTTATTATTTACAATCCCAGGTACAATACAGGTTTTTAACTGACCTGAACAAAATCTGACACCACTAGAACTTAAAACTGGATCTTCCATTTGCCAGTCAGTTGCTTCAGCAAATTGAGCAATCTTGTAAGTATTTGGAAATTGGCTGTTAAGAGAAACGCTGTAGACTTGGCATTACATTAAGACCAATGCGGCTATGTCTGCTCACATGGCCTCCTAGAGACACCATCCATTCAGAGTGGTGGTAAGGATATTATACCTTTCGGATACGCAAGATACAAAAGTGAAAGGTAAGTTTGAAGAAAAAAATCACACTGAGGAAATGATTCCAGGCAAACACTGAAAGTAGCTAGCTGCATGATATTATTTCCTTGGAGAGAATTCATTAGTATTGTATGAACATCATGATTTTATTAATAGTTTGATCCCTTAAGCACAGAAGTTATAAAAATAATAATTAACAACTGAATGCATGATATTTAAAACAGTGAAATTTTTTAGGAATCACTATGTTACTATTCTTTAAAATCAGTGACTAGTGTCAGCCACTAGGTATATACTAATATACAGATATTTAATTTAGGGAAAATCTATCTAGATATGATAGATTAAATTAAACAGACAAAATTACTATTTTTGTATTTATGATAAATGATAAAATAAGAATGATGTCTTTTTTAAACAATTTTCGTATGCTAAGGATGAAAAATAATACATGAAAAATTTAAGTATGAGTATCAAAAATCAACTCTCGGAATATTATATATATATATACATACATACATGGTGTGCTCAAAAACTAACGGGAATCTTAAAATTTTGCGTTTGGAGTTAAATTGTTGGTATAAATGTCCCTGATGAACAGTAAAATTACATTTTTATTTGTAGTTTACTTAATATTAGGCAGCCGCTAATGTAAGACGTTTTACTATGAGCTCGGCGATTTTTATTTGTTCAAGTAAATGAATTAAAAACATTTTTGCAAGTTTTGCATAAATTATGAAAGGAAGTTAAACGAAGAGCGTGAAACGGTAACAAAGGCCGATAGCGCGTCTGTTACGAGTAAAATAAGAGTTTGCGAGTGGCGTTTTTTTGGATGGCCGTGAAAATGTCGAAGATTATGAACAGCACAGACTCCAAGTACATCATAAAACCGATGAAAATGTTAAAAAAAATAAAGATTATGAGTCACAACAAGAGTAGTTTCTCATGATGTTAGCATTCGAATTAATCAAAAATATCAGATTTTTCAAAAACAATACTTTGCTTCGTATATCTGTTCACAATTAGTTGCTTGTTCGTAGTTGTTAGTGAAAAACAGTACTGTGATGATATCCGTCTCTTTTTACATTTTATTGCTACTTCATTGGCGTGTATGATTTATTTGTGTATTATAATAAGTAAAAACTTGATGGAAATGAGTATTCCAGTCCATACTTAAATTTGGTCACTTAGCAATTTCATGCTTCAAAACCGCAATATACATTTGGAGACTGATGTTCTTAAAAGAAAAAATCGAATCTTGGTAACAGGGTTTAAAAAACCCAGAATACCAAATTTTTGATTAAACAAGGAATCAAATTACGAGAGATATGTGCGCACACATGCACCAATAGATCTACGGCATACAGGACAATCTTTTAGACTAGGAGCACAGTTAACACAGGAGACGAGATGCCCACAAGGAAGAAAGACAACACCCACCTCATTGTCAAGGCAAACTTTGCATAAGTGAGATTCTCTATATCTACGATTTTCTTCTTCTAGAGCAGCAATTGAAGATGCACAGTCAGAGGTATTATATTTATTACCCCTAACTGAGGTCCTTTTGACTTCTTTAACCGTTTTTGATGAACCACCATTTTCCATATTGACAGTTTTTTTAGGAGCACATATTGATGAATCTTTTCTTGGAACACAAGAAATTCTATTTCTTGATTGGTCATTTTCAGTTTCCACAGGCACATTATTGGAATCTGTTAACTGATTGTATAGCACAAGTTCCTCAAAAGCTAGTTCATTTACAGAGTTCTCTACAGTTACGGAGTCAACCTGTCTTCCCTCTATAGTGTTTTCGATTTCTCTGTCAAGAATGAAAAGAAAGAAATATTACAGTAAATTCATTTTCAGTTCATTAAATTATTTTAATTTCATACAAGGGCTTTAAACATTCTACAATTACTTCCATTCGAAAATTCTCACTCACTATCACACAACTTAACAGTTATGAGACAACAAACAATTGATTATTTATGATTTCCTGGTGTAGGTAGACATTTGGTGAAGAATGTGATGTTTGCAAATAAAATTAATATATTTACAGTATATAATTGGAAAATTTGAGCAAAAAACATAACTTAAGAATAGAACCTCATTTAAGATATTGGACACTATTCCAAATCTATTGGCTTGTATGTTCCATAATTTGATTGAATATAAACTACCATTAACCTTAAAAACTAGGTCTGTGAATAATGGTATCATAGAAGATAGCTACTATGATAGTCTAGCCCACTGCGCGACTACATCATGCAATTCATATGCACCGACGAACGATTCGTTGCCAAGACTACGCATAAGACTGAAATCCATACTTTCAACTACAAAGAAGACTCTTCAAGAAACAGCAGGACAATAACCAAAGAATATAAACATTAATATACATGGAAGAATATTTCCTAAACTGATGAGCACTGATGTACCAAAATGAAGAAGAATTATAAGCCTAGAATACTAGTACAGAAAAATAAGATAAAATAAATCACTGGACTCACCGATTAAAACGCTCTTCTCCTGAATCATCAGATTCTTCGTCTCTTCCTTCCTGTGACTGGCTGTTAAGGACCTCCAAAACTAAAGCATCAGGGGAAGTGAAAGGGACCCCTGACTCCTCTATTTTACGAAGTAAAATATTTCTCACTCTGCCTGCATCCAAACCAACCTCTAATGCCATCTGAGAAGAGCCACATAACAATAATATCCTAATTTATTATAGGTGAGATTGGGATGGTAAGTTCCACTCTTACATCTAACCCATAATTAATACAATAAAACTAATCAGATATCATTAAATCACTTATCTATAGATTGAATGACAAATTATGATGATTATTAGTTTATAAGTGGTACTGAAATTTTAAACAGGAGGGTTTTAATGTTATTGAGATATTTAAGGCAATTAATTTTTATATCAATATTTAAAATTATAAATATTTTTCAGAGTAACTTTTTCACTTCTGTTTAACCTTATTTTTCAATGTAAATTGAAAATAACTGATTAATATACCAATTATTTAAGTTTTTTTCTCTTTAGCTTGTGAAGCTTGTCAATTAACTCACAGAATTAAGAAAAATATATCATTTACTTCTATAACATTCTATAATGAAATTTTCTAATTTAATATCTTCTCCTTCAAGTAAAATTTTAATCAATAAAATTGATTGAAAATTAAAGATATTATCAACTACTTTAATACCAGATGACAATTCTGATTATGGATAAGCGATTTAAACATTATGAAATTAAAATTTGATTTATAATACAATATACCAAAGACAATACAGATATATAGACATGATGGTCAGTTGAATGTCAGCTGGTTGACTCTTGGCAAGCAATGTTAGTAATGAGGGAGTGAAAGAGAACTGATGGTTCTCAATTATAGCATTGAGCTTAAAGTGGATCAACGAGTGGAGTGAAGATAACGATAGTTCCAAATAATTGCTTTCAGTAGCATACAGGAAACTGTCTTAAATGTAAATCCACTTCCCTGGCCTACTTGAAATATGATATAATTAGCTGACAAAGAGAGAAACTGATTGGTACTACACCCAAACATGATCAACTATGTATTTTAACTCCTGTAATTGTTCTTTTACATACAATTATCACTATCCCTAATGATGATGATAAGCATCAAATCAATCAAAAGACTAGTCAGTTGTCAAAAAACTCTAGACAGTTAAAAATGCAACAAATCAGAGTCATGTTATATGTTTATATTACATGGCGATTATATATACAAGAATAGGTGTGCTTGCTTACAGCAAGCAAGCAATTATTATATCAAATCATGAACAACATGATTTTTTGAACCATTGTACTACTCACTCACTTGTTAAAGTATGGAATTCCAAAAAAGTAAAGTACCTTCTACCATCAATTTTAATGTTAATCACTTTTCTAATTTAGTGCCTACAGATTTATATACTTTTATTTATTCATCTTAACAAAGCTCACACTTATTTTAATATTGGTGATGATTCTTTGAATATGTGTCCAGTAATTAAGACTTACTTGTTGAAGTATTTTATTTCCAGAATAATCAACTTTTGATGATTTCTAAAAAAATACTTCCCGGGCACTTAGAAAAATCAAATTTCATGTGGCTATGTTTACTATATGTTTTAATACAGAAATATTATTTTTTATCCATAAAAGGTCATGGGTTACATGTCTGGTGGGGAGATATTTTCAAATTTTGAAAAATCATAAATAGCATAATATGATACATAGATCACTCAATTAAGGAATCATATAGATACTTAAAAAGAAAACTTTTACAAGAATCAGCACTCGCCTATGTTTCATGGGTTCAATTCCAGAGCGACTTGTCGAATTGACTTTCCCCTTTAAGAATGCATGGGGCCGTTTTTCAAAAATATAATTATAGATACCTATATTGGTTTTTGAAAAAAATCAATACCCATCAATATGTCACAGGTTCGATTCCAGAGCGACCCGTAATCTCAAATTTCCTCATAAGAAATAAATTGGCCATACTTTCGAAAGCTTTTAATGGCACTTCCCAACTGCGCAGAGGTTCAAAATTTCACAAAGCCATTAAAGGGCTCATTGTCACATAAAAGCGACCATAAGAATGTTGTAAATGAATGGTGGTTCGATTCTAGGGAGTGTTTGCACTATGTGGAAAAGAAAGGCATAGGGAATTAAGGACTCATTTTGAGGTACTGCCTAGGTATTTCCATTTGAAATTTGGAGTGTTTATATAGATGATCATACTCAAGCGAAAGATGACAGTGATGCTCAAGATCTCTACAACCCCATTACTGATCCTGGACCATCACCTACATGTATCAATGTATCAGGATTTTAAACTCCCTTAAAAGACTCGACGCCCCCTCAAACTCTCAATGCACCAAACCATTGTAACTCTGACTACCCATCTCACCAGTCAGACTCCCAGAACATTGCCCATGCAGTGAAGGATAGGGTTCCCTTCAAACCTGTCCTCTCTCCCCATGCCAAAGCCCACAGCTATGCCGGCATTGTAGGGAGAGGGCGTGATTCGACCCTCAGACAGGGTGAATCAAACTCTACCAAAAGTAATTTTGCATTTGTCACCAAAAAGGTGGTGCCCTTGCCAAGCGGCCCCAATAAGAAGACCGGCATAATAATTCAAGCCACAGAAAACACACCCTTACAAGAGTACATCTATGCCGTCGCAGAAGCAATAGGGGGCGGGCAGTTGATAACACACGCGACAAAACTCCCTAATAACCGTATATGTTTATACCTAAAATCGGAAGAAGGAGTAGATAAATTCTTATCGGAGCATGGAGGAATAGAGGAATCATACCTGCCAGACGAATGACCACGAAGGTCAACAGGCTGATTATCTCACATATTCCACTAGAATTCCCCAATTCCGATCTTATCGACATTTTAAGTCAGGCGATGAGAATTGTGAGCCCCGTGCAGACATTACGACTAGGCCTGAAAAAGGAAGGCTTTGACCATATTAGCAGTTGGCGAAGGCAGGTATATGTTGTTCGCAGAGAAGGAATCACAATCCCGGATTCCTTCGTTGTAGATCTTGGAAACACACCCCCCCGCATATACTTAAACTTTGATGATCAGAAATGCTATAGGTGCAAGTGTGAGGGACACCTTTCACGAGACTGTCCCACACTCAAACCCGTGACCCCGAGATCTTCCACATGAGAGCCCCAGCTCTGTCGACTCCCAGCCACTGCCATCTCAAACATTACAGGATGAAGCTACAAATGATTCAGGGGAAGCATACCCAAGCCAATCTAGTTCAGCTACCATGCACACACACCTTGATTTTCAGTTTCATTTCCCTTCCTTCTCACAGGGCAGTCTCACAAGAGACATCAAAAGAGGACGAAGACTTTATCCTCATCGAGAGCCACAAAACAATCTCGAAAAGAAAAACTACAGAAACAGCCGAAAAGTTATCCCCCAGCAAAAAAGAACTACCCAAAAGTTGAAGGACAATGAAGGGTTGTGCGCAATTGACCTTATGGGATGATACACCCTCCCTCCTTAAGGTACCAAAACAAAAATTAATAAAATACCTAAGAAATGTCAAAGGCTCAAGCGACCCTCTAGGTTGGGCCAAAAGGTCATTTGACGACGTCGCTTCGCTGGTAGAGTCTTACAATCATCCTTGCGGAGAGGTCTTTGAGAAACATAGCGATAAAGATGAGGATTCAGAGACTGCTCAAAGCACTTGAGCGGGAAGACACCTAAGCAGCCAACTCCGTTCAACAACATTTTGTGAATGCATGTCCATGCATGTATTTATCTATGGAAGCATGAGGTGGTTAATGCGTATGCATACTTCACACTTACAATTAGTCCCACATCTGTGCTGGCATAAGTATATGTGCAATATGTATGTGTACATAAGTATTCATTTTTACTACCTAGCCCTTCTTTTACACTGGTTTTACTATCTACAGCTGACCCCATTTAATGGTCATTCCTATATACACTTATTTATTATTTATTCACAAATTTAGCAATGTATTTAACTGTTTTATTCTTATTTATTGATTACTTACTCATCAATTTATTGGTATTATTTATTTATCTATTTATATACATTTATACATACATGTATGTATATGTGACTGGTTTACTGATAAAAAACTGGAGACCCATCTCCCACCTATAAAATCATAGCAAAAGCGATTTCAAAAAGACTTAGCCACCGTACTGTCCTCGGTAGTGTCTCTGGAACAAGGCTACTGCATACCAGGAAGGAGTATATTCGACAATATTGCCCTAGCCCGAGATGTTATCCATTTAGCAAACGATAAAAAATTGCCACAGCCTCAAGTATTATTAGACCAAGAAAACGCCTTCGACAGAATTGACCAGTTTCTTATTTCACACAATAGGCAAAATGGGATTTGGAGACCCATTTATTGACAAAGTTAAAACGCTGTATAAAAGAGCTCGATGTGTGGTCAGAGCTGCAGACTCCTTGGTAGGACTGATACAATTTAAAAGGGGCATAAGACAAGGATGTCCCATTTCTGGACAGCTGTTCTCGATAGCCATTGAACCCTTGCTAAACTTGCTAAAACAACAAATCTCAGGTCTCTGCCTACCTACCGACCCAACCTGAACAGAAGCT
Source organism: Pantala flavescens (assembly GCA_020796165.1). Taxonomy (NCBI): domain Eukaryota; kingdom Metazoa; phylum Arthropoda; class Insecta; order Odonata; family Libellulidae; genus Pantala; species Pantala flavescens. The sequence continues at coordinate 49,292,770 of CM036879.1, read as the reverse complement.
TTCAGTTGCCGCTTATGCAGATGACGTGAGCATCTTAATAGGAGAGGAGAAGGACTTTGATCACCTTGCCAGGTCATTCAAGGAATACTCAAACAAATCAGGGGCAAAACTGAACAGCAATAAAAGTAAAGGACTGTGGTTGGGTAGTTGGAAGGATCGCAGAGACACCCCATTTGGGTTTGTCTCCCTCATGGGCTCATGTACTTAGGTGTCTGGTTAGGAAATGACCAACCGAAGGCCAGGGAGGTAAATGACAGCATGATATTGAGCAAGATTCAAAAGGGAATCGATAGATGGAAGCCAAGGGTCACGCCCATGTCATTGAGAGCAAGGGTCCTCACAGTCAATAAGTTTATAACCCCTAGGATATGGCATATGCTTCAAATCTATTCCCCAACAAAATTAATTATCCAACAAGTACAGGCAAAGATCACAGTCTTCGTACGGAATTTGGAGAGACACTGGGTGAATAGTTCTATCATGACAACCCCAACTGCGGAAGGCAGCCTTGGTTTAGTAGACGTTGCAACAAAAATTCGAGCCTTCATGTTTCTTTTTAGTCAAAGACTACTCTTTGGGCCTCCAGAAAGTCCTTGGAGGAAACTGGCAGCAAGCAGACTGGCCGAAGCGGCCAAAAATGGTGACCCTCTAACGTTTTATCTGACTTGCAACCCATACTGGAAAAGCAAATTGGCCAGCGATTTCTACAACTCAGTAGTAGAATCCTGGAAAACAGTGGGAGTTAAGGCAAAGACAGCTCAAGACAGTAGACCCTTCCCAACCGGCTGGCCACCACTGCAGCCAATCACAAACACAATACGTTTCTCTAATACAGTAACGCCCTTAAAAAGGACATCATATTACCAATCCCCAAACAAAAATCGTATTCACTTGCCCTACAGGAAACAAGGGGAGAGGCTTGGCCCATCAAAGGCGCTCTGACTGGAGGTGATAGGTAGCGGTTGGAAATCAGAGGCAATCCCTGCTATGGCACAGAAGGGGATATTGCTTGGCATCTGGGCCATTGTAAGCTTGCAGATACTAAATTCCTTTTCCGCAGTGGCACACAACCTTCCGAAGAATGCCCCTAGTGCCCCCAGTCTGTTGGAGACTGTTGGCATCTCTTGTTCGACTGCCCAAAAGTTAGAAGCATTTGGCAAACTATAATAAAAATAGTACTAAAACTAACTGGTTAACAGAAAATTAATAAAGAAAATATATACAATGGTCTTCAGACAATGAAAAAGCACGAAGAATCCCTGTTTTTAAAAGGAAAAATAAGGGAACCAAACTTTTTAAGGTCTTTTCAAGCGGATCTAGAGAAAAGAATATACTTGGAACAAAAGAATGCTATTCTGAACAACAATGAGGACAGTTTCATTGCACTTTGGGGATTGAAGAATGCGATTTACAATAAAGAAACTGGCATTAAAAAATTTTTATGAACAGCTTCCAATAGGTGGGCTAACTTATTAATGGTTGGTTTCATATTCGTTTGTGAGTTATTAATCCCATATATATCCCATAAAAATCGTTACATTAGCATTTCAGTGGAGTAAACATCATAGAAATACGTACTCACAAATCAGCTATCAAAACTACAAGGCTGAAAAAAATGAGCCACCTTAAGTAGAGGAGAGTTAATTAAATTGTTCTTCCTCTACTAAGGAGCAATAATAATAAAAATAATAATAATAATATATATTTAAAGACTAAGAGACCTAAAATTCATGATTTATAAGAAGAAAATTTTTCTCATACCAGGACAGGAGCAGATTTCATTAGATGGTCCAGTTCTTCAATGGTGACAATTCTCACTTTCCGTTGCTGAGCACACTGATTTAAGAGAGATACAGGAAGTAAAGATTCTGGTGATTCCTGAGAATATATCATGAATTAAGTTAAGGTTAAATGTTAAGGACCGGAACATCAATAGCCTAAAATATAATAAAAAACTGCTAACAAAGTGGACAAATAATATGTAAAGAACTACTCAATCTTAAACCAATCAATCAAAAACTTAATCTCGAAGCCTTGCAACTAGCACAAGGTTAGAGTTCACGTTTGATGTATCTATTTTTAAACTACCCTATTAAAATATGTAAAGACAGTATTCAATTATAATGTTGGTATTTATCATTTGCATATTTTGAAAATATACTTAGCTAATCTCACTATAGACTACTTACTTAAAACATTGCTTTACTAATTTACTTTCTAGCTCACTTGACATAACTAAAAACATTACTCTTGGTCTGTAAGTCTTGAATTTTACATTTACATCATAATAAAAAATACCTCTGGGATAACAGCCGCAGAACAATTTAATGAATTGGAGCAAACTGATGTATTCTTTATGGAATCATTTCTTCGGACAAGATTTTTTGCAGCAACGATGAATTCTTCTCCCTTAACAAGCCTTACATATTCACAGTTTGAAAGCCACCTAGCATGCTCAATCCATGGATCATCATCCTCCTGCCATTCCCATAAGCCAAGATCACAATGAAAGCAACGTACCTGATCACTTAAGCCTGTAACATACATGGAAAATGAGGCTACTTATAATTCAAAACTATTGTATTTTATTCTTATGAGAATGCATATGATTAATATCCATTAACCTTGTGACTTTAATATCATTACAAACTGAAAGAGGGTTTTAAAACCAAATTTATACTCCATCTATGAGAATCCTTTATATCTTTGTTTTCATTAACAGATATACTTAGTAATTTCTTTTTGTAGTGCAAGCATAAGTATTAGATAAGTTCATGAGTTCTTAGACCCAACAGATAACATTCATAGTATCATAAATGATTTGCTTAATAAGCATACAATAAAAAACAATTTAAGCCTAAGTTATATCCATCTCATGAATTTTTTCTCAATTGAAGAGCTGCAGCTCATTTTGAAAAATGAGGATCAATAGAAACATCTACATGAGTACCCTGCAAGCCGCCTTTCGCCGTGTGGCAGGTGGTTTAAGCACCTATTTTACTTTATCGCGTATTTTAGTCTATTATTATCGCATATCGTGCGCGGAAGAAGGAATTCTTAAAACGATTCCTCCTAGCATCTATTTTACGCGCATTATCGGATCGGCCTAGATAGCAGGGTGGTCGCATAATTTCCATTATGTCTTCCGAAAACGTACTTTCTCCAAACTTATCTAATAAACGCAATCTGGCTGCAAATCTTCTATCTGCTAACGTTTCCCAACCTGCGTCTGATAATAGTTAGGTTACGCTTGCCTTTTTATCGTAGCAATTTTTTACAAATCGTATTGTTTTACGTTGAACCTTTTCGAGTTCGCGGGTACTAATTTCGTCCGCGGGATCCCAAATACTAGATGCGTATTCTAGTTGTGGTCTACCTAACGCGAAGTAACAACGTTCTCTCACTCTTTCGTCACTTCTACCTACAATACGCCTAATGACACCGAGTTTTCTATTTGCTTTACCGCATATATTTCGTACGTGTGCGCTCCAATTTAAGTTGTTATTGAGAGTAATTCCGAGATTTTTAACCGAGTCTACTACATTAACATCTGACTCGTTAATTTGGTACTCTATATTCATTCGCATTTGTTTTCTTTCGAAGAAATTTACTACGTATATTTACTACAACGTTGAATACGAATTAAATCTCTTGACAAAGAAACACGGTCCTCCTCGGTGGATATTTCTCGATAAATCACCGTATCATCCGCAAATATTCGCACTTCACTTTCGATATCGAGGCTCAAGTCGTTTATATGTATTAAGGATAGAAGCGGCCCAATTATACTGCCCTGTGGAACGCCCGAGGTAATTTTGACTTTGTTTGAAGTCACGCCATCAAGTAAAACTTGTTGTTCCCTATCGCGGAGAAAATCCCTTATCCAGTCAATTATTTCTTTATTTATACCGAATAATTTTAACTTGTAAATTAATTTGTTGTGTGGGACTGTGTCGAAAGCGTTCTCAAAATCGAGGAAGATAGCATCTACTTGCTTCAAATTCTCGGCTGATTTCAGGATATCGTGAACGAATAACGCTAGCTGAGTTTCGCATGATCTAAATTTTCTGAAGCCATGTTGGTTCTTATCGAAATATTTAACTCTACCTAGGAATTTCATAAGTGAGCTGACAACGATGTGCTCCATTACTTTTCCCGTGAGTGAAGTTAACGAGATTGGCCTATAATTACTTGGGTCCTCTTTAAGTCCCTTTTTATAAATGGGCGGAACATTTGCTATCTTCCAATCTATCGGTACGCTGGCTTCGTTAATTGATTTGCAAAAGACGATTTGGTTTCCTGCAAGTTCTTTTAACACTCTAGCCGGGATACCTTCTGGACCCGGGACTTTATTCGGGTTTATTTTGCCGAGTTTTTTGATCGAGTTTGACGATTCCATCTACTGTAAAACTGATATTCGACATCCCCGTTTTCTTTACCTCCTGTAGGGTATTAACACTGTAGTCAGATCTAAAAACGGTTCATTTAAACTTATTCTAGACCTTCGCATTTCGTCTTCGGATCGCTATAGTCTGTTCCACAAAAGCTGGCATTAAGGGAAGCTTATGGGGAAATAAATGCACGTAAATTCCCATAAGGGAGCAACCTAGCCCCTCCCAAGCCGTTAGTTAATTATTTCTGATGTACTTGTACGGATAAAATTAATATTTTCATCATAGTTTGGTGGATTTTTTCCAATTTTTTGGTGAAATTTGGATAAGGAAGGATGGTTCTACATATTGATGAAGATTTCTTTATCTTTATAACTAAAGAAATATATTTTATAGCGGAATAAAAAAAATAGTCGCCTTACCGGCCGTGAAAATTACTAAAACTGCCATTTCTCTCATCCTATCAAACATAAATTGCTAGTTTTTTCTAACTCTTTAGACCTCATGAATACATAAGAGTCAAATTATATTAATTTTTGAGTGATTATATTTTAGTGAAAAATAATTTAAGTGGAACGCAACGTCCGAAAAATGGGATCGTGCAGTGAAATTTACACATCGCCTAAAAATTTTTTGTTTCTTACGTTACGAAAAACTTGCCGCGAGAGAAATTGAGATAAATGTTGTTATTTTCATTTACAGGTTGTTCTGAGTCGATATCTTAAAGAACTTTAGTGTTTGAATTTTATACCTGAAAGCGGGTCCGGATCAATCCGAATTACGCTTACGAGTCTATGAGTCTCGAGTAAAAAAGTAACAATGATTAGCAATCGGAGCGCTAAATCAATTACTCTCTCGGTTATAAAATTCAAAAACTAAAGTTTTCCTTGCAATAAAATAAAATATGGCACTAAGCCAAGATGACTTAAGATGAGATTGTAGATAGTTGATCGTTCTCCAACTCCTTAGGTTGCAACACTATAGAATTAGTTACATAAACATTATCATTGGTTACCTGGCATAAAAAAATAACCAATGGTAAGAAACCAATAACGGTTCGAAATAGTAATACTGCCCTTTTATAGTTCTGTGAAGTTTGAATCCTATATATGCATGGAATTTTCAATTCTACTCTTTCTAGAATTAAAAATAAAACCCTTGATAAAGAGACCTATGGATTAAATTTACAAATAAGCAACAACGTTTCATCTATAAAACACTTACATAGAGGGTCAGAGGATATTCTAATATTTAAGAAAATTTATCAACCTGGCATTGGACCCAAGAGCAATTATAAAATTAATTATAGTAGTTTCGACATATCTATAGATGTATGAAATTTGAATCTTCAATATACACCAAAAATGCCCTCAAAATTCCTTCCGTATTCTGGGTTATGTATTCCTATAGGGTAAAGTCTGATTTCAGAGAACTCTAGGATCGAACCTAAGTCGGGTTGAAACCAACCCTACCCATCCATAGGATTATTTACTGGGCTACTTACAGGGGCCAAGGGCTCCATGAGTTTTTCATGTGATGGCCCACTTCATCTGGGAAAAAATCAAAAACCCTCCCTACCTATCATGGCTTCAATTCTAGGAGGCCCCAAAATCAGACTTTCCCCAAAGAGAAAGCATGGGCCCAATTTTCAAAGATTTTTAAGAAATACTTCCCGAGGCCATAGAACAATTAAATTTCATAATCTGTAGATATGCTCCACTCCTATTTGGTATTTATGGTCATTGGTTCAATGCCAAGCTTGATTGAGGATTGAATTTCCCCCTTTGAAAATACATGGGAGGCATACATGGTCTGTCTAAAAATCATTGAGTAAAGTTTCAGAAAAATAGATTTATTTGCGATTTTATTATAAAACCTTAAAATTCTTCAAAATACATTCCTTGAGTGTTGACACACTCTTGCCAGTGGCTTTTTCTACCCTTGAAGGCTGGTAGGCAGATTCCAGAAGGTCCTTAAGGGTGTGCAAGCATCTATGACAGCACTTAGGGTCCCCTGGTTTTGTCATTTCAGGTAGGATTTCATTTTCCAACAAGAAACAATCTCCCGTGAATACGTTCTACATGAAGATGGGATTTTCAATTTGCATTGCAGAAGGTCTGCGGAAAGAGAGAATCGCCTCTGCTTTAGGTCGTCCATGAAGACCTTTGGGACGAGTTAGGAGTAGATCTTTTGCATCGCCAAATTTTCAGTGATAAAATTGTGCATTGTCATTTTATGAATGCTCATTCGATCTGCAATCATGTGTACACTTAACCGATAGTCTGAATTGAGCATTTCACAGACATGTGGCACGTTGTAGTGAGCTCTTGACAACAACAGCAGTCCAGTGTGGGGCTCTACAACGCAATATTTCATAAACTATAGCAAAACAAAGGTAATATATAATTCCTTTGCCAAGCAAAAGCTTATAAATCTTGAAAAAACCACCCTGGAAGTGTGTTTGGAATAAATGTGCCACATACAACTTTTGACAACAGGAGAAAAGCATAGAATTAATGAAGTAAACCGAAGAATCAAACTGGGTTGGAGTGCCTTCGTAAGAAACTCAACTCCTCCACACCCTTCGCTCATCTTTGAAGAACTTGTGCCTCTTAAAAACAGCATTTGGTGGCATGCTTTCATGCTTGAAGACTTTGCAAATCATATCCAACATTTTTGTACCCAATTTCCCTAATCCCACCCAATATTTTATTGTGTGCCTCTGTCCAATCGTTTGCTGAATTTTAAGCTTGTACTGTGTCACTTGATAGGGGTCAACTAAATACTCGATGTAGCCTCAAAGACTCGTAGTTAACTGACTCTTATCTCGTTTTGAAGGTCTTACCCTGCATTACTAAGATTGCTTAGTGCAATTGCAGTACCACATATACAGTCTCACAGGGAAAAAATTATTCCCAATACTATTTAGACAGACCGTGTACTTGAATCATTTTTCAGTTATTTATTTTGGAGATGGACAGCTGCTAATTTGTAGGGCAATAGCAATTATAATTATCTTTTTTAAGAATAAAGATTGTACCACATGAGGTCATGAGTTAGACTCATTTATTTATGGGGGAATTTAAATTTTCTCCATAAGGAATAGAAGGGAAAATAAGAACACATTTTGAGGCACTTTCATGCAGTACTCTATCTCGAAACTTGATGTGTGTTTAGAAAAGTGAATTCTTCTGAAATCCTGGTAAAGATTAGTTCAACACCCAAATGGGAAAATGCTGCCATTAGAAATTTATGGAAAATTGAACTCAATTTAAAATACGCTGATATAATGTCTTAAAATATAGTTGAAGGAGAATTGTAGCATCAAAAAACTATTGGGAAATTTTTTAGGAAAAAAATCAGAAACCCTACCAACCACAAGTAGGATTCTAGAAGGCTCCAAAATCAGAGTTTGCCACACAAATGGATACACGTACATGGTAAAGCAACATAACTTCCTTTTTTCAAAACTTTACATTACCTTTTGCATGAATAAAAAATGTTTCAACTGTTTTTTTAATACTGTTAACACATATCAAAAGCTTTGGTTCACACAGTTTTGAATATCAAATCAGGTAGATGATTTATCCCATTTTCTATACACTCAATTAAGTAAGTCAATTTCTGGTACTTTCTCTTGATTGAGAACGTAACCCCTGCTATGCTAATAGCAAGGGTTAAGTTTGCAACCAACTAACCTAACCAACTTATGTTGCTGCACCCTGTATTATATAAAAATTAAATGTCAAATTTGATTTATATTTGATTTTTATTAATTTCCTTATTTTTTTGTACATTATAATACAAAAATATACTAGCATAACCTACCTGTATAAAAAAATCCAGCCTCTGCAAATAAGAGAGGAGACATCTTCGCTGTATCAGCAGAAAATCTTTTTCTCCATTTATCACAATAAGATGCCACACGGGACTCTAATGTAGAATATCTCACATTGATTGGACCACTGTGAGGATGCACTCCTAAGGTTTCTGCTTTTTGGTTTCCTGATATACCAGACTGTTTGCTATTTGATACCAACTCCACAAGTTTCTCATTCCCAAATTGACCTGGAAAAGTGTTAATTGGAGCTCAATAGACTAAAAATACAGATTTGGCTGAATGCTATTAATTATCTTGGCAGGCGTTGATATTTTAAAAACATCCTGTCACTTCAGGTCAAATGTAATATATTTACAAATTAATCATCTCTAAAGCACAATTTAGGGTAATAAATAAGAATATTCTTCATAAGAAGTAAATTATGTACTCAAATAATAACAAAAATCAATTCCATATCCAAACATAAACCTAGCTTTGTTATAAATAAGTAAAAAAGATAAAAATATATTATCCAAAATAATATATTGCATCCATTGTTTTTAAAAGAGTTTATAAACTATAATAATTACATATATATAATTTGATAAAGACTCATTCTTCCACTTATTTATCATAAGCAATACACAAAGTATTCTATCTATAATAACAATTAAAATCATTAATGATAAGATGGATATCTTGAATAAAAGATTAGCAATCCTTAAATCTATAAGAAGCAATAACAGAAATGGAATGTATACATAGAAGATCATTAACCCATTTATGCCGAAGAAAAAAATTTTTGAATTTTTTGATGAAATTCATAAATGTTAGGTAAAAAAAATTAAAAAACAAGAATTTGAAATAAAATTTAATTTATGTTACATATTTACAGAGTTACATGGTGTTCCAAAAATGGAACATTAGGCAAATACACTACCTAATACGTAAAATGTACTCTTTGGTATGATAGTCCTGTGAGCACTTAATTGAAGGGCAAAATTGCATTTTTTACAGCAAAAAGTGGTATATTTGTGGCATTCTACAATTTTTTGGTTTTCTTTGATTGTTTTGCGATTACATGATTCTGGCCATCATAACGGGAGTCAATATTGCGTTTCTGCCCAGTTTGGGCCGAATTACCATGGGTCTTCAGATAATGGCATGTCACACAGCGACGAAACTCCAAAAGATCCATTGGCTTTGGATCGTAAGTTTTATGCAGCTACCAAGCATTTTGTAGAGCTAATTCGAAGCAGAACAAAGAGCTTGAGTACCACTTCTTGCCATGAATTGAAGCTCTATATTTGTCAATATTTTCATCTTCTCTGACTACTCCTCCTATATATTTGTTATATACTTTTATCATATTTGGCTGCTGCACTTGGATCTTCTTTTTATGTTTTTGTGAATAGCGATTGACAAGGCACAGCGGATTGACGCCAGCCCCAGATGATGCAACTGTGACAACAGTGTTATCATTCAGCATCCATATTGACTTTGCCATCAATTCTGTAATCAAACGCAACCCTATCTTTATTTTTAGAGCATCTTCTGATTCCAATAGGGGTTTGTCGATTCCATTTTTTCTCACTGTGCCGGTTGCTTGATGACCATTTGAACTGAGTGTATCAAAAAGTGCTATGTCCAGGGTGCTCCTTCATGAGTGCTTCAGTAAATTGTAGGACAACGGATGCACTGACACCATATTCCTCATAATTAGTGTTTAGGTTTTTACCTTGATATGGTTGAAACCAACAAATATAACCTAGGCGTGTGGCACCACATCAAAACTTGTACCCAAACCGAATTGGCTTTCTACGAATAAACTGTTTGCGTTCATGACGACCGAAGTAAGGAATCATGGACTCGTCAAAGCTGAAGCATGTTTCGTTTGGTACAAATAGGATGCATCTCTCTTCTGGATCAGAATCATCTTGAACAAGGTACGCAGGGGCACGCAAAGAATCAGGCAGATTATTTATTGTTCCACCTTCTTCATCACCAGAGTCCACATCAGAAACAGGAGTTGTTGCATTTTCAGGAGGTTCTATGATAATCGCATTTGCTTTTATGTCATAACTTGTCTACAACAGGTCAGCTATTTTGTGTAGGGTTAATGTTTTACGCAACTTGAGACTTAAAAGTGGTGAAAATAAAAAACAAAGATAAAGGCCATATATAAATATACGGCGAAGTCTCAGTAGCGGTTTTGCCTAGTGTTCCAAAAATGGAACACTCAACTTTTCTATCCTCTAACTTGTATATGAATAAAAATTTCTGCATTTTCTGATTATAACATGAAATGGTGATTATTCAAGTATTAACAGAAAAAAAATTACGACTATAGAATGTAAATCACGGAAGTTATAATTACCGTTTATCGAGTGGGTACTGAAAAATCGACTCAAAAAAATAAAGCAAAGTTTCACAACATCCACGCAGCTCTAAATTCGCTCAATGACTAATTCTCTGCACTCAGTGATATAATATGTACCCTTACAAATAAGGCAGGAAGTTTTCACCCACTTCCCAGTATTCTCCTAAGCGACAGGCCACAAAATAACTTAATGTAACTGCTGTTCCAAAAATGGAACGCTAGGCATAAATGGGTTAATTTCTCAGAATATAAAGAAAGATCTTTACACAATCAACTTTGCTGAAGTTACATTTGTGTTAAAAAGTTAGAATTTCAATCACAGACAGTACACATCACTTACCCAAAGATTTGCACTCGCATATAAAATGTTAAAATGATCTAATTAAGTACTTCAAAACAACCTATATTATCAAAGTGGGAATAATTTTTAAGTTATCTTATGCAAATTAACCAAATAGATAAATATTGCTTCTGAGGATAAACTCAATCATAAGATGTAAAATACATAATAGAGAGTTAAACATAACTTTTAGCACTTTAAAACCATTTATACCTGAAAATAATGTATAAAAAATTAGATTTGTAAAGAATATACTTGTACAGTATTGGTTTCTATAACTCAGCTATAAAATTAAATAAATAAAGGAATTAAGAAAAACAATATATTCAAGCTAGAATTAATAATATACTCATAATAAAATGATGAACAATGATGAGACATTGTCCTTAGTTTGAATTATTATGGAAAATTATCATGAAAAAGATTCTTTTCATTTAAAGTTAACAATTGAACTCTCTGGATTGGGATTTAAATCATATAGTTGAAATGGATGAGTATAAAGTAATAACCTCAATGGTTATTTATCAATAAGTAATTTTTAGTTTTAACAACAATATCTATGGATATTTATTAAGTGGTGTGACCTTTTTTAACTATTTTTGAATCAGGTATCTTCTTTCTTGTATTTCTTTATTGATATAGGTAAAAACTTACAATACTTAAATACCAAAGGAAGTTGTTTTCAAATCTTTATAGAGAGATTAGAAATGCATTTATAAATAACAAGTTAAGGTGTGCTTGCTAACAGCAAGCAATGAAATAATATATCTTCTATTGAAAAATAAGATTTTATGAAAGGTTGAAATCTTTGTCAACATTACTAAATATAAGTTAAACGAAATTATCGGAGTGCATATATACTTTGACATCGTCTTCCCATGCTTTTCTTAAGGCAGCAGTATTACCGCCTGGCGTTGAACCAAGGTCATCCTGCAAAAATCACTGACATCTTTTTGGAATTATGGTCAATGCTTTTCTTATGGGAAAAATTGAGATTAAAGGACGCTCTAGAATCGAACCCGTGACACATAGGCAAATGTTACTTCTTCTTTCTTAAGGGGAAAGTCAATTTTTGGGGCCTCCTAGAATCGTACTCATGATAGGATAGCGTCAGTTTCCGATTTTTCCTAGGTGAGATTTAGTGGGCCATCACATAAAAAAATCAGCTATCTCTTGACCCAGCGGTTCAGGCCTGACATTCATATCCTATACATATATATCCTCTCAAAGAGTCTATATGTAAAAGATGTAAATGATAAGTATAAAAATTAAAAGTGAATACAGTTTTTGCATTTTCAAAATTTCTCAGTGTGGCTCAAAAATTTTCAGAAAAATCATTAAAGGAGGCTCTGAACTTGTGTTATTACACCAAGTTGTATACCCAGTATTCACTCTCATATTACAAGCAAATACATGCTAAGTTATTGTTATTTGAATAGAGATCTGGTAGAGGTAGAGTTACTCTATTTTTTCCCACTAAGTGATTATAGGTGTGAAAAATCTCAATATGGATAATGATTAAGCCCTTCCAAAAGAGAGTTATGAAAGTAAAAACTATTCATGCAAATTTCAAGAATTCTCTCCTTTACATTCAATCAATGTCAATTAGACAAAAACTTAATAGTTAACAATGACATCTGAAATCATGACTTGTATAGACGTTACCCAAGATGATTACATTAATAATCACAACCATTTGAATCAAAGATGCACAAAATATTCATTGAAGATCATGGATTGAGAGAATGAGGAATTGCTTAAGCTTGCTCAACCTCATCTGAAAGAGTATATTATTGAAGACTTTTACAAGTTATTTACAAAACAACCTTGTTAGCAAGGAAAATATTACCTGTATGATGGTTGCCTTGACTCTTGATGCTGAGTCAAAAACACATGATGGAGGAGGCATCTGAATTCTATAAGACCTTTTTCATAAGAAACAACAGATCTTGTGACCATAGATACAGGATACAGTTGAAACAGTGAAAATATGCTGATTCTCTGCAAAAACTATTCTTTTACCCAAAATTTTCATTATATCAAGTGGATATACAGGGGATTCAGTTTTAAACATTATCTTCCAAATGAGCATGCAGTCGTTGTAAGGGATCAAAAGTGTGATCCTCTCCTATCCAAATACCAAACCTCATCTTCACAGGGTCACAACCTTTTCATATCTGATGAGGAATTGACAACTGAGTGACTTCCGGAATTAGAAGTCACCCCAAGTGCAAACAGTCTCATGTGAGGGTAGACAGGGTACAGGGAAGGGAACTCTGATGTCCTAGGGAAGGGAAACTACCCCCAAAAAAACAGATGAGGAAAGAAACAGGGAACAAACTCATTAACGACTTGCATACAGTAAGACACTGCTTAACGCAGGGGATACGTTCCAATAACATCCAGCGCTAAATGAAACAGCGTTAAACGAGGCAATGTAACACATACATATGTAAATAGGTAATGGAGATCAGTGAAAAAGAACAAAGAATAAGAAATTTTATCAGTTATTGCCGAATTTATCACAATAAAATATTATGTTTATATCTTTATACACCTAATAACCTTGATGAGAACAAATAAATCAACTGTGGCACAAGAAAGCTGCGTTTGTACTGGGATTGCGACTTAAGAAAATACATTTCGAACCTTTTTTCTGGACAGACTAAAAAAAGAGCATTGAAAAAAAAACATAGTATATCTACATATCACCATTGCTATAAAGTGAATAAAGGGGAACCGCTTTTGGTTGGTGCATGGCCATTTTCTTTGCACACATAGAACAAGTATCAATACAGTGAGCAATTTAGGGGAACTTCAAAAAAACCACATTATACTGAAACAGCGTTAACTAGGGTATTACTGTAGTTTCCTTTGAGGACTACAAAATTGGATTCTTATCAAAGTGAATATTCCAGAGGTCAAATAGTTTCCCAATCTGAGGGAAACATTTAGAGAAGAATTAAATGGAGATTGGAACATGAAACCTGAGAATTCTCTGTAGCAACTGGAGAATCTTGAAAGAGAAATAAAAATTAAATAGAATCAGTATAATTGAAGTAAGTTAAATGAGAAGAGAGTAAGAGGCAAAAGGAGAATAATACATGCTTTTCTTTTACGGAGACAAGAGTGGGGAAAATGGAGAAGGTATAATGGCAACAGGAGAAGAGGAGAATGCAAACAGTAAAGTATTCAGGAGACAGACTTAAAACAATGAGGATAGAGAACACTCCAAAAGACTAGTCATTAAAGTGTATATGCCAACAACATAATAAGTGAGGGAAATGTACAAAAGGATAGAAAGGGAAAAGGAGGGGGTAAATTATATAATATAGTAATGGGGAATTAGAATGTGGAAAGACAATAACATAATCAGAAATTATGGTAAAGGAAAGAGAAATGAAAAGGGTGACAAGCTATTAGAGTTCTGTAAAGAAAATAGAACGATGGTGGTAAACAAATGGTTCAAAAATCATACCAGAGGACTTTACTTGGAAGACACCAGGTGATAGATACAGAGGTCAAATCAACTATATTATGATAGAACAGAGATTTAGGAACACAATTATGCAAAATTGTGGATTACAGGGAGCAGACACCGACAGTTATCACATTTTGTTGATGGTAAAACTGAACATCAGCATGAAGAAAGTGAGGATGGCAAAGAAGAAAGACATATGGGACTTGGGTGACATTGAAGAAAAATTAGGCAAAAGAATTAGTAACTGCATGGAAAAGAGCAAAGAGGAAGAAGAGATTGCCCAAGAAAACTGAGCAAGAATTAAAGAAAATATAACAAAAGAAGCAAAGGAACTGATTGGCTTTGCTTATGTGTGAGGAAAAGAAACCATGGGTGACTGAGGAGTAGATAAAGAAAATGGGTGAAAGAAGGCTAAAAGGAGAATAGATAAGGAAAAAAAAGAATCGCATAAAATTAAATAATGAACTGAGAATGTGAACAGGCAAGAAAATAAAGATTTAAAAAGAGGAAGTGGAGGACCAGGAGGCAGTAATAATCACTTCTAAGGCAGCAAAGAAAAAGAACTATTTGGAGAAAAAGCAATTAAAAGGTGGAAAGAGTATAAAGAAGAGTTGTATGATATGAAGGAAGAAGCAAAAGGAACAAATATGGTGGAGGAAAAAGTGAATGAACATTAATGGGATACCAAATATTAAGAAGTAAGACAAGCCCTAACAAAAAATGAAGCACCAGGAGTTGATGAGATACCAGCAGAGTTGATAAAATATAACAATGAAGGCATAGAGAGCATAATTGCTCTACTGGAGCAATGCAAGGAGAGAAAAGGATGCTTTCTGTCGCCAATATTGTTCATTATGTACAAAAAAGGAATAATCGAGAAAGTTTAGAAGAAGAGGAAAGGGTCAAAGGATAAATGTATGATACAGTATTGATAGCCAAGGATCAACTGACTTTAATAAGGACAAAGTAAATGCAAGGTGTAAAAGGTATGGAATGAAGGTAAAAAAAAGACGTACGGTTGAATGATGAAGTGAGGAAACTAATGAAGAAGTAAGGAAAGAGTAGGTTTGGTTTTGGATGGAGAAGATATAGGGCAGGAGGCATTCAAGCATCTTGGTAATGTAGTGGAAAGTGAAATGCTGAAAAGAAATTAGGGAAAGAATAGCAAAGACTGCATTTAACAGGAAGAAAATGTTATTGACAAGAATATTGGACATGAAATTGAGAAAGTTTCATGTAATCCTACATTTGGACTATGCTTTTATATAGGTGATAAACATCAACAATCAGGAAAGTGAACAGAAAGAAAATAGAGATATTATGGATGCGGAAAGGAATGTAAGGTATACATTGGAGTGATAACATGAGGAAGGGACAGAAAAACAGGGAGAGACAGGAAAAAGCTCCTAGAGGAAGGAGGAGAGGGATATAGAAAGCTAAAATCTAAAGTTTTGAGAAGAGACCTTTTTTGAGCCACATAATACTAATGCCAAGTACCTGCCACTTGGCAAAAAACCAGATGATGATTAGTATACAGGGCATGAAGAATAATCTCCAGAACTAATTACAACAACATATAAATGAAAAATGGCCAGTTTAGCAAAGAATAAAGACCTATATTCCATCAATACAAAGTAGGCCTGCAGGCATATTCTTACGCATTGGAAAATGATAAAATAAGATGTGAAATGAAAGCATATATTAAATATAGACAATTCTGGGGATATATAATAGATAGGATATTAATGTCAGGCCCAAACCGCCTCAGCCACGAGGCCACCGATTTTTTAACGGAATGCCCCACTAAATCTCACTTAGGAAAAAATCGTAAACCGACCCTACCTATCATGGGTTCGATTCTAGGAGGCTCCAAATATAGACTTTCCCCTGTAAGAATGCATGGGGCCGTTTTTCAAGTAATTTTAAAAATACTTCCCGCTGAGCTAGAAAGATAAGATTTCATGTAGCGATTGCTATTATATATATATCTACGGAAAAATGCTATGGCGTATTGCAGGATGGCCTTATTTTGACGCCAGGCGGTAATAATGATGCCATATTAAAAGCATGGGAAGACCATGTCATAATATATATGCTTACCGATAATTTCTTTTAACTTATATTTATTAATGTGAACAAAGACTAACCTTTCATAAAATCTTATTTTTTGTTAAAAGATATATTATTGTGCATTGCTTGCTGATAGCAAGCACACCTCAATTCCTATAATTTATACCTTCCTTGTGTCAGCACCCCCTACTTTTGGAGATCAAAATGTAGGAGAAAGGGGGTGCTTATACATGGAAAAATATAATGATCTCTTTGCTTCTTGAAGAAAATTTCCACATTATGAATGGCCTAATGAAGGACTGTTTATCTTTCACATCTTTTTTAATATAAAACTAATTAACTTTTTGCTATATAATACAGAAAATAAGAAAAAGAAAACATCACTTTAAAAAAATCCAACTAATCAGCCAACTGTTATAAGATGACTTAAATAACTTGTGATTTTTATAAAGGATAATTATATTAATTATATGATTTTTGTTGTTGTGTTCCTATTTACTTATTCTGATTTTTTTTTTTGTTAATTTAAAATCTGTATGTAATTAAATTTGAAAGCTTATTCAATTACAAGTCATTCAAGAATAAAAATTGTTAGTTTCTTATCATTCTATAAAGAAATGCATGCATTTTTGCACATTGTGGCATTAATGATAATAAATTTGATTTTCCTATCTTAATCTTTTAATATAAGGATCTTTTCCGGTTTCCTCATTTATCTGTCAACTATGTTAAATGAAAGCACTACAAAAATAGAAGTTCACATGAATAACATTGATAACTACATGAACAAACCTTGCTTAAAATGGGCCCTGATGTTTGATTGAAACTTGATTTCTGTAAGTGTTAGTCATTAAACTAACATAGCATAACATTCTTCAGTCTGCTAACATAATTCATACTCACTGCCCCCAATCCCATGAGCACACCTGGGATGAGACTGCTTTCCCTCCACAGCTGAATCCACAGATCTCAGGATTGGTACATTTCCTACAGGAGCTCCCATTATGAAGGGACATGTGCTGGAGCAGCGTCTATGTTCACTCATTGGATCATCACCAATCTCCCATCCCCCTAAAGAGCTTTCACAAAAGGCACATGTCACTCGATCACTAACTTCAGCACTATATAAGCTGCTAGGATTCCAATAAAATCCTGCTTTGGCAAGAGCTGAGGGAGTGACTTCCTCTTGTTTGGGCCATATTTTTCCTTCTCTTTCAGTAAATGAAGCTAAACGAACCTCTTCTCTTTTATAATCTGTTTCTACTTGGTTATGAACATCAACAGTTTCATTTAACTTTTCCTGAAAAGAGTGTAGCCACAGTGTAGTCAACTAGTTATTGATGATATTAATTCTTCCATGCACCTCATATTACACAAAAAAAGACTAGAGAAACACCAAAAGTATAAAGTTATTTCAAACATTGAGCCAATAAACAAAGGAAAACAAATTTTTGCTAAAGGATATTTGAAACTTATACTTATGAAGAAAATGAATGAAAAGGTGGAATCTTAATAAGGCACCACAGAGAGGGTAAGAATTTTCTGTAAGATGGGAATTAAAGAAGTTTAAGGAAATGCTGTTTTCATACACATTGAGTGATAATCAAACCAGTGGGTATGAGATTAAATAAAAAACTAGATTAAATAATATAATAATGTGAGATACCCTGGAATGAAAAAGTGAAGTTGGATTCATCAGGAAAGTAATTGATCATTAACTCTCTTCCCAATGATTTATTACATGCATAACTTGCATGATTATGGACAACAACTGAGGATATCATCTAAACTATAAGTCATCTCTCTTCATACATTTTTGTTCACATATTGCAAGATCCCTTTTCACGTTTATTCTTTTCTTTCTTAGAATAAAAAAATATGTAGCTTATAAAATTACAATAGATATATTTGTAATAGTTTGAAAGTAATTTATAATTCCATGAAATATCGACCAAACTATAGACGATGTACTAAAGCAAATATGTTCAAAATTTATTTTGAAGAACACGCACCAAAGATTTCCAGAAAAAGATATTAAATTAAGGATTGGTATATACCTTTCTTTCCTCCTGCAATGAAGATGACGACGGAACAGCAATTGGAATATTACTAGATGCAGTCGGGTTCTTAACAAACGGACAGTTAGGGTTCAGCTCTCTGTGACGAGCCATGGCGACATCTCCATAATTCCATTCTGTAATACGACCGCCACACGCAAAACATTCAACTTCAGCTCCACGGCCAGTGCGAAAAAAACCCGCCTTGGCGATTCTAGCGGAGTCAATGACTGCCACTGGCCATCCTCTGAACGTTCGAAGTCTTTGTTCTTCTGCATGCATACCATCCAACCGTACTTGAAAAGCACTACTTCTTTGACCATCTTGCGTATCCATGTCGATATTAACTTCACAGTATTACTTAAAATTTCCGTTTCGTTCGAATTGTTTGAACATTAAAGCGATACATTACGGAAGATGATTATATTGCAAAAACAGTTAACATTTCTTAATTATATAAATATAATTAAAAGTAAGGATTAGAGAAAAAAATAGCGGTGATTAATCTAAGTTGAAAATGATCAATTTCGTTAAGATGGGTTAATCATTGAGACAAAACCAGAATTTACGCGGAACTAGTTTAAACTCCTTCATTATACATGCTACAGAAGAATTCACTTTATTGAATTTGTTTGTTGAATGCTTAAAAAAATCATCCAACGCGACGAATTCAATTATACAAATAAAATATATGAACACATTCCAAATATAATCATATACACTAAATATGAAAACTTCAAAATATTTTTTAAAAAATAACCATTACTGCACTAGAACCTCGTATACGGGTAGTGATGAGATTTTTGTAGCATACAGCTACTCTCTACAAGATGTGTCTACTCTATGTATTAAAATGGGACGGAGTTTTCCTTGCGTTGATAGTTTAGCATCAACTGCTGAAGATGGCAATGGCGTCGAATTAGCCGGAAATTTAACGGCGTGGTATTTATTTAATATATTATTATTGCTTTGTACTAAAATGAACTATTTATTCGAAGGATAAAGATCAATACCAGTTATTGATCTCTATTTGTGTCCTTCATATGAAATTATAAAACTTGTAAAAAGCATTTGGCAAAGAGGTATCCAGGAGGTAAACTGTATGAATGCATTTCTCTTTTAAGCGGAAAGAGATCCTAAGGTGGCCTATGAGAACCATGATCACAATAGTTATTCCTGTAAAAATATAAAGATTAGTATAAAAGTGATACATCACAGTACCTTCAACAGCATTCTAAAACATTAGATGGGAAACAAAACATGACCAACACATGAGCTTAGAAGGCTCTTTAATGCAAACTTATGTTTAACGCAATTACTTTTATCAAACTTTGTAATTAATCAATCACTCACCATCACTTTCTGTTAATATCTCTGCACCACTAAAGAAATGCGTTCCTCACTGTCACCTCCATTGTAATTTTCTTAACATCCTTCCAGTGAGGAGGACATTTTCTTTCCATCCATTGAAAGGATATTTGCAGCTCAATTGTCCTAACAATATTATCACACATTTTGTTTTTATGAGGCTCCCTATCCAGGATCCCTTTGACTGCACATGAAGTGGCCAGGACAATCTTCACCAGATCTTTATCTGAGCTACAACTACTGTCAACAATTGCTTACTAGCACTGCTTACATGCCTCAACTTTGTGTAGAACTTGTGAGCAGATAGGAACAACAATTAAATTAATATCAAATTCTGATGAATCTTGGACTAGAAATTCCTGTAAAGAATTCTAAAATTCTTCTTCTCCCCTATCTCATCACAAGTTGATATACAAACTACAAGTTGCTGGTATAAATGGCGAAGTAATAAACTGGATAGAAAACTTTTTTCTCCGACAGAGAAAGTGACATCGGGAGTACCACAAGGTAGCGGAATAGGGCCCATACTTTTTTTAGTTTATATTAACCATCTTGGTAGTCTCATTGATAGTAACATTAGATTATTTGCAGAAAATACGGTTATATACAGAGAAATAGGACAGGTTAACACTATCAAAAGATTTAGGTCATGAAATGGTGCGATGACTGGCAATTGGAGCTCAACATTAATAAATACTCAGTATTTTACTTTTTGAAGAGAAAATCCACTAACGATGACTTTTTATATAGCATTAAAGGGAAATATAGAGTAATAGTGGAATCTGTAAAATATCTGGGAGTTATGCTGACGAATAATTTAAATTGGAGTGCCCACACCCATAACATATTTGGTCAAGCACTAACTCGGTAACACAGATGCTGAAGGACGCCGGTTGGGAATTATTAGAAGAAGGAAGGTCGAAACAAAGAATTAAATTACTAAATAAATTCAGAGAGAGCTCCTTTATAGTAGACGTAGAAAGCATAATGCGTTATATAGGACGATCTGATAATATGCAAAAGATCAGGGAAATAGATGCACAAACGGATCGTTTCAAAAATTTATTTTTTCCACAAACTACACGCAAAAATAATCGCCTAGAGAAATAGAGACCTGGTGCATGCAACCCCTGCCAAATGCCGAAAGGCAGGGAAATATGTAGATGGAGTCAAAAAGCTCATCCACAAGGCCAATGAGGGCTGCAGTTGGAATTGCAACCGCAGGAAACCATCCTCAAATAAAAAAACACATTATTAATTACTCATTACTAATGAAGCATTGATGCATACATTTTTCATTAATGTAAGAGCAATTCATTCCATTATTTATGTTTAAACTAATTACTTAGATTCCCACCTGAATGTGAGCCTTAAGATACACTGCGAAGGAGTGGCTGAAAAATTGAGATGGTAATTTTTCTTTCATCCTCAATCAACCTAGCATATAATAAGAGGAACTACTAGAAGAGATATTGCACTAATATTTGGAGGAACATATTAACATAAGTGAACAGAAACAATCAAAAAATCATATGAAGATTTATATTAGAGAAAGAGAGGCAAATATCTGATGGTTTATTCTGGGTGAACTTTATTGAAGCAATTGATAAAATTTAGGGCTCTTCTTGTAGAGGGCAACAGCAAGCAATTTTTCATCAAGGGTGCATCTTCTACCTACAGTAGTCCAGCACTCTTCAGCTGTGATCCCAAAAGAACAGCACCATAATGTCCCATGGAGGAATATAATATCGCCTTCACATGGGAAAGCGAACCCTTTGAATTTTCTACTGTTGCTACTGAGCATAATTTTCAAAAATTGCTCAACTTGCTTCTCTCTCTTCTTTGTATGAAGGAAAGGATTCTGTTCCTTGGTGTAAGCTCATTATGCTTGGTTACACTCAAATCTGATAGAGAGATGTCAGAAATTTGTTGTACTGGAGGTAAAGATATTAAAGGTACAAATGAGACAGATGACAAGGAAGGTGACTCAAACTTACATGGAGTGTTTACATAGGTGTCCCATGACTTTAAAAATATTTGCATTTGATGTTGCATTCTGTATTTACAATTAAGAATTAAATGTAGAGAAAACCTAAGAAAAGAGATACAATTAAATTACATAATAACTCTGAAATAGGCACATGGTGTAATAGAAGACAATGAATATAAGGCAAAGATAATTATAATCAGAGATAAATAAAGTACCATTTCTGGGTTTTGATCAGATTGCAATCACCACGCAAAAGTGACGGATTGAAAAAGCTCATTGAATGCTTCTATGCACTTCACCACCAAATATTCTGATAATAAAAGAGCTCAAAAGAGGTATTATCTGCGATAAGCAGGTTTGGGTCATTCCAGCAAGAAATTTAAAAAAAAGTAGCAATCTTTGAAAGTTAATATCTCATAAACTTATGGGGAAAAGTAGCTAAAACAAAGAAAATCTCTTGATTATGATTCTCTACTGTCCTATGCTAGTCTTATTGAAAAGTCTGGGGACACCTTTGTTTGCACTCCTTGTCAGTATGCAGAGGTGTTTCTTTCAAGCCAATAATGAACAATGAAAACTGATTGGATATCTTTACTGACAAATTTGATCGTAAAGAAATAAAATAACTATATTTCTTCAACCATTGTCAACACAATTTCACAAATCACAAATACGAATGGACTTCAGCATACACACAACTTGGATCCTTTCTATCCTTTTTCATATTATCTTCTTTGAGTTTCACACCTCAAATATCTCACTAGGTGCATTTTCAACTCTTAAAAGTTTATTAGATGAATCATTTGATGAATGGTGCTTTTTACTGATTAGCAATAAGAGCATCAGCAGGGGAAGATGAATTAGAGTGAACCTGAACAGATCACGGGAGCTTCGACTGTCTGCATTTTTGTAAAATCTCCATGCTGAAATCATATAGGGAAAGAAAAAATCAATTGAAGACAAAGATAAGGAAGCTGATAATCTTGATTAGTTTACTGTCATCTGAAAGTCTGATATTTGATGTTAAACCAAGATCTCCACTTTTGCCTATTTTCTACTATAGCTTTGAGATCCTGAAGGGTATCTATGTTTTCCTTAAGATCATCGACTATATCTTTTCCAGTCTCTTACAATTTTCAACTTTCTGTTAGAATTTATTACTAAAGTTAAAGACAAGGTAGAAATAAAAAATTTTCTTTTTTGATAAGAGATTTTTAAGGTCAAGGCAATTTAAGGTCAATGTATATTTGTCTGATTATGATGGTACTTTTTCATGAACATTAAGTTATATCTTGATCATATTATCAATAACAATCATATACATGTATGTATTAATTTTAAATGCCATATTTTTTTCTACGGTGAAAACAAAAATTATTATGCAGCTAAAAGATTCTTAAAGTAATAGTTTTATATTTTTATTATTGTCAGGTGTATACGTATTCAGCAGAAACTTTTAGTCAACATGAGCAATTTCTCTTGCTATACCTGAACTTTTAGCTTTGAAAAAGCTTTATGCATAATGGATGGCATATTTGTTAAAAAGTAAAAGACATTAGCAACTCAGCAGGACTGAGAGAGTTTTAGAGAAGAAAAGGCTTTGTTTATCCTTTCCAAAGATAAGACCCATCAATTAGAATAAACACCCTTTAAAAGTAATTTAAAGTGTACCTTGCAACTGATCAACCAAAAAAATCACACAATGACCTAAACATGTGAGACAAGCTGGGTTTAAAAGTTTGTGGGAATGACCAATTTTACAGGAAAGAAATCATTTTCAAACCAAAACATCCTCTGACATAGCCCAGAAAGAAAAAAATCACAAAATCAGTAGATTAAAATAAAAATTTTAGCAATATCCATCATAATTACCAGATTTAGTATGCACTGACTACTGTCAATTAAAATATCTAAAAAAATCATGCATGGAAAATAATAATCATGAATAAATACAAATTTTGTAAATATTATGGATTTACACTTACGAGAATGAAATCCATATACTTGATTGTAAAAAAATCAGCTAAGATACATAACATACTACTGATGTGCATGCAGGTATCAGATTTGGATATAGTGAATTGAATTCCCATGAGGCCTTGAAAGATCATTTTCACTTATTCAATAACGAGTTCAAGGTGTGCTTGCTGACAGGAGGCAACGGAAAATACATCTTTTAATAAAATTTAAGATTTTTCGAAATATTATTCTGAAAGGCCATGCTCTACATATAGTATAGGACATTTTCGCAGTGAACATTGCATTCATTTCGATTTCCCATGCATTATTACAGGCTTGGTGTTGGTCCACGGTTACCCTCCAAAAACCCTTGTCATCTTTTGCTTGAGTATGATTATCTTTGTAAACACTCTAAATTTCAAATGGAAATACTTCAAGGAAGTACCTCAAAATGAGTCCTTAATTCCCTATGTATTTCATACGAAGTTATAGTAAACGCCCCCTGGAATCAAACCAACAACCATTTATGACAATCTTAGGGATGCTTTTAATTCAGAATGGTCCTTTTTATGGCTGTGTGAAATTTTAAACCTCCGAGGGGTTGGGAAGTGTCATAAAAAGCTTTCGGAAATATGGTCAAAGTATTCCTTATGAGGAAAATCGAGATTACGGGACGATGTTGATTTTTTTGAAGTAAGTATCTATACTTGTTGAAAGTTTGAGTGATCTATGAATCATATTAAGAAAGCTACGATTTTTCAAAATCTGAAAATATTTCACCTTCTGGCATCGAACCCATGACCATTCGCAGGTAAGGTATACCATTTTTCCGTAGATACATATAACAGCAATAGCTACATGAAATTTTATCGTTCTAACTCAATGGGAAGTATTTATTAAAATTATTTGAAAAACGGCCCCATGCATTCTTACGGGGGAAAGTCGATTTTTGGGGCCTCCTAGAATCGAACCCATGATAGGTAGGGTCGGTTTCCCAATTTTTTCTAGGTGAGATTTAGTTGGCCATTACGGAAAAAAATCGGCGACTCTGTGGCCAAAGCGGTTTGGGCCTGACATTAATATCCTATATATATATATACATACATGTTATATCCCCCCAAAGCGTCTATCTATATATAATAGATATATCCCCCCAAAAACTCTATATATAATAGATGCATCAGCATAGTTTCTCTCAGGATTCTTCACTCTGTGCCTTCCTGCATGCATACATTGAGGGATGAACACACACCCACCCTTAGAGATGTTAATTGGTTAAAAAACATATTTGACTCCAGATAATTTGATCATACTTAATGATTATTTTTCGAACGTATGATTTTGAGATACTGAATTTCCAGATATTGTTACACCTTAACAGTAGAGTACAGCTCTTTGACCATCAAAATATAGAGATAATAATTTAAAAAGCAATCAATAATAAATTATTATAGTGTATTATAAGATATAATAAAATTATAAATCATGAAAAAGATGCAACCACTGTTGCTAAACACTTCAAATACTTTCTGGTAGATATTTGCCAGATACTGCCACTTAGAACAAAAGTAAGAAATACTGACATCTCTGAGAAGACTGATACATGCACCTAAGATTACTCTCAGAGAGAGGATTAGGAGGCTCAAGGAGCTGCTATTAGAGGCCTTTTAATTCCCTTATAATACAACTATTATATTTTAACCACATGTTTTATACCCTTATGGCTTTTGAAAAGTAAAAAATATCAAAGAAGAGTAAGAAAAATATTTAAGTATCACTTTTAAAAAAGGTTCCTTAAAAGGTTTGAATGCATAAATTGAATTATATATTTAAGCACATGATTTTAATCAAATTAAGGCAAAAATGAGTTTTATGGATATTATGGAGATAAATATTTGTTCCAGAAATACTCTTCATTATATCTTTACTAAAATTATGCCCCACTTGTTGCCAGCATAATTGATATAAGAAACAGAAAGATATCACTGCATATATATACTTAAATTTTAATATTTAAATATTCAACAGTTCAATGGCAGAGAGAACTTTACTGTTTCTTGACGGATGTTTAAAATGATTTATAAGTCATAGCACATCAACAAACTACATCATGTTGGACAAAGTAAAAAAGAAGACATCTTCTAATTTCTATCATGAGTTTAGGACCTGATATTAAATAGCATAATCAGTCAAATACCTAAGTATATGAGGTATGAGTTGACAGGAAGGGAGTCAAAAGCAAATGTCCACGTAGTGATATCTAACAACGGGGCAGCTAAACAAAGACTGAGTATAGCAAAACTATAGCGCAGAGCTGTCCTTCGGCATAAATCTGTAAAGGAAATTTAAACTGCATTATTTCTACTAAAAAGGTTGATAAAACCAATTAATAGAGAGTATGATTTTGTATTGACTTCTAAAGAACATGGAAATGAACCAGTATATACCTTATAAAAGTAGATTCAAATAAAACAAAATTGCTTTCAATATTTTAGTATTTTAACAATTAAAAAATGAATTTACAACATGAACCAGAACTAATTAAAAACAGAATATATTAAAATAAGAAAGTCCTAACTCATTTAAAATTACTCTATTGAATGATTATTTATTATCTATTACACTCATAATTAAAGTCTCATAAGTTGATTAATATAATGAGAATGTTCCATGATGTAAGTAAATACATAGTACTTTGTTAATCAATACCTGAATTATCAATAGCAAAATAAACCCTAGCAAAATAAATGAAAAAAAATAAAAAGCAAATATTCCATGATAGTTATGCTAAAATTAAGTAATTTACATTGATGCAGTATCAACATACTGGGATCAGTGACGGCCATCATTCTATATCCAGCTCTGGAATATTCTTGCCTCAAATTCCACGAGAGAGCATTGAAGTGAGGAAACTGCCAAGCATAGAGCAATGCAGCCATCAACCATGCTCCTGCTTCCAAAGATCCTCCACTACAAGCACTCCATCCCATAAGAGGTGGAATAGCACCAACTAAAAGAACAATAGTTGTTATGGAAGAGGCCATTTTTGAGAAAATATAAAAATTAAGCACTTGAATAATGTTATATTCCACAAAAGGTATTTGAAATAGATATCCTCATTTATTTTCCTGATGATAAAAATGAAGGCTGTTTTGGTATAAATTAACGGACACAGCTGTTAATCAAACAATTACCCATTGACTAAGAGGGTATCAGTTTCTTATTTTATTCATTTAAATTAGTTCTACATTCAATAATAATTGCCAGTCTACAGTTCAAGAAGATCAAATAAAATAAATTGAGAAATAATTTAAAAGAAAAAATACAAATTAAAAATAAATAAAATTGGAGATGATAAAAATATTATTTTTTAAATTAACAAAAATATGGATACATAGAAAAAAATTAATGAACATAAAACAGAATTTTAATAAATTAACCACATAAAATAAAGCTGATCAAATGAATTGTTAAAACATTATAAAAATACTTTCAATTGAGTGCCCATAAAAATTAAAATCCCTTTGGCCGAGAAATAGAATTTACAGAAGGTGGTAGAGTTAAGTAAAGGGATCCAGATATATATAATACAGGTAAAGGTGTACTTTCTTACAGCAAACAATCGAAAAAATATCTTTTAATAAAATATAAGATTTTTTGAAAGATTATTCTGCTCAGTCATTGCTAAACATAAACTAAAGGACATTTTAGCAGCATATATTGCATTGAGTTCAATTTCCCATGCATTTCTTAAGGCAGCAATATTCCCGCTCTGGCTTCGAACCAAGGACATCCTGCATAACATACTTTCATCACTCACATGAGTATGATTGTCTTTATAAACACAAGAATAAAATCTTTCATGGAAAAATTGTTGGGAAAATGTATTCATAAAATAATTTTTGCGCTGCATCAAACTATAAGTGAGGGAGGCATAACAGTGACATCATGATATAAGGGAGGAATGGGTGAAGAAAATAAAATGTAAAAGAAAAATAGCTAGATGACTGGGACTTGAGTCCAGGTATCCCACTTGGCAGGCTTAACTTTTTCAATTGGCATAACAATTTCTCAAATTTAAGATGGCACAAAGACATATGGATGTGTGCACCCATAATGTTCCCAGAAATTTCTATGTTCCCCCTAAAACATATCAAATGCACAAACAGAAATTTAAATTGCTCTCTATAAACAAATTAGTACAAATAAGAGTATATTTAGTTGCAGTCATCTAACAAGAATTAGAAGAAAATATTAAAATACTTTTTATTTCAGTAAAAGTAAAATTAATACTCCTCTACTTCCTTAACAGCACACCTGTCAGTTTTGATAATATCATGCAGATAAAATTAAAATGAAATTACAAGTGATGCCAATCAGCCAAAATAACGCTAAAACCGATAACCCAAAAGAAGCAAAGTTTTTTTAGAAAATATAAATTTCTAGAGCTCCAATGCCCTTGTAATACACATTACATCAGAACAGGTAGACTTAATAAACAGATATGTATAGAAAGCTTTATACTAGGAAATTAAAAGCATTTATATAGAATCTAAAAATGATTTCGGTGGCTTCATCATGCCATATTTCTATAGGAAGATTCTTCAGCCTAAAAGAGTAACATTTTAATAAAGATGATTAATGAAAATGATATTTAATTTAAATACAATTTTCATAGACATAGGAGCAATTTAACTTCAAAAAGATAGATAAAAAATATGATCCATTTTCCAGTAAGCCAATTTTCTAAATTCCCGTTTTTTTCTATTGGAGACCAATACAATTTACTCACGATAGTATTTAGATAATTTACTAATTAACTAAGTAACATCCTGCAAAATAAGGTAAATATTATACATTCTAAATTCATCTAAGAAATATTTACTGACCAAAAAAATTTCTTTAGCTTGGAAAAAGCTGACTTTGTATTCCACAAATATTTTAGATACACATGTGAAAGATAATGCATAGTGAAATAAATACAGTGAGCATATTTTTAAATATACATGAAAAACTGACCAATACTTCCAACCCAGGTATTGGCAATGGTGACTCTCTTCAGAGGAGTATACACAGAGGTGTAGAGAAATAGGTTAAGGAGTCCTAATACAACTGTTGACACATTGGTATAAGTCCACAACACAAGGGTTCCAGAGAAAGAAGATATGGCAGCAAACCCTACTGCGTGAGCTGGTCTGGAAATTAAATAAAACAATAAGTTTCAAAGCTAATGAGACAAAAAATTGAATTATATTTGAATTGAAAAATATTTTTAAAATTAAAAAAAGATTGAAATCCCTTAAATCCAATTAGTTTCTTTTCATTTTAATCTCTTGTCTTTCTAATAAATACACTTTGTCAATTAACTTGAATTTTTGTTAATAAAATAAATACTTTTTTAAGAACACCAATTTCATCCATTCGGATAATTCACCGTTATGAGGATGAATTCTAAGTAAACAGGGACTTTCCATGGTGAGATTCAGTAAATTAAGATTCTTTATGCAAGAAATATCAGCAATCTTGTGGTCCCCGTAGTTAGAGGTGGACGTTTGTATCCTATCACATCTGTTATATAAAGCTGCTCTGGGGGTATTATTGTTATAATAATTGATTGCTTGTTGGAAGCAAACACACCTTTACTATTAGATATATATATATATATACATTCTTCCCAATGGCTAGATATTGTCTGGCCTTTTTTATGCATTAACCATTCTTCACTATCTTCTTCTTCATAAGCTATTACCATTCATAGCTTCTTTCACAATCCTTTCATATAAATTCCTGATGTCCTGTTTAATTGCTCTCCTGATTGACTTAAAGCTCAATATACTTGACACAATCTCTGAGATCATTTGAGTTCTTCAGTTCCTTTCATCGTTTTATCTTTTTCAAGGTTCTTTTTTGTTTTTCTGTTTTTTAAATTAAATTGTTTACAAAATTTCTATACAATAACAGTTACTTTGACTCATTAATCAAATAGAGAACAGAGAGCAAAGGAAGATTACTTACACATGCTTTCTTGCAGAAATAATCCACAAGATTTGATCCTAAGCAAGCATAATAAAAGCCATGAGGAGATACTTAAATATTATTAGAAAACAATATTAAAAGAAGCTTACGTGAGAAGTCCTCTGACTAGTGCTCTGTTGCGAGTTCGGGGCATTTGAGCATCGAATGGAGCCTCCAGAAATTGATTAATGGAGTTGGCTGCAGAAGATATTAAGCCAGTACCAAAGGCTAAGGCTAGTAGAGTCCCAAGTTCAAGAGGGAATGGGGCCATTATGTATCCACCAATAGAAGTGACTACCACCAAGGCTATAAATAAATTTATTCATGACCTAACTTTTAAATGAATGAAATCCTAAAAAATAATGTTATCAAAATAAATAAAAATAAATCTTGTCACAGTTATATCTCTTATGGTTTTCACGTTAAAACATGCCATTTCACTTAAGAATTTTTACAATTGCCTTAGCACTTTTAAAACTATTTTCTGCATACCATTTTGCTCTATCATTATAGCAGTGATTTACATAATGCACTCAAAACATAGTCCCTTCAAGGTCTTTTCAGTTTCAGGAATATGAAGAGGCCATACGATGAGTATAGCCAAAGTGATTAATTCTAATAAAATAGGTAAAACTAAGGCTTGATATTGCCCTACCACTGGTTTTAATCTATACAAATCAAGGAGATTTGAAGTTCCAATTCATAGATAAAATAATTTCTTATTTTAAAAAATTATAAATAAGAAACCTTTATGATTCAATTGCAACAGGGGACCTAATGATAGCAAAGATTACACCAATCAATCATTAAGTCATTGGAAATGATTACACCAATCAATCATTAATTTATTTCTACATTTGTACAATCCAGAAACCTATAAGTTCAATAAATTCCTTTCAAAGAGGAATAATAACATGACAAAATATTAAGCACAAATGGAGGGAATAGTAACTTGAGGTAGATCACTCCTTCATGACAATGCCAGACCCTCTCATTTGCAACCACTTTGAAATCATCATCAGATTACTATCTCTTCACTGAATTGATATTGAATAGAATTAAAATAACATAATACATCAATGGAATATTGATAAACTCAAAAGGAACTGAACTGTGTTGACCAAGTCTATGTATGTAAATGGAAATGGATTCAGACTTGGGATATTAAAATTCCCCAAACAGATATCAATGCTGGACAGTTGGTGAAAAATTTACTTAAAGAATAACAAAGCCTTACCAGTCAACCTGAACTTGGCAAGCATAAGATAATGAAGAGGAAGTTGATGTAGTGAACTTACACCAACTTCCCTCCAATCTAGCTCGCAAGGATCCACAGTATCACATAGTTTAACTTTCTTGCTCAATTGCTCCTTCATAGGGCAGCTAACTTTGCTTTCTCTACATTCTCTTATAAGATCTACACCCATAGTTTTTGGAGAAATGTCTCCGGCTGCTTCAGATGTCTTTTTGCAATACTTTGGGTGAGTTCTAACGGCAGTAGTACATGAGATGCTTACAGATGGTATATTGCCAAAAAGAAGTCCTTGGGAATAATTCTGAAAAATGGATTCTAGTTGAATTTAAAATACATTTAAATTTAGATGCTTCAAAATAATATTGCAGATAGATTTCATGACATCATAGAAAAAATGTATTATTTTAACTTCCATCAATTTTTAACTTGAATTGATTTCAACCATGATGGTCATTTTTAGGTACACATTAATATGAGGGCGTTTGAAATTTTGTATGGAAAGGGGAGAATCACTTTCAATGGAGTGAAAAGCAATAATCATACAGTCTTTAAGAGAATAGCTTAACTTCTTTATGAAACAAATGTAATCTTAACCACCCCTTGTGATCCATGCTGAACTGATGCCCACAAAATATGGCATTTCTGCAAAGAGAATCTAATAGTGATGATCTTTAGTTATTCAAAACAAGTGCTTCAAAGTTGAACTCTTCATGGATTTTTGATTGTTTCATTTACTTAGTGTTTTCTAAATACAAGATATTACAGTGTTTGGAGTACAAAATACGGTTGTGTGTGATTACAGTGTTACTTTGATAACTAATAACAATAACAACGTACAGTTCAATAGAACCAGGAAATATATTATTAAAATAAAAATAATGAATAGGAAATAATCCTCCCACTTCATCAGTATTTCATGAACCTAGAGGTATTCGTATGCAACACGGTAATAAAAAAAGTTACAACAAAAAACGCAGTCAATGAAAATGTTGACTCCATAGAGCCGAATAACTTGGGAAAGTATGTTCATTCAGAACATTCAAAATCTTACCTTTTTAAACCGAAATCTCATCCGATATAAAACGTTATGACCCTGGATCGGCATTATGATTGCAGCGGATCTGTTTAACATGGACATATAAAGCATCCTGTGTTATTCGTCGTCACTTCTCAATCCCATTGAATACAATTTTAAAAAGCATAGGGCTCATTTCATAGACATCAACACACGATAAAATTGGGAACTGATATTTAGGTACGCTGAAAACCACAGAAAATAAACACTAAAAAGGAAATGTACATAATAGGTTTCCTTGATTCAATATAAACGAAGGATGTATTCTAATTTAAAACGCAAACAGCCGGAATTTAGAAATAAGTTTTATGATAGTTTCGTCTTAATAAACCGCAAGCATAGGCCAAGAATAAAAACCAGAGCACCTATAAATTAAAATTGCAAATCCAGAGTTGAATTTTTCAAATTCCCAAACTATCAATTAGTGTTTCCGATTTACTCCGAAGATCACTAGCATTTTTCGAGTGACTCGGGCTCGAGCCGTGATTTTCTTGCTCGATCCGAACGATATTGGCAATGGTGGTAATCGATATAAGCGAGGTTTGGCATATGCTTGATTGCCGTGTAAGCATCGGAATGGGGAAATTTAATACGTCTTAGCGTAAGTTAATCAATAATTCATCGCATCATTATCTACTAATCATACATCCTCCGTTTACTTTCTCCTATTATGAAAACGTTAGTCCTTCCAAATGAAAGTGCTAGATCCCATTAAGATACTGTTCTCTTACTACTTGGTCTATACATGAGCGTAATATTTTTAGTATCATAGTAAAACTGCCAACCAATATAAATAATATCATAACTAATGTATATTATATCATATCCAATAATAATATAACATAACCAATAATCTAATTTATCGTTTTTACTATTCGCAGTAAATTCCACTTTCGTTAGTTTTGTTATTAGTCGTAGTTTTACTCGCTCGTATTAGTGTTATGTACTGGTACCTTAGTATATTTCTTAAGTTACGTATGTTCTTTTCGATTCAGTATCTAATATTGGTATGATTTCTTTGAAATTCGTAGCAGAATGAATGTAATACCAGTTTTCGCTCTCGATCGACCTGAACTTAAGTATAGTATCATATTGAATTAATATTTTTTGACAAGATAATTGATTTTTGGTACACGTTATTGAAGTTCAATGATATCTCTATCAAATATCTAGCGTTATTATGAAATAACGTGTTCCTTTGATTAAAAAACATGAATATCAAAATTGAAATTTGAATAAAAGTTATCATTACTTATCATCATTATCAGAAAGTCAAATTTACAGAAAAGGAGGAGCGATAAAACATCTTAAGGTGTCAACGCTAATGGAGAGGATGTTTGGTTGGAGAAGTCCCACCTTCACTATAGTAGGGGAAATTGATGTTGGACTTGGATATTGTAATTTGATACAATTCTAAGAATTCCTAATTACTTCAAGTATATGAGTGTTGAACCATATATATATATAAAGCTATTAAATTAAAATAATCAATAAATTAATATTATAATAGGTAAATGATAAAAAATTAAATTGAGATCCTTAAATGCATGATATTCAACTTATAAATTTAAATACTATATCTGACTACTTTTACTGGAGCTTTTAAGGTTTATGACTAGCCTTCTCAGCTAACGTAGCAGTCATGGGTCAAACCCATAAACCACTGAACATTGCCCTGTTAAGCAATCCCTTACTTCCTCCTGGAGTCCCTGCAATGCCCCTGTATAAACCCCTGTGCCTTATCAGTACAATACATCGGAACATATATTTTTAAGCATTTCATATTTTTAGGCAAGGGTCTGAAGAGTGATACAGATAACTTTTTCCTTTCTGAAATATCCCTGCTAAGAAAAGAATACTTCTTTATGCCTGTTCTTTGCTGCCAAAGTGTAATTTTTAATTCGTGGCTATCTTTACCACAATAATAGGGTTTCACAACTAAATTTTTAAAGGATACCCAACCATCATTACTTGTAATTATGTTGTAAATACAACCTAGTTGATTTATTTTTTCCAGCATACCCCACCCAACAGTCTCTAGCATAGCTGTAAGACTCCGTTTTTCTAAATCTTCCCATGACATATTGAGCAGCTTTCCTCTGTACTTTTTCATTTTTCTTTATTTGACAAATGAGCTACCTGTGGTTACATATGGAATCCAAATCTTAATATTGAATTTGGAGTGAAATTCTGTCACCTGTAAAGAATGTGACTCATGCAGAAATACATCTTGGTAGTTTCCACAGAAAATAGACAAGTTATTTGAGGAAAAGAAGTGAACTGGTTGTGATGAAAATAACAGCTAGTGATATGAGTTAAAATGATACTGCTCTTAATTAAAATGAATTAATTACTGTTCTCTATACTGATTATATATTTACCATAGACAGCTAAAAATAACTCTACCATTAATTTTTAGTATGAAAATGCATGTATTTCTTTCAGGTCAGAAATCATTACTATAAAACATTTACTATGAAAGATAGTGAGGATACCAATCCTATGGAACAATACATCCAAAATGTTTAACTTTCCAGGCAATCTGAAATAATGATTGTAGTGATTATGATGTCCCTTATTTCTTGATAAGATTTGTATTATAATATATGTGATATAATATGTTCATTTAGTCATAAAAAACTATTTTTTTGTTGTAATTATAAAATTAATTTTATTTTTGTAAATATGAACAATAAAATGTTTAACTTAAATGTATCTTAAAAATAATTTAAAATATAGCTGAGGTTCAAAAGGCTCCTTGTTTCTCCTTGAATGGCTTTATGACCTGGCTATAGACTTAGTGAGATTTGCTTCTTTTTGTTTGAAAGCATTTTATTCACAGTTGAAGTATTTAAGATATAAAATTGCACACACTACTTATGAAATGAATATTATTCACCATGGAGAGCAATGAGTTGCTGCTTGAATTTAGATAGGAATGTGTTTTTTGTAATAGTTGTAATTTCAGTTTCATATATTAATTCTGAGTGGTCCAAATATTAAGACTGCTAAATTTTAGAAATGAAAAGTCTTGTGTCAGTGAATAGTCATGTGAATAAACATGATATATTAGATTCTTAAATGGGAAATTTCATAAGATAATTAGAAGAATCAATACAACTAGAAGATTTTTGGTAAATGATATTATTAATTATTGATTAATTGATATTTGAGGTAAATATTCCTGTTAGGACCACCCCTAAATGAAACTAACCTACCTAAAGATCAGTTAAGCAAGGGGATTGATATTTATATGCTTGTAAATCTTGAAATAATATCGGTAATCTTGAAAATGTATCTTGTATATGAGAGATGAAAAGACCCAACAATGCTTTTTGTGATAGTAAATAGAGAATGTCGATATTGCCTCATTCTTTCTCTTATTATACACATATTTATCTTAACAAAAACTACCTTAAAGTAGAAAAAATTCCTCTCAAACTGTTGAAGTGCATTATCTTTATAGTTTCCCAAAAAATCTCATTCAAGTAGAGCTCACCATCATTCCCTAAAATGTAACATATCTTTCTTTCAGAATTATATTCACCTCATCCAGTGTTTCAGCACTATGGACTTGTAAGGCTAATGTTTTATTTCATCCTGACGATTGTTCCTCATAAAATCTATAAATGAGTTTAAATTGTGCTCTTATGAAGACTAAAAATATTTTTTTTTTACTATTTATATAGCATACTTGTTGTTTATTATATTTTCCATTAGAATACACATGTTTTCTATTCTGAAAGATAAAACTCTATAGAAGAAGAAACTGCTCTTTTTACATAAGAGAGCAACAAGAAGCAACACTAACTTTATAATGAAATCAAAATAAAATTTTAATTCATGATGAAACACGATAATTGGATTATTAAAATCAGATTGTGTACTTCACAAATTTTACTCCGAGTTTAATATCTATACTAAATAGTGAACGCTGAAAAATTTTGATTGGACATTATAAAATTTTGGCATACTGTACATTAGTGCGTATTGTTACTGAAATATCTGAGAACATGATTTATTTCAGTCAAAAAGGTTGATATCTATTATATATAGACGCTTCGGGGGGATATATAAATATATATAACATATATATAGGATATTAATGTCAGGCCCAAACCGCTTCGGCCACGGAGGCGCCGATTTTTTTCCGTAATGGCCCACTAAATCTCACTCAGGAAAAATTGGGAAATCCACCCTACCTATCATGGGTTCGATTCTAGGAGGCCCCAAAAATCGACTTTCCCCCGTAAGAATGCATGGGGCCGTTTTTCAAACAATTTAAAAAAATACTTTCCATTGAGATAGAACAATGAAATTTCAAATGGCTATTGCAAATATATATTTTTACAGAAAAATGCTTTTGTTTACGCGCAACCGGTCATGGGTTCGATGCCAGAAGGTGAAATATTTTCAAATTTCGAAATCGTAGCTCTCTTAATATGATACATAGATCATTCAAATTTTTTACACTTATAGGTAAGTATATTATATACCTCAAAAAAAATCAACAGTTGCCTACGTGTCACAGGTTCGATTCCAGAGCGTCCCGTAATCTCGATTTTCCCCGTTAAGAATGCATGGGGCCGTTTTTCAAATAATTTTAAATATACTTCCCATTAAGCTAAAAGAATAAAATTTCATGTAGCTATTGCTAATATATATGTCTACAGAAAAATGCAATATTATACGCACAATCGGTCCTGGGTTCGATGCCAGGAGGTGAAATATTTTTGAATTTTAAAAAATCGTAGCTCTCTTAATATCGTACATAGACCATTCAAACGTTCAACACGTATAGATATTTACAAAATGTAATTGTAAAAAAATCAGCATTTGCCTATGTGTCACGGGTTCGATTCCAGAGCGACCCGTAATCTCGATTCTTCCCGTTTAAAATACATTGGCCATATTTCCGAATGCTTTTTATAACACTTCCCAACCGCGCAGAGGTTCAAAATTTCACACAGCCATTAAGGGGACCATTCTCATATAAAAGCTATCCTAAGATAGACGTAAAAGGTCGTTGGTTCGATGCTAGGGGGTGTTAATTAATTCTCCATGTGAAATACACAGGGAATTTAGGGCTCATTTTAAGGTACTTCCTGAATGAATTTCCTTTTGCAATTCGGGGTGTTCATAAAGTCCACCATACTCAAGCGAAAGATTACAGTAATTTTAGCAGGATGACCTTGGTTCGACGCCGGGGCGGGATTTAAGCTGCCGAAAGAAATGCATCGGAAATCGAATTCAGTGCATTGTCAGCTGCTTTAATGTCCTTTACTTAATGTTTAGCAACGTTTGAGCAGAGCAATCTTTCGAAAAATTTTATTATTTACTAAAGATAAATTATTGCATTGCTTCTGGGTTCGATGCCAGGAGGTGAAATATTTTCGAATTTTAAAAAATCCTAGCTTCCTTAATATGACACTAAGATCATTCACACTTTTTAAACAAATAGATACATATAAAATGTATTTTGAAAAAAATCAACAGTTGCCTATGTGTCACGGGTTCGATTCCAGAGCGTCCCGTAATCTCGATTTTCCCCATTAAGAATGCATGGGGCCGTTTTTCAAATAATTTTAAAAATGCTTCCCATTACGCTAGAGAGTTAAAATTTCATGTGGCTATTGCTATTATATATATCTACGGAAAAATGCCATTGATTACGTACAGCCGGTCATGGGTTCGATGCCAGGTGGTGAAAAACATTCAAATTTTGAAAAATCGTAGCTCTTTTCATCTGATACCTCGATCATTCTAATTTTCAACACAAATAGATAAGTATGTTTTGTACTTCAAAAAAAATCAGCAAATGCCTATGTATCACGGGTTCGATTCCAGAGCGACCCGTAATCTCGATTTTTCCCGTTTAAAATACATTGGCCATTATTCCGAAAGTTTTTTTTTGACACCTCCCATCCACGCTGAGGGTCAAAATTTCACACAGCCATAAAAGGGACCATTCTCACATTAAAGCGACCGTAATAGTATCGTAAATGGTCGTTGGTTCGGTGCTAGAAGGCGTTAACTATATCTCCATTTGAAATGCATAGGGAATTTAGGGCACATTTTGAGGTACTTCTTGAGTGAATTTCCTTTTGAAATTTGGAGTGTTTATAAAGTCAATCATATTCAAGCGGAAGATAACAGTAACTTTCGTAGGATGGCCTTGGTTCGACGCCTGGGCGGGAATAATGTTGTCGTAAGAAATGCATGGGAAATCGTAATCAATGTAAAGCTCGCTGCGAAAATGTTCATTTACGTTATGTTTAGCGTGGCCTATCAGAATAATATTTCGAAAAATCTTACATTTTATTAAAAGATATATTATCATATTGCTTGCTGTAAGCAAGCACACCTTTACTCGTAACATATAAGATATATATAGGATATTAATGTCAGGCCCAAACCGCTTTGGCTACAGAGTCGCCGATTTTTTTCCGTAATGGCCAACTAAATCTCACCTAGGAAAAATTGGGAAACCGACCCTACCTATCATAGGTAAGATTCTAGAAGGCCCCAAAAATCGATTATCCCCATTAAGAATGCATTGGGCCGTTTTTCAAATGATTTTAAAAATACTTCCCATTAACCTAGAAGGATAAGATTTCATGTAGCTATTGCTACTAGATATATCTACAGAAAAATGCTATTGCTTACGTCCAATTGGTCATGGGTTCGATGCCAGGAGGTGAAATACTTTCGGATTTTGAAAAATCGTAGCTCTATAAATATGGAATATATAGATCATTCAAACTTTTTACACGTATAGATACGTATAAAATGCACTTTTGAAAAATCAACAGTTGCCTATGTGTCACGGGTTCGATTCCAGAGCGTCCCGTAATCTTGATTTTCCCCGTTAAGAATGCATGGGGCCGTTTTTCCAATAATTTTTAAAATACTTCCCATTAAGCTAGAAGAATAAGATTCCGTGCAGCTATTACTAATATAAATATGTCCGGGATAATGCAATATTTTACGCTCAACTGGTCATGGGTTCGATGCCAGGAGGTGGAATATTCTCAAAATCTGAAAAATCGTATCTATTCTAATATGAACCCATGACTGGTCGCGCGGAAGAAATAGCATTTTTGCGTAGATATATATAATTGCAATAGCCATATAACATATATATATAACATATAAATATATATATATATATATATATATATATATATATATATATATTTATATATATATATATATATAAATATATCTATACATATAGACGCTTCGGGGGGATATATATAACATATATATATATATATATATAGGATATTAATGTCAGGCCCAAGCCGCTTTGGCCACGCAGCCGCCGATTTTTTTACGTAGTGGCCAACTAAATCTCACCTAGGAAAAATTGGGAAACCGACCCTACCTATCATGGGTTCGATTCTAGGAGGCCCCAAAAATCGACTTTCCCCCGTAAGAATGCATGGGGCCGTTTTTCAAACAATTTAAAAAAATACTTTCCATTGAAATACAACAATGAAATTTCATTTGGCTATTGCAATTATATATATCTACGCAAAAATGCTATTTCTTACGCGCAAGCGGTCATGGGTTCGATGCCAGGAGGTGAAATATTTTCAAATTTCGAAAAATCGTAGCTCTCTTAATATGATACATAGAGCATTCAACTTTTTTACACTTATAAGTACGTATATAATATACTTCGAAAAAAATCAACAGTTGCCTATGTCTCACGGGTTCGATTCCAGAGCGTCCCGTAATCTCGATTTTCCCCATTTAGAATGCATGGGCCGTTTTTCAAATAATTTTAAAAAATACTTTCCATTAAGCTAGAATGATAAGATTTCATACAGTTATTGATATCATATATATCTACGAAAAAATGCTATTGCTTACGTCCAACCGGTCATGGGTTCGATACCAGGAGGTGAAATATTTCCAAATTTTGAAAAATCGTAGCGCCCTTAATATCGTACATAGATCATTTAAAATTTCAAAACAAATAGAAACGTATATATTGTACCTTGAAAAAAATCAACCTTCGCCTAGGTGTCACGGGTTCGATTCCAGAGCGTCCCGAAATCTCGATTTTTACCGTTTAAAATACACTGACCGTATTTCCGAAAGCTTTTTATGACACTTCCCCACCGCGCTGAGGGTCAAAATTTCACACAGCCATAAAAGGGACCATTCTCACATTAAAGCGACCGTAATAGTATCGTAAATGGTCGTTGGTTCGATTCTAGAGGGCGTAAACTGTAACTTCTTAAAAAATGCAAAGGGAATTAAGGACTCATTTTAAGGTACTTCCTGAATGAATTTCCTTTTGATATTCGTAATATTTATAAAGTCAATCATACACAAGCCAATAATGATAGTATAATACGTTGGATGGCCTTGGTTCGACGCCAGGGCGGTAATAATGCTGCAGTAAGATACGCATGGGAAATCGAAATCAATGCAATGCTCGCTGCGAAAATGTCATTTACGTTATGTTTAGAATGGCCTTTCAGAATATATTTCGGAAAATCGTACATTTTATTAAAAGATATATTATCACATTGCTTGCTATCAGCAAGCACACCTTTACTCGTATATTTTAATTAATACTTAGTTATTCATAAAAATAAAAGTTTTGTAAGTTTACTGATAGTGATTGTTGTTGCTATAATTTTAGATAGATAGAAATCTAAAAGGGAAAAATTCTGAGAAGTGACGGATTTATCTATTAGTCAAAACATACTTCCAGTACTCCCACTTGCCAGGCAGGTATGCTGACTGCTACACCACCATGCCGCGTCAATTCCACTTCCCTCTTGGGTGATGTCGCTATTTTTCACTTTTCTTCAACTTTGTGAAAAAGCGCACGCTTAAACATGCTAAGTAATACACCCAAAATCCTTTCCTTTACTTCCAGTTGTTAAATGCTCTTGAAATTAATATAGATGGTGCTAAAAAACGAAGAATGCAATATACTAATGGATTTTGCCCTATTTGTGGAAAATAAATAATGTATATACTAAGAAAATCTAGGTAAGCAATAGCTATTTACAACAACAGTGTAACTCTCAGAAGCTAAATGCAAATTACATTCGATCGCAGAGGATTTTAAGAATTTTGATTAATTTAGTAACAAATTCTAGTTTATTATTTAGAAAACTGGATGTTTTTCCCTCTGAAAATGAATATATCATTTGCTCACAAACTTTCTGGCTGTTTTTATCCAGGACTGACTAAATAAATCTCTAGCAGGCTCCTAACGGAAAAACCTCTTATAAAGTTGATAGGATTGAGCCTTACTTGGTGGAATGGCAATATAATGAATAAACAGCTTGGTACTTTCCACAGATATTTTAACGGTGCGACGGGTTTTGTTATTGGCCAAAAATCATCGGGTACATTGAAATGCATTAAATATTCAAGTCAAAAATTGGGCTGCTAAGGAAAAGGGTTGAAATAGATGGTAAAAACAGGTAACAAAAGGAGTGCCTCCTATGTTAATTATGTAATCAAAGGCACGTGGATTAACTCCGTGATTCAAGAAGACGAATGCAGAAAAAACCGATCTTGGAATTTATTATATATATAAATATTATAATATTAATAAATAAATATATATAATAGGATGATACGAATGTCAGCCCTACTACTGGAGCCACGGGCTCGCTGTTTTTTTGCGTGATGGCCAACTGAATCTTACTCGGGAAAAAAAATCAATGAAATTTTGAAAAATCATATCTCTCTTAATATTACATATAGATCAATCAAACTTCGTACACAGATATATACTTCAAAGAAAATGAATGGCCCTCTAAATATTATGGGTACGATTCCAGAGAGACCCGTAATCTCGATTTTCCTCATAAGAAACACATTGGCCGAAATTTGTACATATGTAGCGGGGATTAGTGAAAAGGAACAAAGAATAAGAAAATTTATCAGTTCTTGCCGAATTTATCACAATAAAATATTATGTTTATATCTTCACACACGTAATAACCTTGATGAGAACAAATAAATCAATTGTGACGCAAGAAAGCTACGTTTTTACTGGGATTGCGACTTAAGACTATACAGTTGAAACCTTTTTTCTGGACAGACTAACGAAATAGCGTTGAAAAAATACATAGTATATCTACATATCACCGTCGCTACAAAGTGCACCGCTTTTGGTTGGTGCACGGCCGTTTCCTTTGCACACATATACAACAAGTATCAATACAGTATGCGATTTAGGGGAACCCCAAAAAAACCTCGTTATATTGAAACAGCGTTAAGCGGGGTCTTACTGTACCTCAAAACCGCGCTCTCGTTAATATCCTTCGTAGGCCCGCTGTCAGAGCCAATGTCTAAATTGCTACTGCGTATGAAATGCTCAGGGTCGTTTACCTTTTCTTGATGCACCAATTGCATTGGATTAATTATTTCTACAGATAGAAGACCGAGTAAGGCGTTGTGAATCGACGAGAACGGGAAATACTACAGAACTGGCTAGTTTATTAGTGTTGAACCGTATTTTTTGACTCACTTAAATTTCTTATCTTCAGAGCATTCTCACATATAGACCTTTATCCTAAAAATGCCTACAACGCTCGTAAACCTATGAGCAACCCTGCCCGCCGCTTCGGCATTACAGTGGACCCCAAAGCCGTTTAAGGCGAGGGAGCACGATCGGAGTGTCGGCCGAAGGTCAACGAAATCAGCTCCCATGCCCTGACATATCATATGATCATAAGCCTTACGTTCGTGAAGTAATTTCGTGGAAATGAATCGAAGTCTTTCCTAATATCCAAGAATATTACAACTCAGGCCTCATCAAAAACCTCCTAGAATCGAACCCATGCTAGGTAGGGTCGGTTTCTGATTTTTTCCTGGGTAAGATTCCTTCCTATCTACATCTACATGAGTACCCTGCAAGTACCCTTAACAAGCCTTACATATTCACAGTTTGAAAGCCACCTAGCGTGCTCAATCCATGGATCATCATCCTCCTGCCATTCCCATAAGCCAAGATCACAATGAAAGCAAGGTACCTGATCACTTAAGCCTGTAACATACATGGAAAATGAGGCTACTTATAATTCAAAACTATTGTATTTTATTCTTATGAGAATGCATATGATTAATATCCATTAACCTTGTGACTTTAATATCATTACAAACTGAAAGAGGGTTTTAAAACCAAATTTATACTCCATCTATGAGAATCCTTTATATCTTTGTTTTCATTAACAGATATACTTAGTAATTTCTTTTTGTAGTGCAAGCATAAGTATTAGATAAGTTCATGAGTTCTTAGACCCAACAGATAGCATTCATAGTATCATAAATGATTTGCTTAATAAGCATACAATAAAAAACAATTTAAGCCTAAGTTATATCCATCTCATGAATTTTTTCTCAATTGA
The DNA here is from genome assembly GCA_020796165.1 of Pantala flavescens. Classification (NCBI taxonomy): domain Eukaryota; kingdom Metazoa; phylum Arthropoda; class Insecta; order Odonata; family Libellulidae; genus Pantala; species Pantala flavescens. The sequence goes on along the minus strand of CM036879.1, from coordinate 49,249,179 downwards.
AGAGCTGCAGCTCATTTTGAAAAATGAGGATCAATAGAAACATCTACATGAGTACCCTGCAAGCCGCCTTTCGGCGTGTGGCAGGGGGTGTAAACACCTATTTTACTTTATCGCGTATTTTAGTCTATTATTATCGCATATCGTGCGCGGAAGAAGGAATTCTTAAAACGATTCCTCCTAGCATCTATTTTACGCGCATTATCGGATCGGCCTAGATAGCAGGGTGGTCGCATAATTTCCATTATGTCTTCCGAAAACGTACTTTCTCCAAACTTATCTAATAAACGCAATCTGGCTGCAAATCTTCTATCTGCTAACGTTTCCCAAACTGCGTCTGATAATAGTTAGGTTACGCTTGCCTTTTTATCGTAGCAATTTTTTACAAATCGTATTGTTTTACGTTGAACCTTTTCGAGTTCGCGGGTACTAATTTCGTCCGCGGGATCCCAAATACTAGATGCGTATTCTAGTTGTGATCTAACTAACGCGAAGTAACAACGTTCTCTCACTCTTTCGTCACTTCTACCTACAATACGCCTAATGACACCGAGTTTTCTATTTGCTTTACCGCATATATTTCGTACGTGTGCGCTCCAATTTAAGTTGTTATTGAGAGTAATTCCGAGATTTTTAACCGAGTCTACTACATTAACATCTGACTCGTTAATTTGGTACTCTATATTCATTCGCATTTGTTTTCTTTCGAAGAAATTTACTACGTATATTTACTACAACGTTGAATACGAATTAAATCTCTTGACAAAGAAACACGGTCCTCCTCGGTGGATATTTGTCGATAAATCACCGTATCATCCGCAAATATTCGCACTTCACTTTCGATATCGAGGCTCAAGTCGTTTATATATATTAAGGATAGAAGCTGCCCAATTATACTGCCCTGCGGAACGCCCGAGGTAACTTTGACTTTGTTTTGAAGTCACGCCATCAAGTAAAACTTGTTGTTCCCTATCGCGGAGAAAATCCCTTATCCAGTCAATTATTTCTTTATTTATACCGAATAATTTTAACTTGTAAATTAATTTGTTGTGTGGGACTGTGTCGAAAGCGTTCTCAAAATCGAGGAAGATAGCATCTACTTGCTTCAAATTCTCGGCTGATTTCAGGATATCGTGAACGAATATCGCTAGCTGAGTTTCGCATGATCTAAATTTTCTGAAGCCATGTTGGTTCTTATCGAAATATTTAACTCTACCTAGGAATTTCATAAGTGAGCTGACAACGATGTGCTCCATTACTTTTCCCGTGAGTGAAGTTAACGAGATTGGCCTATAATTACTTGGGTCCTCTTTAAGTCCCTTTTTATAAATGGGCGGAACATTTGCTATCTTCCAATCTATCGGTACGCTGGCTTCGTTAATTGATTTGCAAAAGACGATTTGGTTTCCTGCAAGTTCTTTTAACACTCTAGCCGGGATACCTTCTGGACCCGGGACTTTATTCGGGTTTATTTTGCGCAAGAGTTTGACGATTCCATCTACTGTAAAACTGATATTCGACATCCCCGTTTTCTTTACCTCCTGTAGGGTATTAACACTGTAGTCAGATCAAATAACGGTTCATTTAAACTTATTCTAGACCTTCGCATTTCGTCTTCGGATCGCCAGTTACATTTCCGTCGGTGTCCTTTAATGAAGTTACGGTTTTCCATATGTACGACCAGAATGCTTTAGGATCTTCTATTAAACTATCTTCGAGAACCTATTGCTTAAAGTTACTAACGAGGCATAACTCGTTTTGTTTCAGATTTCGCCTGTTTATATTTATCTAATAATGACGATACAACTGCGTTCTGTTCCGACTGCTCTATTCCTATGTTGGCCCTTGCTTTTCTATGGAGAGTTCTCTATTTCCGTGGAGCTTTTCTAACCTCTTTGTCGTAACACCTAGGTTCGCAGTCATTTTTTGAAAGGTTCGACTATATACAGAAATCTATATAATTACGCATTATTTCCACGAAGGTATTCCAAGTTTCGTAGGGAGACATATTTATGACACGCGATTTAAATGTATGTAATTATTTAAGAGAGCTTTCCTAGGGGAATCCCAATAATACCGCGTAATGCTGAAAGAGGGTTAAGAAATGCCAGAGGGAGAAATTTTTTTCAAATTAGTAAAAATCATATCTATCTTAATATGATACATAGATAATTTAAACTTCCTATTCTTATAGATATCTATATAATGTACTTTGGAAAAAATCATAAGTTGCCTATTTTTTATGGGTTCGATTCTGGAGAGACCCGTATTCTCGATTTTCCCCATAAGAAATACATAGGCGATATTTCTGACATATGTTTTGGGCTCTTCCCGACTGCGTAGAAGTTTTAAATTTAACACAAGTATTGGAATATAGCATTACAACATAAATCGTCCTTAAAAACGTCATAAAGGGTACATCCTTAATGAATTTCCTTTTGAAATTTGTAGTGTTTATGAAGACAACCATGCTCAAGGGAATTTTTTAAGTACTTCTCGCAGGATGTCCTTGGTTCGACCCCAGTGCGGGAATAATTCTTCCGTAAGAAATGCATGGGAATCAAATCAATGAACTCTCCGAAAATGTCCTTTTTAGTTCGTCAGTTAGTTAAGAGGGGAAATATGTTAAATTTTAAAATATCATATCTATCTAAATATTAAATATAGACTGATAATACTTCATATACACTCATACACTTTTCCCTCAGAAAAAAATCAAGTTTCCTAAGTATCACGTGTCAGTTCTATTCCAGAGCGACCCGTAATTTCGATTTTCGCCACAAGAAATACATGGGCTATACTTCCGAAATTTTTAGGCCACTTCCTCGTCACGTAGAACGTTTTAATTTTAGACATGAATAGATAGGCCTAATCTTGATGTTAATTCTCCGTAACAATGTTTTGAATGGTCGTTGGTTCGATTCTAGGGGGAGTTTACTTACACATACATGTGCCATAAATTGTCTAGTAAGCTATATTTGCTATTGCTCCGGAATTTTTATTTATTTATTTATTTATTAACAAATACCTCACAAACATCCTCTTACGGGACAATTACAGTGAGGTTTCAAACTCAACAACGGACGTCACAGACCCTGAGAGGAAAATTTCCTCCTCAGCCGGGATTTGAACCCGGGACCTTAAGAATAAAATGAATACTTAAGAATAAAATGAATGAACACTTCATAACTGCCTTTTCAGACGTGATCTGTGATGCTCACATTGTTCTTTAAAAACAATTGACCTCATGTTGTGTTCTAATAATATCCTTAAACGATCCGATTATTATCCTTTCATTAAAAATATGAAATAAATTAATGTCAACATTGAATAAATACACTGGACTCTCAATTGGCCTGTAAATGAAATTTATCAAACAATATTATTCCGGTATTATCAATCTTTCATACAACGATAATGTCGATAGTAAAAAAATAATCATCCACTTGATAGGGAAAAGGAATATGCTAGTCTGTTATTAACTAATATCAAATTTAAGAGATAAAGTAACTTAAAGCGGAATTACACTTGAACCTATGTAAGATATGGGCTTGAATTCATATCTTATCCATAGGAGAACTAATAAAGTACTTCCAATCGTTTAAAATAATGTTTAAGCGTGCTAGTCTTTGTGAAAGATCTCGAATTTACTTTACCTCCAGTTTCTCAGCGACGTCATTCGCTGAGTCCGTCTTAAACGGTGAATCTTCCACGACGAGATCATACGCATTGAGCATTGTTTAGGAAGACATTTATATTATTTGATAATGAGTTCAAATGTCGGCCATGAGGAGTTGGAGGATCAAGGACATTATTCTTATCAACTGCTATTGCCTTCTCAGACGTAGAAGAGGAAATAATGAAGATCACCAGAAAAGATGTTAAAACATATCGGATGCTAATGCTCCATTATTCAAAAGAATGAAATTCTGAAGAGTAGAGATGTAATAGAAATAATTTTCAGAACACCAACAAGTACCGCCGTCATTTCGGGTTTCACCAAGTATATTCAGGTATCTATTATATATAATTGCTTCGGGGATATATATATGTAAATATATATATCTTCTATTATATAAAGACGCTTCGGGGGGATATATATATATATATATATATATATATATATATATATATATATATATATATATATACGAGTAAAGGTGCTCGACGCCCATTACTATACGTTTAGAATGGTCTTTCAGAATAATATACCGAAAAATTTTTTACTATTATTAAAATATATATTATTACATCGCTTGCTGTAAGCAATGCAATAATTTATCTTTAGTGAATAATAAAATTTTTCGAAAGATAACTCTGCTCAAACGTTGCAAATATTAAGTGAAGGGCATTAACGCAACTGAAAATGCACTGAATACGATTTCCGATGCATTTATTTCGGCAGCTAAAATCCCGCCCCGGCGTCGAACCAAGGTCATCCTGATAAAATTACTGTAATCTTCCACTTGAATATGATTGACTTTATAAACACTCCAAATATCAAAAAGAAATTCATTCAGGAAGTACCTCAAAATGTGTCCTAAGTTCCCTATGCATTTCAAATGGAGATATAGTTAACGCCCCCTAGCATCGAACCAACGACCTTTTGCGACTATCTTTGGATAGCTTTTAAATGAGAATGGTCCCCTTAATGGCTGTGTGAAATTCTAAAAATCTGCGCTGTTTGGAAGTATCATAAAAAGCTTTAGGAAAATGGCCAATTTATTTTAAACGGGAAAAATCGAGATTACGGGTCGCTCTGGAATCGAACCCGTGAGACATAGGCAAATGCTGATTTTTTTCTAATTACATTTTGTATGTATCTATATTTGTAGAAGGTTTGAATGATCTTCGTACGATATTAAGAGAGCTACGATTTTTTAAAATTCAAAAATATTTCACCTCCTGGCATCGAACCCAGGACCGATTGTGCGTAAAATACTACATTTTACCGTAGACATATATATTAGCAAAAGCTACATGAAATTTTATTCTTTTAGCTTAATGGGAAGTATTTTAAAAATTATTTGAAAAACGGCCCCATAATTTCTTAACGGGGAAAATCAAGATTACGGGACACTCTGGAATCGAACCCGTGACACATAGGCAATTGTTGATTTTTTGCAAAGTATATTACATACGTATCTATAAGTGTGAAAAGTTTGAATGATCTATGTATGATATTAAGGGACCTACGATTTTTCAAAATTTGAAACTTCTTTACCTCCTGGCATCGAACCCATGACTGGTTGTACGTAAGCAATAGCATTTTTCCGTAGATATATATAATATAAATAACTTTATGAAATCTTATGCTTCTAGCTTAATGGGAAGTATTTTTAACATCATTTGAAAAACGGCCCCATGCATTCTTAATGGGGAAAATCGATTTTTGGGGCCTCCTAGAATCGAACCCACGATAGGTAGGGTCGGTTTCCCAATTTTTCCTAGGTGAGATTTAGTTGGCCATTATGGAAAAAAATCGGCGGCTCCGTGGCCCCAGCGGTTTGGGCCTGACATTAATATCCTATATATATATATCTGTATATATATATATCCCCCCGAAGCGTCTATATATACGAGTAAAGGTGTGCTTGCTTACAGCAAGCAATATGATAATATATCTTTTAATAAAATGTAAGATTTTTCGAAATATTATTCTGATAGGCCACGCTAAACATAACGTAAATGGACATTTTCGCAGCGAGCTTTACATTGATTACGATTTCCCATGCATTTCTTACGGCAACATTATTCCCGCCCAGGCGTCGAACCAAGGCCATCCTACGAAAGTTACTGTTATCTTCCGCTTGAATATGATTGACTTTATAAACACTCCAAATTTCAAAAGGAAATTCACTCAAGAAGTACCTCAAAATGTGTCCTAAATTCCCTATGCATTTCAAATGGAGATATAGTTAACGCCTTCTAGCATCGAACCAACGACCTTTTACGACTATCTTAGGATAGCTTTCAAATGAGAATGGTCCCCTTAATGCCTGTGTGAAATTTTCAACCTCTGCGTGGATGGGAGGTGTAAAAAAAAAAAACTTTCGGAAATGTGGCCAATGTATTTTAAACGGGAAAAATCGAGATTACGGGACGCTCTGGAATCGAACCCGTGATACATAGGCATTTGCTGATTTTTTTTTAAGTACAAAACATACTTATCTATTTGCGTTGAAAATTAGAATGATCGAGGTATCAGATGAAAAGAGCTACGATTTTTCATAATTTGATAGTTTTTCACCACCTGGCATCGAACCCATGACCGGTTGTACGTAATCAATGGCATTTTTCCGTAGATATATATAATAGCAATAGCCACATGAAATTTTAACTCTCTAGCGTAATGGGAAGGATTTTTAAAATTATTTGAAAAACGGCCCCATGCATTCTTAATGGGGAAAATCGAGATTACGGGACGCTCTGGAATCGAACCCGTGACACATAGGCAACTGTTGATTTTTTTCAAAGTACATTTTATATGTATCTATTTGTTTAAAAAGTGTGAATGATCTTAGTGTCATATTAAGGAAGCTAGGATTTTTTAAAATTCGAAAATATTTCACCTCCTGGCATCGAACCCATGATCAGTTACACGTAAGCGATAGCATTTTTCCGTAGATATATATGGTAGCAATAGCTACATGAAATCTTATCCTTCTAGGTTAATGGGAAGTATTTTTAAAATCATTTGAAAAACGGCCCAATGCATTCTAAATGGGGAAAGTCGATTTTTGGGGCCTCCTAGAATCGAACCCATGATAGGTAGGGTCGGTTTCCCAATTTTTCCTAAGTGAGATTTAGTTGGCCATTACGGAAAAAAATCGGCGGCTCCGTGGCCAAAGCGGTTTGGGCCTGACATTAATATCATATATATATATATGTTATATATATCCCCCCGAAGCGTCTATATGTATAGATATATATCCCCCCGAAGCGTCTATATGTATAGATACGAGTAAAGGTGTGCTTGCTGATAGCAAGCAATCAAAAAATATATCTTTTAATAAAACTTAACATTTTCCGAAAGACTTTATTCGGATAAGGCATGCTAACTTAAGGACATTTTCGCAGCGATCTTTTCATGTTTTCGATTTCCCATGCATTTCTTACGGCAACATTATTCCCGCCCCGGCGTCGAACCAAGTCCATCCTACGAAAATTACTGTTATCTTCCGCTTGAATATAATTGACTTTATAACGACTCCAAATTTCAAAAGGAAATTCACTCAGGAAGTACCTCAAAATGTGCCCTAAATTCCCTATGTATTTCACATGGAGTATTAATTAACGCCCCCTAGCATCGAACCAAGGACCTTTTACGACTATATTAGGGTAGCTTTTAAATGAGAATGGTCCCCTTAATGGCTGTGTGAAATTTTGAACCTCGGCGCGGCTAGGAAATGCCCTAAAAAGGCTTCGGAAATATGGCCAATGTATTTTAAACGGGAAAAATCGAATTTACGGGACGCTCTGGAATCGAACCCATGATACATAGGGATATGCTGTTTTTTTTCGAAGTAAAAAATATACTTATCTATTTGTTTTGAAAGTTTGAATGATCTACGTATCATATAAAAAGAACTACGATTTTTTAAAATTTGAAACTTTTTCACTTCCTGGCATCGAACCCATGACCGGTTGTACGTAATCAATGTCACTTTTCCGTAGATATATATAATAGCAAAGGCCACATTAAATTTTAACTTTCTAGCGTAGTGGGAAGTATTTTTAAAATTATTTGAAAAACGGCCCCATGCATTCTTAACGGGGAAAATCGAGAATGCGGGACGCTCTGGAATCGAACCCGTGGAACATAGGCAACTGTTGATTTTTTGCAAAGTATATTATGTACGTACCTATAAGTGTAAAAAATTTGAATGATATATGTATCATATTAAGAGAGCTACGATTTTTCGAAATTTGAAAATATTTCAGCTCCTGGCATCGAACCCATGACCGGTTGGACGTAAGCAATAGCATTTTTCCGTAGATATATATAATTGCAATAGCCATATGAAATTTCATTGTTCTATCTCAATGGAAAGTATTTTTTTAAATTGTTTGAAAAACGGCCCCATGCATTCTTACGGGGGAAAGTCGATTTTTGGGGCCTCCTAGAATCGAACCCATGATAGGTAGGGTGGATTTCCCAATTTTTCCTGAGTGAGATTTAGTGGGCCATTACGTAAAAAAATCGGCGGCTCCGTGGCCGAAGCGGTTTGGGCCTGACATTAATACCCTATATATATGTTATATATATCCCCCCGAAGCGTCTATATATAATAGATACGAGTAAAGGTGCGCTTGCTTACAGCAAGCAATGTAATAATACATCTTTTAATAAAGTGTAAAATATTTCGGTATATTATTCTGAAAGGCCATGCTAAACATAACGTAAATGGACATTTCGTAGCGAGCTTTGCATTGATATCGATTTCCCATGCATTTCTTACAATATTCCCTTCCCGGCGTCGAACCAAGGCCATCCTACGAAAATTACTGTAATCTTCCACTTGAATATGATTGACTTTATAAACACTCCAAATATCAAAAAGAAATTCATTCAGGAAGTACCTCAAAATGTGTCCTAAGTTCCCTATGCATTTCAAATGGAGATATAGTTAACGCCCCCTAGCATCGAACCAACGACCTTTTGCGACTATATTAGGGTAGCTTTTAAATGAGAATGGTCCCCTTAATGGCTGTGTGAAATTCTAAAAATCTGCGCTGTTTGGAAGTATCATAAAAAGCTTTAGGAAAATGGCCAATTTATTTTAAACGGGAAAAATCGAGATTACGGGTCGCTCTGGAATCGAACCCGTGATACATAGGCGAATGCTGATTTTTTGTAATTACATTTTGTATGTATCTATATTTGTAGAAGGTTTGAATGATCTATGTACGATATTAAGGGAGCTACGATTTTTCAAAATCTGAAAATATTTCACCTCTTGGCATCGAACCCAGGACTAACTGTACGTAAAATACTACATTTTTCCGTAGACATATATATATTAGCAATTGGTGCATGAAATCTTATCGCTCTTACTCAATTTGAAGTATTTTTAAAATTATTTGAAAAACGGCCCCATGCAATCTTAACGGGGAAAATCGAGATTACGGGACGCTCTGGAATCGAACCCATGATAGGTAGGGTCGGTTTTCGAATTTTTTCTAAGTGAGATTTAGTGGGCCATCACGTAAAAAAATCGGCGGCTCCGTGGCCAAAGCGGTTTGGGCCTGACATTAATATCCTATATATATATATCTGTATATATATATATCCCCCCGAAGCGTCTATATATATATGTTATATATATCCCCCAGAAGCGTCTATATATAATAGATATACGAGTAAAGGTGCGCTTGCTTACAGCAAGCAATGCAATAATTTATCTTTAGTGAATAATAAAATTTTTCGAAAGACTACTCTGCTCAAACGTTGCTAAACATTAAGTAAAGGGCATTAACGCAGCTGAAAATGCACTGAATACGATTTCCGATGCATTTCTTCCGGTAGCAAAAATCCCGCCCCGGCGTCGAACCAACGACATCCTGCGAAAATTACTGTAATCTTTCGCTTGAGAATGGTGGACTTTCTAAACACCCAGAATTGCAAAAGGAAATTCATTCAGGAGGTACCTTAAAATGAGTTCTAAATTCCCTATGTATTTCACATGGAGAATTAATTAACGCCCCCTAGCATCGAACCAACGACCTTTTACGTCTATCTTAGGATAGCTTTTATATGAGAATGGTCCCCTTAATGGCTGTGTGAATTTTTGAACCTCTGCGCGGTTGGGAAGTGTTATAAAAAGCATTCGGAAATATGATCAATGTATTTTTAAACAGGAAAAATCCAGATTACGGGTCGCTCTAAATCGAACCCGTGATACATAGGCAACTGCTGATTTTTTTCTAATTACATTTTGTATGTATCTATATTTGTAGAAGTTTTGAATAACCTATGTGCGATATTAAGGGAGCTACGATTTTTCAAAATTTGAAAATATTTCACCTCCTGGCATCGAACCCAGGACCGATTGTACGTAAAAAACTACACTTTTCCGTAGACATATACAGGGTTCATTATAAAAGTAATGCGCATGATTTCATTGTGACGCAACTATCTATTGTTGCGCACTCGAATTGGTTGGAAAATGAGGTTTGAAGTCCGCTCTTTCAAACGCGCCCAATTTCAGCTCGATCCGAGCAGTGATAGCTGAGGAACGTGTCTTTGCCTAAAGTGTGTTTTTTGTCTTTGTAACACGGCGTGATGGACAGTTCGCTTGAACAGTGGTACGTCAAGTTTTGTGTACGACTTGGAAAGATTGCTACCAAAATATTCCAGATGCTTCAAGAGGCCTTTAAAGAGGACTGCATTTCAAGATCACAATCCGGGAGGTGGCACAAGGCGCTCAAGGAGGGCCGGGAGATGGTCGTTGGCGAACGCCGCTCTGGACGACCAACAACGGCCAGAGCCGATGAAAATGTGACGCGCGTGAGCCAAATTTTGCGTTCTAACCGTCGATTGAGCATCCAGCAAATCGCTGACACCCAAAACTCCATGTCCACACTGGCGGTTCATGGAATTTTGACCGAGGATCTGCAAATGCAGAAGGTCTGCGCGTGAGGGCTGACATCAAAGACACGGTCAAACTCCACCACGACAACGCCCCCAGCCACACAGCCTTCATCGTCACCAACTTCCTGGACCGAAGCAGGACCCCAGTGGTCCTCCAGCCACCTTACAGCCCCGGTGTAGCTCCGTGTGACCTTTTTTTGTTCCCTCGATTAAAAAGAGAATTGAAAGGAAAACATTGGGAGTTCGCGGAAAACATCGAAACGCATGTGACATCGTTTTTGAAAGGCAACCCTGTGGAGGAGTTTTATGGTGCCTTCCAGGTCTGACAGACACGTCTTCGCAGGTTCATAGATGCAAGAAGGGACTATTTTGGAAATTATTATGCTTTTGCGACGATGGGATCAATAAAAATATTTTTCCCAGAAAATGCGCATTACTTTCATACTATCCATCATGCCGTGTTACAAAGACAAAAAACACTCTTCACGCAAAGACATGTTCTTCAGCTCTCACTGCTCGGATCGAGCTGAAATTGGGCGCGTTTGAAAGAGCAGACTTCAAACCTCATTTTCCAACCAATCCGAGTACGCAACAATAGATAGTTGCGTCACAATGAAATCATGCGCATTACTTTTATAATGAACCCTGTATATATAAGCAATAGCTACATGAAATCTTATTCTTTTAACTTAATGGGAAGTATATTTAAAATTATTCGAAAAACGGCCCCATCCATTCCTAACGGGGAATATCGAGATTACGGGACGCTCTGGAATCGAACCTGTGACACGTAAGCAACTGTTGATTTTTTTCGAGGTATATAATATATTTACCTATAAGTGTAAAAAGATTGAATGATTTATGTATCATATTAAGAGAGCTACGATTTTTCGAAATTTAAAAATATTTCACCTCCTGGCATCGAACCCATGACTGGTCGCGCGGAAGAAATAGCATTTTTGCGTAGATATATATAATTGCAATAGCCATATAACATATATATATATATATATAAATATATATATATATATATAAATATATCTATACATATAGACGCTTCGGGGGGATATATATAACATATATATATATATATAGGATATTAATGTCAGGCCCAAGCCGCTTTGGCCACGCAGCCGCCGATTTTTTTACGTAGTGGCCAACTAAATCTCACCTAGGAAAAATTGGGAAACCGACCCTACCTATCATGGGTTCGATTCTAGGAGGCCCCAAAAATCGACTTTCCCCCGTAAGAATGCATGGGGCCGTTTTTCAAACAATTTAAAAAAATACTTTCCATTGAAATACAACAATGAAATTTCATTTGGCTATTGCAATTATATATATCTACGCAAAAATGCTATTTCTTACGCGCAAGCGGTCATGGGTTCGATGCCAGGAGGTGAAATATTTTCAAATTTCGAAAAATCGTAGCTCTCTTAATATGATACATAGAGCATTCAACTTTTTTACACTTATAAGTACGTATATAATATACTTCGAAAAAAATCAACAGTTGCCTATGTCTCACGGGTTCGATTCCAGAGCGTCCCGTAATCTCGATTTTCCCCATTTAGAATGCATGGGCCGTTTTTCAAATAATTTTAAAAAATACTTTCCATTAAGCTAGAATGATAAGATTTCATACAGTTATTGATATTATATATATCTACGGAAAAATGCTATTGCTTACGTCCAACCGGTCATGGGTTCGATACCAGGAGGTGAAATATTTCCAAATTTTGAAAAATCGTAGCGCCCTTAATATCGTACATAGATCATTTAAAATTTCAACACAAATAGATAAGTATATGTTGTACTTTGAAAAAAAATCAACACTTGCCTAGGTGTAACGGGTTCGATTCCAGAGCGTCCCGTAAACTCGATTTTTCCCGTTTAAAATACATTGACCATTTTTCCAAAAGCTTTTAATGACACTTCCCAACCGCGCAGAGGTTCAGAATTTCACACAGCCATAAAAGGGACCATTCTCACTTATTAGCGACCGTAATATTGTCGTAAATGGTCGTTGGTTCGATGCTAGGGGGCGTTAACAATAACTTCGTAAGAAATGCATAGGGAATTAAGGACTCATTTTAAAGTACTTCCTGAATGAATTTCCATTTGAAATTCGGGGTTGTTATAAATTCAACCATACTCAAGTGAAAAATTACAGTGATTTTAGCAGGATGACCTTGGTTCGACCCCGGGGCGGGAATTATGCTGCCGAAAGAAATGCATGGGAAATCGAATTCAGTGCATTTTCAGCTACGATAATGTCCTTTAGTCCATGTTAAGCATGACCTTTCAGAATAAAATTTCGAAAAATCTTAAATATTCTTAAAAGATATATTATTACATTGCTTGCTATCAGCAAGCACACCTTTACTCGTATATATATATATATATATTCATATATATAGGATATTAATGTCAGGCCCAAACCGCTCGGGCCACGGAGCCGCCGATTTTTTTACGTAATGGCCCACTTAATCTCACTCAGGAAAAATTCGGAAATCCACTCTACCTATCATGGGTTCGATTCTAGGAGGTCCCAAAAATCGACTTTCCCCCGTAAGAATGCATGGGGCCGTTTTTCAAATAATTTTAAAAATACTTCCCATTAAGCTAAAAGAATAAGATTTCATGTAGCTATTGCTAATATGTATGTCTACGGAAAAGGCAGTATTTTACGTACAACTGGTCATGCGTTCGATGCCAGGAGGTGAAAAATTTTCAAATTTTGAAAAATCATAGCTCTATTAATATGATACATAGATCATTCAAACTTTCAACAACGATAGATATGCATACATTGTACTTTGAAAAAAATCAACACTTGCCCATGTATCACGGGTTCGATTCCAGAGCGAACCGTAATCTCGATTTTTCCCGTTTAAAATACGTTGGTAAGATTTCCGAAAGCTTTTTTTGACATATCCCAACCGCGCAGAGGTTCAAAATTTCACACAGCCATTAAGGGGACTATTCTTATTTAAAAGTTATCTTAAGATAGTCGTAAAAGGTCGTTGGTTCGATGCTAGGGGGTGTTAACTATATCTCTATTTGAAATGCATAGGGACCTTAGGACACATTTTGAGGTACTTTCTGAGTGAATTTCCTTTTGAAATTTGGAGTGTTTATAAAGTCAATCATATTCAAGCGGAAGATAACAGTAATTTTCACAGAAAAGCCTTGGTTCGACGGCTGGGCGGGAATAATGTTGCCGTAAGAAATGCATAGGAAATCGAAATCAATGTAAAGCTCGCTGCGAAAATGTTCATTTACGTTATGTTTAGCATGGACTTTCAGAATAATATTTCGAAAAATCTTACATTTTATTAAAAGATATATTATCACATTGCTTGCTGTAAGCAAGCAATCGAAAAATATATCTTTTAATAAAACGTAGCAATTTACGAAAGATTATTCGGATAAGTCATGCTAAGTAAAGGACATTTTCGGAGTGGACAATGTGGTGAATTCGTTTTCCCATGCATTTCTTATGGCAGCATTATTCCCGCCCTGGCGTCGAACCAAGGCCATCTTACGAATATCACTGTCATTTATTGCTTATGTACGATTACCTTTATAAACACCCCGAATTTCAAAAGGAAATTCATTCAGGAAGTACCTTAAAATGAGTCCTTAATTCCCTTTAGATTTTTTAAGAAGTTATAGTTTACGCCCCCTAGAATCGAACCAACGACCAATTACGATACTATTACGGTCGCTTTTAAGTGAGAATGGTCCCTTGTATGGCTGTGTGAAATTTTGACCCTCTGTCGGTTGGGAAGTGTCATAAAAAGCTTTCGGGAATATGGCAAATGCATTCCTTATGACAAAAATCGAGAATACGGGACGCTCTGGAATCGAACTCGTGATACCTAGACAGTTGTTGATTTTTCACGTAGCACATTACGTAAGTACCTATACGTTTAGTAAGTTTGAATGATCTATGTATCATATAAGGAGAGATACGATTTTTCAAAATTTGAGAATATTTCACCTCCTGGCATCGAACCCAGGACCGATTGTGCGTAAAATACTACATTTTACCGTAGACATATATATTAGCAAAAGCTACATGAAATCGAACCCAGAACCATTCGAGCTTTATATATTGCATTTTTCTGTAGATATTTATATAACTAATAGCTACACGAAATCTTATTCTTTAATTATTATCTATATAATATCTCATGTAGCTATTGCTAATATATATGTCTAAGGAAAAATGTAGTATTTTACGTACAATCGGTGCTGGGTTCGATGCCAGGAGGTGAAGTATTTTCGAATTTTAAAAAATCGTAGCTCTCTTAATATCGTACGTAGAAAATTCAAACTCATAACACAAATAGATAAGTTTATATTGTAATTTGAAAAAAATCAACAACTGCGTATGTGTCACGGGTTCGATTCCAGAGCGTCCCATATACTCGATTTTTCCCGTTAAGAATGCATAGGGCCGTTTTTCAAATAATTTTAAAAAATACTTCCCATTAAGTTAAAAGAATAAGATTTCATGTAGTTATTGCTTATATATATGTCTACGGAAAAATGTAGTATTTTACGTACAATCGGTCCTGGGTTCGATGCCAGGAGGTGAAATATTTTCAGATTTTGAAAAATCGTAGCTCCCTTAATATCGTACATAGATTATTCAAACCTTCTACAAATATAGATACATAGAAAATGTAATTAGAGAAAAAATGAGCACTTGTCTATGTATCACGGGTTCGATTCCAGAGCGACCCTTAATCTCGATTCTTCCCGTTTAAAATACATTGGCCATATTTCGGAATGCTTTTTATGACAATTCCCAACCGCGCAGAGGTTCAAAATTTCACACAGCAATTAAGGGGACCATTATCATTTTTAAAGCTATCCTAAGATAGACGTAAAAGGTCGTTGGTTCGATGCTAGGGGGCGTTAATTAATTCTCCATGTGAAATACATAGGGAATTTAGGACTCATTTTAAGGTACTTCCTGAATGAAATTCCTTTTGCAATTCGGGGTGTTTATGAAGTCCACCGTACTCAAGCGAAAGATTACAGTAATTTTAGCAGGATGACCTTGGTTCGACGCCGGGGCGGGATTTTAGCTGCTGAAAGATATGCATCGGAAATCGTATTCAGTGCATTTTCAGCTGCGTTAATGCCCTTTACTTAATGTTTAGCAACGTTTAAGCAGAGTAATCTTTCGAAAAATTTTATTATTCTCTAAAGACAAATTATTGCATTGCTTGCTGTCAGTAAGCACACCTTTACTCGTCTATTATATATAATTAACTATGGGGTTAAAAAAAATTGTGGATACAAATGTCTGGCCCAAACTGCTAAGGCCACGGGCTCGCCGATTTTTATGTGTAATGGCCAACTGAAATTAACCCAGGAAAAAATCTAAAACCCTCTCTACCTATCATGGGTTCGATTCTGGGAGGCCCCAAAGTCGGATTTTTCTCCATAAGAATGCATGGAGTCGATTTTTGACAATTAAAAAAAAATACTTTCCGGGAACGTAGTACAACGAAGTTTCATGTGGCTATAGATAATATACATTTTTACACTAAAATGTTATCAATTATTCACAAAAGATCATGGGTTCGATGCCAGGGGATGAAATATTTTGAAATTTTAAAAAATCGTAGCTCTCTCACTATGATACTTAGATCATTCAAACTTTCTATACTTATAGATAAGTACATATTGTACTTTTAAAAAAATCAATATTTCCCTATGTGCCATTGGTTTGATTCCAGAGCGACCCGTAATCTCGATTTTTCCCGTTTAAAATACATTGACCATATTTCCGAAAGCATTTTATGACACATCCCGACCGCGCAGAGGGTCAAAATTTCACACAGCCATAAAAGGGACCATTTTCAAATAAACGAATTCCAATGATTGCCGTAAATGGTCGTTGGTTCGATTCTAGGGGGCGTTAACAATAACTTCCTAAGAAATGCTTAGGGAGTAAAGGACTCATTTTAAGGTACTTCCTGAACGAATTTCCTTTTGAAATTCATTGTGCTTATAAAGTCAACCATACTCAAGGAAAAAATTACAGTGATATTAGCAGGATGACCTTGGTTTGACGCCGGGGCGGGAAATATGCTGCCGAAAGAAATACATCGGAAATCGAATTCAGTGCATTTTCAGCTGCGTTTATGTCCTTTACTTTACGTTCATCAACGTTTGAGCAGAGTAATCTTTCGAAAAATTTTATTTTTCACTAAAGATAAATTATTGCATTGCTTGCTGTCAGCAAGCACACCTTTACTCGTATATAGATATAAATATTAGCTTTGCCTGCGCCTAACAGGCACGCGTAATCTTATTAAAGACCACAAACAACATATTAGGTCTACTGGAAAGTTCTGTCCGTTCCGGTTACAATGTTTCAACAATTAAGCTCATATTCATTAAACAAATATTTGGATCTCTCTTTTGATCGCTTACAATGCATACACATATTCGTCTTACATTAATAAAACGAAGACCATTCTTGTCAATATTAAGTGAGATCGTATACCCATGGTTTCTATCCTTAAAAAATTTCTTGCAGGGCAAACAATTCAAGGAAGAATTCAGACAAACACTGGTTAAATTATTGGCTTCTAGAGATAAGACATTCTTTAAAAAGAGGATATACAAAATGCCATCATGCTGGATATAAGTCATAAATGATAATGGCAATTATATTATTGAATAAACTTTAGTCAAAGTACGAAAAAATTTATTCTTGTTTGCATTCTAAAAACGGACAGAACTTTCCGTTAGACATATAATATATATAAAGGAATTAATGCGGCAGACAGACACATAATGCAATCGTAACCAATATTTTATGACGAAAATAAGAAACTTTTTTGAATTTCCCTTCTTTTGATGCTATTTTCTAATCCATACGTGTGTTATTTTCAATTTTATTTTAAAAAGGAAAAGGAGCATGCAAGTGAGAAATCGAAGCTTATATGTATGTCTTATGAGAACAGTTATTCCCTCCTGGAGTCGAACTGAGTACTCCAAATTAAGAAATTTTTTTCAAAAACCTTTCACGAGATTTACGTAATAATTTCTCATATTCTCAGGACGATTGGATGTATGGTTTTTGAGTCTATAGTGTACAGACAGACACACACACAACATACACTAATCAAGTATACAATTATGAAAATTGTTACCAAAGTAGGTAACGTCATTAACTCACCAAGTTGTGGGGCACATTCAATCTCTTGAATTTAATCCGATATCATTTTGACTTAATATCGAAAACCGTTTACTCTATGAAAGAATACGTAAATATTTACGTTGCTATAAACAAAAATCATTTAAATACTAATTTCTCAATGCGTTCTTAAGAGAAAATTCAACAATCACATTCGTGGTAACTAAAAGACAGTTTGTTTACAGCCTAAAAATTCATCAAAATTATCATTAAATTTCTCCAAATTCTCGTAATTTCTGATCTTAAACTATATTTCATGACCAAAATAAGAAACTTTATTCAATTTCCCTTCTTTTGGTGCTACTTTCAAATCCTTACGTGGGTTATTTCTAAATTAATTTTGCAAAAGAAAGGAAGCATACAAGTGATAAAATTGCTAAATTTATGTGTATTTCTTACGAGAACAACGTAAAGACCGGACACACAACAAACGAATTTTATAAATATAGATTCCCCTGAAGCGTCTATATGTAAAAGATATATATCTATTATATAAAGACGCTTCGGGGGGATATCTTTTACATAGAGACGCTTCGGTGGGATATATATATATATACGAGTAAAGGTGTGCTTGCTGACAGCAAGCAACGGTATAATATATCTTTAATGGAAAATAAATTTTTCCAGAACACTGGTCGAGCATTGCTAAACGTAAACTTAAAGACATTATCAAAGCGGACAATTCACTGAATTCGATTTCCCATGCATTTCTTTCAGCAGCATAATTCCCGCCCCGGCGTTGAACCAAGGTCCTCCTGCTAAAATCACTGTCATCTTTCGCTTAAGTATGATAATCCATATAAAAATGCCAAATTTCAAATGGAAATACATTAAGGAAGTACCTCAAAATGAGTCATATATCCAAAAGAAATACATTTTATAGCGGAATGAAGAAAATGCTCATCTTCATATCCGAGAACAGGAATAAAACTGCCTTTGCTTTTTTACTATCAAACAAAATACTAGTTTTTTCTTGGACTACTCGTTATACCTTATGAAAACATGAAAATCAAATTAAACTATAATTTGATATCTATAATTTGTGAGTAACCATATCTTAGCTGAAATATTAGGACTGCACTAATAAATTTTCCACAGGTTACGTTCCACTTCATTTATTTTTTACTATGATACGGTTACTCAAAAATTAGTATTATTTGACTTCTATGTTTTCAAAAGTTTTTTCTTACATTACAATATATATTGATCAATAATTGTTGATCAACAACCTCTCTGTTATTTCAGGCACATCCTCAGATTTCTTCAACGACGTTTTTCTAATTCACGGCTTAAAGTTATACAGAGTAACAAAATACAACATCAGTAATCTTTTAACGTTTACATGCCTATTAAATGCATTATGTTAAGATACACCCATCATATAAGACTTAAATGTTAATCTTAAACATTTAAAATGAATAACATGTTGCACAAAATTTGATATAGAAAACGTCAAGAATATAAAGATTGGTACATATATTTGGCATTTGCTAAGCTGTTATGATGACATTATGCTTACCTGTATACCCATGTATTAGAGAGGAAATGGAAAAAGATTTGTTTTAATTTCATTTGATTAATCCTGCATATACTTCAGAGAATTAAAATTATGAGATAACACATTTAACAGTAGACAAACATTAAATTTTAGATACATATTACTGATGACAAAAAAGTATCAAAATCAAAAGGAAACAAGGAAGAGATAAAATGATATATTATCCTGACTGTTTCAAATGAATAAGACATACTCCATTTGCCGCTTGCTTTCCTCCAAAAACAATAATGCACAAAGAATTTATAGCAGCAGCTTTCACTAATTTTCTGCACCATTTTTCTAATCTTTTCAGTTTATTACCAAATGAATCTCCACAAAGATGAACTATACAAAGTTGTTGATCCAGCATTACTTTGCAGGCCATATGGACAGCTTCCTTAGCTAGCTGCACTTCAATAAGTTTAACAGTTCTTTCTTTCATTGAATTTGGATCTCTGTTTGGCTCACCAGAACCAAATAATCGTTCTTCTGTAAATTCTTTATACTTTGAAACCAAATCCTTTGAACCAATAACAACAGCTGAAAAAATAGATAAAGTTGATAACATTTCTTTCAATTTTAATATCATGAATATATAAAAAGGCTCTAGAGGTAGAATATTTACTTATTTAATAAAATCCAATTGAAATTAGACACATGGATTAGATCCTTATGAGATAGATAAAATATTCACTAGCCAGAAAAAGAAATATTTATATTGTATGAACTTGATACTAAAAATAAGTTACACATCCACAAAGATTAATTAAAGACCAGAAAAATAGCACACATAAATATTTTTAGAATACAATAATGTAAGCATTTCAATTCTAAAAAAATCCTAATCAATAATAATAAAATAACAATTCTCACCATTGTGCTTCCCTCTTTTGACATGAGAAAAAATTGATGTGGCATAAAATCTATTCTCCCTACCAATTTCATTAGCCAACCTGGTCTGGCGTGGAAGACTCACACCCAACTTGTTGTTCAAAACAGCATCCCCAAAGGTAATATCTATAAGATTGAACATCATTATATTAAAAGATTAAAAGCAAAAATTAGAAACTACAACAAGGAAAAACTGTTTACACAGGAACATAAGAAAATAGTTATCTTAAATAAAATACTACAGATTGTTAATGTAGAGGAGAACTTAAATTAAAGATAACAATATTCTGCTATATTAACTCCTAATTTCGTAAATGTAACATATTGTTTATCTAATGTGAACAGAGGTAAAATCCAAAAATATAAAAACTAAATAAAATAGATAATCTGTTGAAAGACTTCAGGGATAATGCAAAAAATGACGAAAAAGTATGTAAGTTTTAAAAGTAATTTTTAGGTATCAAAATGAGAACTATATACTTCTTAAAAAGCAGGTATTAGCTAACAAGGGGACCTTGAGGACTGCGGCACAGGGTTTTGAATAATACCGGTACGGATGAAAGGAGGTGAAGTATTTTCGAATTTTAAAAAATTGTAGCGCCCTTAATGTCGTACGCAGAAAATTCAAACTTACAACACAAATAGATAAGTTTATATTGTACTTTGAAAAAAATCAGCATTAGCCTATGTGTCACGGGTTCGATTCCAGAGCGTCCCATAAACTCAAATTTTCCCGTTTAAAATACATTGACCATATTTCCGAAAACATTTTATTTCAATTCATTCAACATTTCAATTTCAAAATCAAAAAACGAATTTCAAAAGGAAATTCATTCAGGAAGTACCTTAAAATGAGTCCTTAATTCCCTTTGGATTTTTTAAGAAGTTATAGTTTACGCCCCCTAGAATCGAACCAACGACCATTTACGACATAAATATGGTAGCTTTTAAGTGAGAACGGTCCCTTTTATGTCTGTGTGAAATTCTGAACCTCTGCGCGGTTGGGAAGTGTCATAAAAAGCTTTCGGAAATATGGTCAGTGCATTTTAAACGGGAAAAATCGAGTTTAGAGGACGCTCTGGAATCGAACCCGTGACACCTAGGCAAGAGTTGATTTTTTCAAGGTACAATATATACGTCTCTATTTGTATTGGAAGTTTAAACGATCTATGTATCATATTAGAAGAGATACGACTTTTCAAAATTTGAAAATTTTTCACCTCCTGGCATCGAACCCATGACCGTTTGCACGTAAGCAATAGCATTTTTCCGTAGATATATATAATATAAATAACTGTATGAAATCTTATGCTTCTAGCTTAATGGGAAGTTTTTTTAAAATTATTTGAAAAACGGCCCCATGCATTCTTAATGGGGAAAATCGAGATTACGGGACACTCTGGAATCGAACCCGTGACACATAGGCAACTGTTGATTTTTCTCAAAGTACATTGCATACGTATCTATAGGTGTAATAAGTTTGAATGATCTACTTATGATATTAAGGGAGCTACGATTTTTCAAAATTTGAAACTTTTTCACCTCCTGGCATCGAACCCATGACCGTTTGCACGTAAGCAATAGCATTTTTCCGTAGATATATATATTATAAATAAGTGTATGAAATCTAATGCTTCTAGCTTAATGGGAAGTATTTTTAAAATCATTTGAAAAACGGCCCATTGCATTCTAAATGGGGAAAGTCGATTTTTGGGGCCTCCTAGAATCGAACCCATGATAGGTAGGGTCGGTTTCCCAATTTTTCCTAGGTGAGATTTAGTTGGCCATTACGGAAAAAAATCGGCGGCTCCGTGGCCAAAAACCGCTCGGGCCACGGCGTCGTTGGTTCGACGCCGGGGCGGGATTTTTGCTACCGGAAGAAATGCATCGGAAATCGTATTCAGTGCATTTTCAGCTGCGTTAATGCCCTTTACTTAATGTTTAGCAACGTTTGAGCAGAGTAGTCTTTCGAAAAATTTTATTATTCACTAAAGATAAATTATTGCATTGCTTGCTGTAAGCAAGCGCACCTTTACTCGTATATCTATTATATATAGACGCTTCGGGGGGATATATCTATACATATAGACGCTTCGGGGGGATATATATATATATAGGATATTAATGTCAGGCCCAAACCGCTTCGGCCACGGAGCCGCCGATTTTTTTACGTAATGGCCCACTAAATCTCACTCAGGAAAAATTCAGAAATCCACCCTACCTATCATGGGTTCGATTCTAGGAGGCCCCAAAAATCGACTTTCCCCATTTAGAATGCATGGGGCCGTTTTTCAAATGATTTTAAAAATTTTTCCCATTAACCTAGAAGGATAAGATTTCATATAGCTATTGCTATTATATATATCTACGGAAAAATGCTTTTTTTACGCGCAACCGGTCATGGGTTCGATGCCAGGAGGTGAAATATTTTCAAATTTCGAAAAATCGTAGCTCTCTTAATATGAAACATAGATAATTCAAATTTTCTACACGTATAGACACGTATTAAATGTACTTTAAAAAATATCAACTGCTGCCTATGTGTCACAGGTTCGATTCCAGAGCGTCCCGTATTCTCGATTTTCCCCGTTAAGAATGCATGGGGCCGTTTTTCAAATAATTTTAAAAATACTTCCCATTAAGTGAAAAGAATAAAATTTCATGTAGCTATTGCTAATATATATGTCTACGGAAAAATGCAGTATTTTACGTACAATCGGTCCTGAGTTCGATGCCAGGAGGTGAAATATTTTTGAATTTTAAAAAATCGTAGCTCTCTAAATGTCGTACATAAACCATTCAAACGTTCAACACGTATAGATACTTACAAAATGTAATTGGAAAAAAATCAGCATTTGCCTATGTATCACGGGTTCGATTCCAGAGCGACCCGTAATCTCGATTTTTCCCGTTTAAAATACATTGGGCATATTTCCGAATGCATTTTATGACACTTCCCAACCGCGCAGAGGTTCAAAATTTCACACAGCCATTAAGGGGACCATTCTCATATAAAAGCTAACATAAGATTATCGTAAAAGGTCGTTGGTTCGATGCTAGGGGGCGTTAATTAATTCTCCATGTGAAATACATAGGGAATTTAGGACTCATTTTAAGGTACTTGCTGAATGAATTTCCTTTTGCAATTTGGGGTATTTATAAAGTCTACCATACTCAAGCGAAAGATTACAGTAATTTTAGCAGGATGACCTTGGTTCGACGCCGGGCCGGGATTTTAGCTGCCGAAAGAAATGCATCGGAAATCGTATTCAGTGCATTTTCAGCTGCGTTAATGCCCTTTACTTAAGGTTTAGCAACGTTTGAGCAGAAAAATATTTCGAAAAATTTTATTATTTACTAAAGATAAATTATTGCATTGCTTGCTGTAAGCAAGCGCACCTTTACTCGTACATATAGACGCTTCGGGGGGGTATATATATATATATAGGATATTAATGTCAGGCCCAAACCGCTTTGGCCACAGAGTCGCCGATTTTTTTCCGTAATGGCCAACTAAATCTCACCTAGGAAAAATTGGGAAACCGACCCTACCTATCATGGGTTCGATTCTAGGAGGCCCCAAAAATCGATTTTCCCCATTAAGAATGCATGGGGCCGTTTTTCAATGAATTTTAAAAATACTTCCCATTAACCTAGAAGGATAAGATTTCATATAGCTATTGCTATTATATATATCTACGGAAAAATGCTATACTTTACGCGCAACCGGTCATGGGTTCGATGCCAGGAGGTGAAATATTTTCAAATTTCGAAAAATCGTAGCTCTCTTAATATGATATTTAGATCATTCAAACTTTCTACACGTATAGATACGTATATAGTGTACATAAAAAAAAATCAACAGTTGCCTATGTGTCACGGGTTCGATTCCAGAGCGTCCCGTAATCTCGATCTTCCCCGTTAGGAATGCATGGGGCCGTTTTTCAAATGATTTTAAAAATACTTTCCATTAACCTAGAATGATAAGATTTCATGTAGCTATTGCAACTATATATATCTACGGAAAAATGCTATCGCTTACGTCCAACCGGTCATGGGTTCGATGCCAGGAGGTGAAATACTTTCGGATTTTGAAAAATCGTAGCTCTATAAATATGAAATATAGATCATTCAAACTTTTTACACGTATAGATACGTATAAAATGTACTTTGCAAAAAATCAACAGTTGCCTATGTGTCACGGGTTCGATTCCAGAGCGTCCCGTAATCTCGATTTTTGTCATAAGGAATGCATTGGCCATATTTGCGAAAGCTTTTTATGACACTTCCCTACCGCGCAGAGGTTCAAAATTTAACACAGCCATTAAGGGGACCCATTCTCATTTAAAAGCTATCCTAAGATAGTCGTAAATGGTCGTTGGTTCGATGCTAAGGGGCGTTAACTATATCTCCATTTGAAATGCATAGGGAATTTAGTACAGATTTTGAGGTACTTTCTGAATGAATTTCCTTTTGAAATTTGGAGTGTTTATAAAGATAATTATACTGAAGCGAAGCATGACAGTTATTTTCGTTGGATGGCCTTAGTTCGACGCCGGGGCGGGTATAATGTTGCCGTAAGAAATGCATGGGAAATCGAAATCAATGCAAAGCTCGCTGCGAAAATGTCCATAAACTTTATGTTTAGTATGGCCTATCAGAATAATATTTCGAAAAATCTTACATTATATTAAAAGATATATTATCACATTGTTTACTGTAAGCAAGCGCACCTTTACTCGTATATATAGACGCTTCGGGGGGATATATATATATACAGATATATATATATAGGATATTAATGTCAGGCCCAAACCGCTGGGGCCACGGAGCCGCCGATTTTTTTACGTCATGGCCAACTAAATCTCACCTAGGAAAAATAGGGAAACCGACCCTACCTATCATGGGTTCGATTCTAGAAGGCCCCAAAAATCGATTTTCCCCATTAAGAATGCATTGGGCCGTTTTTCAAATGATTTTAAAAATACTTCCCATTAAGCTAGAAGCATAAGATTTCATACGGTTATTTATATTATATATATCTACGGAAAAATGCTATTGCTTACGTGCAAACGGTCATGGGTTCGATGCCAGGAGGTGAAAAAGTTTCAAATTTTGAAAAATCGTAGCTCCGTTAATATCATAAGTAGATCATTCAAACTTTTTACACCTATAGATACGTATGCAATGTACCTTGAAAAAAATCAACAGTTGCCTATGTGTCACGTGTTCGATTCCAGAGTGTCCCGTAATCTCGATTTTCCCCTATAAGAATGCATGGGGCCGTTTTTCAAATAATTTTAAAAATACTTCCCATTAAGTAAGAAAAATAAGATTTCATGTAGCTATTGCTATAATATATATCTACGGAAAAATGCTATTGTTTACGTACAATTGGTCATGGGTTCGATGCCAGGGGGTGAAATATTTTCAAATTTTAAAAAATCATAGCTCCCTTAATATCGTGCATAGATTATTCAAACTTTCAAAACCAAAAGATACGTATATATAGTACTTTGAAAAAAATAAACACTTGCCTAGGTATCACGGGTTCGATTCCTGAGCGTCCCGTAATCTCGATTTTTGTCATAAGGAATGCATTGGCCATATTTGCGAAAGCTTTTTAGGGCACTTCCTAGCGGCGCCGAGGTTCAAAATTTCAAACAGCCATTAAGGGGACCACTCTCATTTAAAAGATACCCTAAGATAGTCGTAAAAGGTCGTTGGTTCGATGCTAGGGGGCGTTAATTAATACTCCATGTGAAATACATAGGGAATTTAGGACTCATTTTAAGGTACTTCCTGAATGAATTTCCTTTTACAATTCGGGGTGTTTATAATGTCCACCATACTCAAGCGAAAGATTACAGTAATTTTAGCAGGATGACCTTGGTTCGACGCCGGGGCGGGATGTTAGCTGCCGAAAGAAATGCATCGGAAATCTTATTCAGTGCATTTTCAGCTGCGTTAATACCCTTTACTTAATGTTTAGCAACGTTTGAGCAGAGTAATCTTTCGAAAAATTTTATTATTCATTAAAGATAAATTATTGCATTGCTTGCTGTAAGCAAGCGCACCTTTACTCGTAACATATCTATACATATAGACGCTTCGGGAGGATATATATAACATATATATATATATGATATTAATGTCAGGCCCAAACCGCTTTGGCCACGGAGCCGCCGATTTTTTTCCGTAATGGCCAACTAAATCTCACTTAGGAAAAATTGGGAAACCGACCCTAACTATCATGGGTTCGATTCTAGGAGGCCCCAAAAATCGACTTTCCCCATTTAGAATGCATTGGGCCGTTTTTCAAATGATTTTAAAAATACTTTACATAAACCTAGAAGGATAAGATTTCATGTAGCTATTGCTACCATATATATCTACGGAAAAATGCTATCGCTTACGTGTAACTGATCATGGGTTCGATGCCAGGAGGTGAAATATTTTCGAATTTTAAAAAATCCTAGCTTCCTTAATATGACACTAAGATCATTCACACTTTTTAAACAAATAGATACATATAAAGTGTACTTTGAAAAAAATCAGCAATGTTATAATATATCTTTTAATAAAGTGTAAAATTTTTCGGTATATTATTCTCAAATACCATTCTAAACGTAAAGTAAAGGACCTTAACGTAGCTGAAAATGCACCGAATTCGATTTCCCATGCATTTCTTTCGGCAGCATTAAGATTATATTTATTATTATAAGATATGCATGGGAAATCGAAATCAATGCAATGCTCGCTACGAAAATGTCCATTTACGTTATGTTTAGAATGGCCTTTTAGAATAATATTTCGAAAAATCTTACATTTTATTAAAAGACATATTATCACATTGCTTGCTGTAAGCAAGCAATGCTATAATATATCTTTAGTGAAACATAATTTTTCGAAAGATTACTCTGTTCAAACATTGCTAAACATAAACCAAAGGATATTATCGCAGCTGACAATGCACTGAATTCGATTTCCCATACATTTTTTACGGCAGCATTATTCCCGCCCTGGCGTCAAACTAAGGCCGTTTTAGCCTGTTTCATTTCCCAAATTACGAGATTAATATTCATTGTAGAGATTTCCGGTTTCCAGCATTTGCAAGAGAAATGATCGAAATCGTACTTATAGTTTTTAGAATTTAAATTAAAATCCTTTTATGGATGTTTAATGCTTTGGAATTCGGAAAATTAGCTTCTTATTCATCATAATTCACTCGCTTACTATGAAAAAATAAAAAGACAAGACTAGACATCAAATCTTGCTCTAACGGTACGTGTAAAAATATATGCGGGTTACAGATCAAAATCAGCTGTAATTAGGGAATTATAACACCTCTGTCGAGGTAACAGATCGCGCGACCTCTGCATAGCCTGAAAGTAGGGGAAAGGACTCGAGGGGAAATTCTCCGAGAGACTACGATCAGGGTGGCAGCCGAGTTCTTATATTTTTGAAGTGAAGGAGTGGTGAGGGAGACCGAACTAAGTGTTTAGATAAGTCCATTCGCTATGTAATACATACGACTATGAGCGTACGAATTTAGTTACAATGTTGTGGGCAGCTGGAATGTAGTTCGTCGCTTCGTCCTTGGAACGTGAATGTGACAACCGAGCATTGCGCAGAAATACAGACTTTTCCCGACTAGTGCCTTATAACAGTAACATATTATAAATAAAAATACATTTGGAAGAGTAATCATACTCTTAGTTTAGAATAATTGAAAGGTAGAATAATTATTATTAAATAATACAAGTACTACTTTATGTAATAATAATTATGAAATAAAAATAATAATTTTTACTAAAATATAAATTATTAATATCGATAAATTAATTTTACATTAAATATGTAAAATTATTTTTTAATTCTGAATACTGATATTTGTTCAGAATTATTAGTTACTAAAATGCTCTGATCGAAGATCATCACGAAGAGCAAATCGAACCCGGGACTGCATCGATCGAAGTCGTACGGAATTCAATGAGAATCTCTGCACAATTGCTAAACCCGAATGCGACTGTTCTGGTATACTAATCGTCTTTTGCGAGCAAATGAATTTCGAAGATAGCACGATCCTTATCAATGTATCAGTTTCAGTCTTGCTTGGGACTGTGAAGTGAAGAGGCTTCCCACCCCTCCAACCTCGTCTCAATCGCCAGTTAGTGCCAACCGCTTCAAAAAATTCAGCAAATGATCCTCCCAGTGTTCTATTAGTTCTCTAAGTTACCACTTTTCGTGCTCTGAGACGCGACCGTTAAATTCGGAAATCTCCGAGCGCTACAGCAGCCTTAATCAATAATGCTAAATGACCATATAAGTTCAGCTGTATGGACATTTATGGACCTCCTACTACATGTAAATGTCCTTCAAGGATCAAACAGCATCCCCGCATAGCCAAATATGGATGCAAAGTAACAAATGGATTTGACAGGGAGAAGTATAAATGTTAGGAAAATTAATATCATTTCCATACTAAACAGTTAACAAAGATGTGAATTCCTTGAATCATTTTCTTTCCATTTTTTATCAGTGTAACAATTACACAGCAAAAGCCTCAAAGTAAAGTTTAAACCTAAAAGTTCTTCTACAGATTCATTGCTCCACACTGAAGGAAAGTTTTATGCATATTAAAGTAAATTTTCCAGAATAGATTGACCACTATATATACTATTGTATTCTCAGCATGCTGTCTCTCTTTCATCTTGGATTGTTCATCCTTGGCATAAAAAGTGCAAACAATAGCAAACAAACAATCATGACTCAATTGAATCACTAGATCAATTGGACATGGTCTGTAAAGGTTAATATGTAAAGTTGATGATAAGGCATTGACAATCACATTCTTTTTTCACAATTAAGTGAATTTATATTTCTAATTCAGAATAAGGGCCTGCAATCATTTAACAATAAAATACTTTTAATGGCTTAAAGGTTTTTTAATGAAATACAATAAAAATAGAATTTCTATGAGAAAGCAGAATTTAACCGAGTTCCCTCTTTATCTGACTTTTAAATCAAATACTTAAAAAGTACTTACCTTTGGATAGCTTTAACAAGACAAGCTTCATAGCAGCAGATGCATCCTCAATAGAATCATGGCCCTTGGCTCCCCAACATTGGATCTCTTCTGAGAGAAATAGTCGTGAAAGTGTGGCAAGTTTAGTTTTCTTATACCTCTCACCAGTCAAATTAAATATGACTGAGGTGTCAATGACGTATGGATGCATCATCTAAAATAAAGGATAATAATTGACTATATCACAAGTTACCTGTATAATTCAAATGCATAAAGCAATACTTCTGGTGAAAGTGAAATCATATATCCTTGTCATATTTCAGCCACATGTTGAAAGTGAAAAATTCTAAATCTGAAGATTAATTACCCTTACATAAAGACAAGAGAAATTAACAGCATACAACAGTAATAAAAACAATTTTGTAAATTTCCACAGAAAATTGGTATATTACAAAACCGGTCGCAAATATACCAATTTTCTGTGGAAATTCACAAAGTTGTTTTCATTACTATGGCATTCCACAGAGTCACGCCTTCTCACATTGATTTCAGCATGCAACAGCATTTAATAAAAGTCTATTAAGAAGAAAACTTACCGTCACTGAAGACGAGGTAAAAAGAACCCTATTCTATTTTAGAGATAATGGTAATACAATAAGATTATCTAAACATTTAACTTTTATACTCTAAAAATAAAAATCATAACAAATAATATTCCTTTTAGATAGTATCTACCAAATTTAAAAGCAGTATTTCTTGTATCAAAGAGTGATGTCATACATGCAAAGGAGTTAAATTTATGAGTCTCTTGGAGAATATGACATAATCTTGGCAGATACAAACATTACCTTCATAGCATGGAGGTCAAAGTTTAGGGATTGTCCCACTAATATTGCATCTGGAGGCAACAGGTTGCTGATATCTCTCTGTACATCAGATAGTCTGGTTTCTACACCCTTCAGATGATCAGCAGTGATGCCAGAAAACCTTTAATAGAAACAGTTTAGCTATCATATAAATAATAATATTGTCCATTTTAAATTTTTACTTGGTCTCATCTAGAATTTTTAATTGTTCAGATTTTAATTACATGATGTGTGTGTTTCCCATCCTAGTCCAATGTGGAACAGAGTTTAAAGAGGTGAAAGTAATTATTTGATTCAAACATAACATTTGTTTGGAAAAATCATTTACTAATAACATATAACTAACCCTTTGAAAACTACACGACACATTTTTCTACATTCTGTTCAATGTGACTAAAGGAAGAACATATGACCAGAACTATCAATCTTATGTTCGTAGCTCTTAGTGGTAATGGTATAGTGATATGTCCTATGCTTGCTTGCTACCCTCTATGGTTCTGAAATAGGATCAAAGGTTTACTATGCTTCAGTTTTGCCCCCTCTCCTAAGAGCTCATCACTTGTTTGTGATCAAAAATTAAAACAGCCCCTTAAAATGCAGTTTAAGAGTCCCACAAAATGCTGCATCAAGGGAAACTAGCAAGTAATGCCAGAGAGATAGAGAGGAAGACAATTCATTCAGAAAATTCCCAATTCTGGATGCAAGGATTAAACCCAAAAGCACGTTTTGTTTGTGAGACCACTCTAAGTAGGGAACAAGACAAAAAATGACACTAACGCAACTGGTGTTGAAAATGCAAGGCAGTTTTATTATTTAATGGAATACTATTTAAAATTTTGCAATTGAATAATTATTAAATTCTAATGGTAAATTAAGAAAAGATTTTTTAGCCAATACCTCTCCACATTTAATTAATTTATCTTAAACATCTTATGTTGAAAATTAAAGAATAAGTCATCTTTGTTAAATATTAAGGAATATATGTTGTTTGGTAATCAGCAATTTACAAAAAATATAACATGGACTGCACATCTAATAAACGATTCCTAATTAAATAAATGATTGCTTAGTATATGACTCATGTTTATATTAAAAAGGAGAATCTTATTTTTCAGAATTTGGGAACCTGGAAAAGGCTCTGAAAGCAAATGCTGTTCATAAGGTATTCAGGACCATGTTCCCTGTGGCAGTAGAAAAAAGTTATGATGATCTGTCGAAAGAAAGTAAAAAGGATAAATTTCCTCGTACTGAACTTCTGTTGAGTGCTGAACAAATGTTGGACATGGGTTATCCTTTGCCTTTACTCAAGAAATCCTCCCACAATTGTACAAAACAACCTTTGGTAAGCATTCTAAAATTCAAATTATCAGCATTTTTCTGCCTAAATAGATTAATTCATTGACATACTAAAATAGAGAGAATTATTGCCTGAAAACGGAATTCAAACATAGCATGAATCTATAATCTTGGTTTGAATATAAAGGAAATCTTGTAATCTGTGACCTTTTTTGGTAATATCTGTTATTGAGTTGCTCAAAGACAGTTGTTTGTTTGGATGCTATCCGGTCCAAATTAAGAGTTTGAGGAGCAGCTCGTAGTTAATGATTCCAGTCCCACACATCAAAACCTTCCTGGCAGTCAATGCTGGCCACTGTTTTTTCCGGACTCACTGCGCTTCGACCACAACGATTTTCTCTCGACCTTGCTGTAAGTGATCCACTTTTTATCACCAGTCACCAGACGCTTAAGAAATGGCTCAATTTTGCTGAGATTTAGCAGATGTAAATTCTGTCAATGAGGTCTTTTTCGTTAACTCATGTGGCACCCTGAAATCGAGATTTTTTGTGTATCCAGGCTTTTTCAAACTTCCAAACTTTTTGTGCAATGTTTATCTCCTGGGCAATCTAATCCTGACACATCTAATATATGATTACTTAGTAGATGAGAATGGAATTGATGATATATACAAGCAATCGCATCTCAAATACATACATTGGGCCTAGCAAAGGGTAATCATTATTTTTGCTTGAAATGGAAGGATTTAATTATTTTAGTAAGAATTATCTGATTACTTTAAAATATGCACTGTTTTGACCTATAACTTGTAGCCATTTCGGAGAAAATTTCATTATATCTGTCTCATAGAAACCCTTTTATATATTGCTATCGGGCCACTCCTATTTTTAATATATAGTAACGACCTCAGCAGAGAAATTGATAGCAAAGTTAGGATATTTGCGGACGATAAGGTTATCTACAGGGAAATAGCTAGCAGTGAGGATAGATTAGTACCTAGGAATGATTTAGATAAAATAATGGCCAGGTGCGAAAATTTGGAATGAGAGTTAAATATTAACAAGTGTTCCGTTGTCAACTTCTTTGACCGGAAAACTATGAATAATGATTTCACCTACAGCCTCCGCGGAGAAAAGATTTCAATAGTAGAATCTGTTAAGTATCTTGGATTAACCCTGACGAATAACCTATCATGGAATACCCACATCCGTAATACATGTGGAAAAGCTTTAAAGAAACTCGGTTTCGTTAAGAGGATAATCGGTAAGAGCGTAGAAAAAGTTCGCGAGCGATGTTACTTTGCGCTAGTCAGACCACACCTTGAGTATGCTTGTAGTGTATGGGATCCTGCCGATAAAAGTAATATAAGTGAATTAGAAAAGGTCCAACGTAAGGCGATACGTTTTGTTAAAAATTGCTACGATAAATCGATTAGCGTAACTAAATTGCTCAAGGATGCGGGATGGGAGCCATTAGAACTAAGAAGATCTAAGCGTAGATTAGATTTGCTAAATAGATTCAAAGAAGAAACGTTCAAGGAAGACGTAGTACAGATCATGCGCCCTCCCTGCTATATAGGTCGATCAGATAGAGCAAACAAAATAAGGGAAATAGATACGAAAACCGACCGTTTTAAAAATTCGTTTTTCCCTCGAACAATACGCGAAAATAACCGTCTTGGGAAGTAAATTCACGGTGCATGCACCCCCTGCCACACACCGAAAGGTGGCTCGCAGGGTATCTACATAGACATAAATAACAGGGACAGTCGATTTCCACAGGCTTCTCTTGAGGCCAATTGTTCACCAGCTGAATCATTTGCCATAGACCGCAAAAGGTGGTTTTCACTTGGTGCCAGGTCCGGACTATGAGGTGGGTATTTAAGATCTCCATAAGAATCTCCCAACCAAGATTTCAGAGCTTCTGGCGAGTCACTATCGATGGTCCGGCATTGTCCTGATGAACCACGATTCCACTACTATTAGCCTACTGGTTGGACTACTAATTTTTAGCTCCTGCCTGGGCAATCGAAACAGTGCTTGAATGACGGACTCGACGATTTCCATAATTTTATCGACATTTTCGACAGTCGGCCTTCCACACTGCGGTGCATCTTTGACATCAAAATTACCGAAACGAAGTCGACGAAACCGAAATGGGCTGTAACTGAAAAGATTCCAAAATATGCGGATTGTATAGTACTCGGCAGCAGGACCTTTTAAACGGATTCGCGCGGCGCACAGTAATTGCTCCTCTGTCATAAAACATAGCTGACCGGTTAATAGAACGCAATCAAGAAAATTTTCCACCGAGATACTATTTTCGCCACTGAAACATGGGATTAAAATAATTGAACTGGAATCCATGACTGCGAGATACGCGTAATAAAATGAAATTTAAGCCAAGTTGACACTAATTCATGAAACATCAATGCATGTTTTGGGAGCTGCCGATATTCTCCACCTGGCACCAATTAATGTCGTCGTGACTCGAGCCCGCGTATCCTAACCGCTGGAAGGGTCGTCTACGGCTGGCTTCCCGGTGTCTCTAGCCAAAGCGCGGAATCCAACTAACCGCTCTCGCGTTGCGACTCCGAACTCCTAT
The DNA here is from genome assembly GCA_020796165.1 of Pantala flavescens. Lineage (NCBI taxonomy): Eukaryota > Metazoa > Arthropoda > Insecta > Odonata > Libellulidae > Pantala > Pantala flavescens. The sequence goes on along the minus strand of CM036879.1, from coordinate 49,215,138 downwards.
CCACCCCGACCCGTTGGGTCTGACCCCCTGACCTGCTAGGCTAGACAAAAAAGTCATTTGACTTTTTTGTCTAGTTGTCAAGTTAAGGAAACAAGATGAGCTGCATCAAATAAAAAAGACAAAGAAGAATTATATAGATACGAAACAAGATGACCACAGTTGGAGGATGAAATTGAGTGATGAGACTAAGACATTGTGTGCACCAGAATTTAAGGTGCATTTTAATTTTCTTTTATCAAAAATTCGGATGTAAGTGAGCCTCTTAGTCCAAAAATTATGGCGTAATTTAACAAGAGTTCAGTTAGCAGAGATTTAAGATTATTTTCTTTAATATACAAACTATCCCTCCTGCTACATACTAAAAGCAGATTATAGGTTACTTATGTAGATATAATATTAGGTAAAATTATTTCAGAATCTCAAAAAACTAACCATGATTAAAATCAATCATATGACATGTTGGATCATGCAACAAAATGTCCTTTCGAGTTTTCCTTTAATGCCAGACATTTCATTTATAGATCAACAGCAATTGGAAACTTTTTGGAGCTGAACTTCAAAGGCAGTAATTGCAATTTAAAATATACCAACCTAGTTAAATAATTGGTAATCTTTCGATGAGGCTTTACATAGCTTTCATACACAACATTAAGATCTTCATCAACAATTGATATCCTGGTGAGTTCAAAGCGATTCTTTCCTGTCATACACATTTCACAGTCAAGAGCTAGGAGAGGAGATTCAGATCCCACCTCTTTATACCAAGGTCTGGACAGAACATACAATTCACCTTCGTCCTGTTAAGAAAAAGCAATTATAATAAAATGTATAAAAAGCAGAAAATTTTAATAACCAACCCAATTAACTAAAATGAGAAAGAATGCTAGAGAATAATATCTGCTTGTTTATTATTACAACTATATTTTTCAACATTTTAGCTCTCATTGCACTGTCCTAGGACATCAAGTAAAAATGCTTCAATTCCATTCAAATACCTGAATGATATGACAGAATGGGGTAGCAGAAATAGAATTGAACATGATGATAAATAATTTGACAAATCTAGTTAGTATGTAATGAAGAGAACAGAGTTTTCCAAGATCATATGATAATACCTATTCAAAAGTTCAGATACTATTGAAAACAATATACGTTATATTATTACATAAGTATACATAAATACCTCATTTGAAGAGATTGCTTCAGCCTCCAATTTAAAAGAACCTTCTTTTAGCTCTTCATTTTGAAGCCTCAAAAAATCCTCACTTTGAATCAGTTCACCCAAGCTCTGTTCATGGCTATAACCAATCTGCGGTTTAATCTATAATGTAAATAATAAAAATACTTCAGTTGGAATTTCTTGAATTAGTATCTATTGCAGACCACAATCCATTTTTATTTCATGGTATTCTAATTAGGAAATTAAAATAGATCATTGGTTGATGCTTTTAATTTGTATAATTTGCACTAGGTTGTTCATAAATCTTTTTCCTAAGTATTGATAAGTTATAAGACCAAATTCTTTCAATTTCATTTTTCTCAAAAAAATCGGCAACACCGTGCTGGAATCTCCCATTTAAAATGTACAGGGCCATAAGAAATATGTGATCTCTTCATAACGTGAAACGGAGTATAGTAGTGGACTTATCAATTAAAATTGGGATTTTTACATGTTCATAAGAGACTTAATGTATATGGTTATTAAAAGTAAACAATCTCTTTTGAAGTTTATAAGAAGTATAAAAGTACTCAATCTACCACTCTTTCACTTAAATCATTAATAATCCAACAAAATCCAACTGGTCCCCAAAGGTACATGTATCTGGTATGCATCTGTCACAAATGAAGCTAACAGACATTATATGTGATTTATTATATATACACACTTGCACAAATACACACATGCACACACACACCAGATGTCATTGAGTGCCGACATGTTTTGGTTTTGCTCCGGAGCTTTGGTCTGTGATCCTACATTCTCCTTCATTTACATCTCATTTCATCAATCAAGCTTACCATTCATCTATCAATCTCATAACCTTGTTTATTATCATTTGTCACACGTTATTGTCCTTATTAGTGTTAATTCACCTTTAGTAATATAAATAATAATTAATAATCTTTGTTTTCGTAAGCAGAGTGTTTTTTGTCACATAACGCTTAAGGATAAAGCCTACTTCCACTTTTTCGTATCTATATAATTCTTCTTTGTCTTTTTTATTTGATGCAGCTCATCTTGTTTCCTTAACTTGACAACTAGACAAAAAAGTCAAATGACTTTTTTGTCTAGCCTAGCAGGTCAGGGGGTCAGACCCAACGGGTCGGGGTGGATAGGAGTTCGGAGTCGCAACGCGAGAGCGGTTAGTTGGATTCCGCGCTTTGGCTAGAGACACCGGGAAGCCAGCCGTAGACGACCCTTCCAGCGGTTAGGATACGCGGGCTCGAGTCACGACGACATTAATTGGTGCCAGGTGGAGAATATCGGCAGCTCCCAAAACATGCATTGATGTTTCATGAATTAGTGTCAACTTGGCTTAAATTTCATTTTATTACGCGTATCTCGCAGTCATGGATTCCAGTTCAATTATTTTAATCCCATGTTTCAGTGGCGAAAATAGTATCTCGGTGGAAAATTTTCTTGATTGCGTTCTATTAACCGGTCAGCTATGTTTTATGACAGAGGAGCAATTACTGTGCGCCGCGCGAATCCGTTTAAAAGGTCCTGCTGCCGAGTACTATACAATCCGCATATTTTGGAATCTTTTCAGTTACAGCCCATTTCGGTTTCGTCGACTTCGTTTCGGTAATTTTGATGTCAAAGATGCACCGCAGTGTGGAAGGCCGACTGTCGAAAATGTCGATAAAATTATGGAAATCGTCGAGTCCGTCATTCAAGCACTGTTTCGATTGCCCAGGCAGGAGCTAAAAATTAGTAGTCCAACCAGTAGGCTAATAGTAGTGGAATCGTGGTTCATCAGGACAATGCCGGACCATCGATAGTGACTCGCCAGAAGCTCTGAAATCTTGGTTGGGAGATTCTTATGGAGATCTTAAATACCCACCTCATAGTCCGGACCTGGCACCAAGTGAAAACCACCTTTTGCGGTCTATGGCAAATGATTCAGCTGGTGAACAATTGGCCTCAAGAGAAGCCTGTGGAAATCGACTGTCCCTGTTATTTATGTCTATGTAGATACCCTGCGAGCCACCTTTCGGTGTGTGGCAGGGGGTGCATGCACCGTGAATTTACTTCCCAAGACGGTTATTTTCGCGTATTGTTCGAGGGAAAAACGAATTTTTAAAACGGTCGGTTTTCGTATCTATTTCCCTTATTTTGTTTGCTCTATCTGATCGACCTATATAGCAGGGAGGGCGCATGATCTGTACTACGTCTTCCTTGAACGTTTCTTCTTTGAATCTATTTAGCAAATCTAATCTACGCTTAGATCTTCTTAGTTCTAATGGCTCCCATCCCGCATCCTTGAGCAATTTAGTTACGCTAATCGATTTATCGTAGCAATTTTTAACAAAACGTATCGCCTTACGTTGGACCTTTTCTAATTCACTTATATTACTTTTATCGGCAGGATCCCATACACTACAAGCATACTCAAGGTGTGGTCTGACTAGCGCAAAGTAACATCGCTCGCGAACTTTTTCTACGCTCTTACCGATTATCCTCTTAACGAAACCGAGTTTCTTTAAAGCTTTTCCACATGTATTACGGATGTGGGTATTCCATGATAGGTTATTCGTCAGGGTTAATCCAAGATACTTAACAGATTCTACTATTGAAATCTTTTCTCCGCGGAGGCTGTAGGTGAAATCATTATTCATAGTTTTCCGGTCAAAGAAGTTGACAACGGAACACTTGTTAATATTTAACTCTCATTCCAAATTTTCGCACCTGGCCATTATTTTATCTAAATCATTCCTAGGTACTAATCTATCCTCACTGCTAGCTATTTCCCTGTAGATAACCTTATCGTCCGCAAATATCCTAACTTTGCTATCAATTTCTCTGCTGAGGTCGTTACTATATATTAAAAATAGGAGTGGCCCGATAGCAATATATAAAAGGGTTTCTATGAGACAGATATAATGAAATTTTCTCCGAAATGGCTACAAGTTATAGGTCAAAACAGTGCATATTTTAAAGTAATCAGATAATTCTTACTAAAATAATTAAATCCTTCCATTTCAAGCAAAAATAATGATTACCCTTTGCTAGGCCCAATGTATGTATTTGAGATGCGATTGCTTGTATATATCATCAATTCCATTCTCATCTACTAAGTAATCATATATTAGATGTGTCAGGATTAGATTGCCCAGGAGATAAACATTGCACAAAAAGTTTGGAAGTTTGAAAAAGCCTGGATACACAAAAAATCTCGATTTCAGGGTGCCACATGAGTTAACGAAAAAGACCTCATTGACAGAATTTACATCTGCTAAATCTCAGCAAAATTGAGCCATTTCTTAAGCGTCTGGTGACTGGTGATAAAAAGTGGATCACTTACAGCAAGGTCGAGAGAAAATCGTTGTGGTCGAAGCGCAGTGAGTCCGGAAAAAACAGTGGCCAGCATTGACTGCCAGGAAGGTTTTGATGTGTGGGACTGGAATCATTAACTACGAGCTGCTCCTCAAACTCTTAATTTGGACCGGATAGCATCCAAACAAACAACTGTCTTTGAGCAACTCAATAACAGATATTACCAAAAAAGGTCACAGATTACAAGATTTCCTTTATATTCAAACCAAGATTATAGATTCATGCTATGTTTGAATTCCGTTTTCAGGCAATAATTCTCTCTATTTTAGTATGTCAATGAATTAATCTATTTAGGCAGAAAAATGCTGATAATTTGAATTTTAGAATGCTTACCAAAGGTTGTTTTGTACAATTGTGGGAGGATTTCTTGAGTAAAGGCAAAGGATAACCCATGTCCAACATTTGTTCAGCACTCAACAGAAGTTCAGTACGAGGAAATTTATCCTTTTTACTTTCTTTCGACAGATCATCATAACTTTTTTCTACTGCCACAGGGAACATGGTCCTGAATACCTTATGAACAGCATTTGCTTTCAGAGCCTTTTCCAGGTTCCCAAATTCTGAAAAATAAGATTCTCCTTTTTAATATAAACATGAGTCATATACTAAGCAATCATTTATTTAATTAGGAATCGTTTATTAGATGTGCAGTCCATGTTATATTTTTTGTAAATTGCTGATTACCAAACAACATATATTCCTTAATATTTAACAAAGATGACTTATTCTTTAATTTTCAACATAAGATGTTTAAGATAAATTAATTAAATGTGGAGAGGTATTGGCTAAAAAATCTTTTCTTAATTTACCATTAGAATTTAATAATTATTCAATTGCAAAATTTTAAATAGTATTCCATTAAATAATAAAACTGCCTTGCATTTTCAACACCAGTTGCGTTAGTGTCATTTTTTGTCTTGTTCCCTACTTAGAGTGGTCTCACAAACAAAACGTGCTTTTGGGTTTAATCCTTGCATCCAGAATTGGGAATTTTCTGAATGAATTGTCTTCCTCTCTATCTCTCTGGCATTACTTGCTAGTTTCCCTTGATGCAGCATTTTGTGGGACTCTTAAACTGCATTTTAAGGGGCTGTTTTAATTTTTGATCACAAACAAGTGATGAGCTCTTAGGAGAGGGGGCAAAACTGAAGCATAGTAAACCTTTGATCCTATTTCAGAACCATAGAGGGTAGCAAGCAAGCATAGGACATATCACTATACCATTACCACTAAGAGCTACGAACATAAGATTGATAGTTCTGGTCATATGTTCTTCCTTTAGTCACATTGAACAGAATGTAGAAAAATGTGTCGTGTAGTTTTCAAAGGGTTAGTTATATGTTATTAGTAAATGATTTTTCCAAACAAATGTTATGTTTGAATCAAATAATTACTTTCACCTCTTTAAACTCTGTTCCACATTGGACTAGGATGGGAAACACACACATCATGTAATTAAAATCTGAACAATTAAAAATTCTAGATGAGACCAAGTAAAAATTTAAAATGGACAATATTATTATTTATATGATAGCTAAACTGTTTCTATTAAAGGTTTTCTGGCATCACTGCTGATCATCTGAAGGGTGTAGAAACCAGACTATCTGATGTACAGAGAGATATCAGCAACCTGTTGCCTCCAGATGCAATATTAGTGGGACAATCCCTAAACTTTGACCTCCATGCTATGAAGGTAATGTTTGTATCTGCCAAGATTATGTCATATTCTCCAAGAGACTCATAAATTTAACTCCTTTGCATGTATGACATCACTCTTTGATACAAGAAATACTGCTTTTAAATTTGGTAGATACTATCTAAAAGGAATATTATTTGTTATGATTTTTATTTTTAGAGTATAAAAGTTAAATGTTTAGATAATCTTATTGTATTACCATTATCTCTAAAATAGAATAGGGTTCTTTTTACCTCGTCTTCAGTGACGGTAAGTTTTCTTCTTAATAGACTTTTATTAAATGCTGCTGCATGCTGAAATCAATGTGAGAAGGCGTGACTCTGTGGAATGCCATAGTAATGAAAACAACTTTGTGAATTTCCACAGAAAATTGGTATATTTGCGACCGGTTTTGTAATATACCAATTTTCTGTGGAAATTTACAAAATTGTTTTTATTACTGTTGTATGCTGTTAATTTCTCTTGTCTTTATGTAAGGGTAATTAATCTTCAGATTTAGAATTTTTCACTTTCAACATGTGGCTGAAATATGACAAGGATATATGATTTCACTTTCACCAGAAGTATTGCTTTATGCATTTGAATTATACAGGTAACTTGTGATATAGTCAATTATTATCCTTTATTTTAGATGATGCATCCATACGTCATTGACACCTCAGTCATATTTAATTTGACTGGTGAGAGGTATAAGAAAACTAAACTTGCCACACTTTCACGACTATTTCTCTCAGAAGAGATCCAATGTTGGGGAGCCAAGGGCCATGATTCTATTGAGGATGCATCTGCTGCTATGAAGCTTGTCTTGTTAAAGCTATCCAAAGGTAAGTACTTTTTAAGTATTTGATTTAAAAGTCAGATAAAGAGGGAACTCGGTTAAATTCTGCTTTCTCATAGAAATTCTATTTTTATTGTATTTCATTAAAAAACCTTTAAGCCATTAAAAGTATTTTATTGTTAAATGATTGCAGGCCCTTATTCTGAATTAGAAATATAAATTCACTTAATTGTGAAAAAAGAATGTGATTGTCAATGCCTTATCATCAACTTTACATATTAACCTTTACAGACCATGTCCAATTGATCTAGTGATTCAATTGAGTCATGATTGTTTGTTTGCTATTGTTTGCACTTTTTATGCCAAGGATGAACAATCCAAGATGAAAGAGAGACAGCATGCTGAGAATACAATAGTATATATAGTGGTCAATCTATTCTGGAAAATTTACTTTAATATGCATAAAACTTTCCTTCAGTGTGGAGCAATGAATCTGTAGAAGAACTTTTAGGTTTAAACTTTACTTTGAGGCTTTTGCTGTGTAATTGTTACACTGATAAAAAATGGAAAGAAAATGATTCAAGGAATTCACATCTTTGTTAACTGTTTAGTATGGAAATGATATCAATTTTCCTAACATTTATACTTCTCCCTGTCAAATCCATTTGTTACTTTGCATCCATATTTGGCTATGCGGGGATGCTGTTTGATCCTTGAAGGACATTTACATGTAGTAGGAGGTCCATAAATGTCCATACAGCTGAACTTATATGGTCATTTAGCATTATTGATTAAGGCTGCTGTAGCGCTCGGAGATTTCCGAATTTAACGGTCGCGTCTCAGAGCACGAAAAGTGGTAACTTAGAGAACTAATAGAACACTGGGAGGATCATTTGCTGAATTTTTTGAAGCGGTTGGCACTAACTGGCGATTGAGACGAGGTTGGAGGGGTGGGAAGCCTCTTCACTTCACAGTCCCAAGCAAGACTGAAACTGATACATTGATAAGGATCGTGCTATCTTCGAAATTCATTTGCTCGCAAAAGACGATTAGTATACCAGAACAGTCGCATTCGGGTTTAGCAATTGTGCAGAGATTCTCATTGAATTCCGTACGACTTCGATCGATGCAGTCCCGGGTTCGATTTGCTCTTCGTGATGATCTTCGATCAGAGCATTTTAGTAACTAATAATTCTGAACAAATATCAGTATTCAGAATTAAAAAATAATTTTACATATTTAATGTAAAATTAATTTATCGATATTAATAATTTATATTTTAGTAAAAATTATTATTTTTATTTCATAATTATTATTACATAAAGTAGTACTTGTATTATTTAATAATAATTATTCTACTATATAACTATATAGCACACGTATGTATACTGTATATATATATATATATATCTTATTATATATAGACGCTTCGGGGGGATATATATACAGTTATATATATATACGAGTAAAGGTGCGCTTGCTTACAGCAAGCAATGCAATAATTTGTCTTTAGTGAATAATAAAATTTTTCGAAAGATTACTTTGCTCAAACGTTGCTAAACATAAAGTAAAGTGCATTAACGCAGCTGAAAATGCACTGAATACGATTTCCGATGCATTTCTTTCGGCAGCTAAAATCCCGCCCCGGCGTGGAACCAAGGTCATCCTGCTAAAATTACTGTAATCTTTCGCTTGAGTATGGTGGACTTTATAAACACCCCGGATTGCATAAGGAAATTCATTCAGGAAGTACCTTAAAATGAGCCCTAAATTCCCTATGCATTTCAAATGGAGATATAGTTAACGCCCCCTAGCATCGAACCAACGACCTTTTACGACTATCTTAGGATAGCTTTTAAAGGAGACTGGTCCCTTTAACGGCTGTGTGAAATTTTGAACCTCTGCGGAGTTGGGAAGTGTTATAAAAAGCATTCGGAAATATGGCCTATGTATTTTAAACGGGAAAAATCGAGATTACGGGTCGCTCTGGAATCGAACCCGTGATACATAGGCAAATGCTGATTTTTTTCTAATTACATTTTGTATGTATCTATATTTGTAGAAGGTTTGAATGATCTATGTACGATATTAAGGGAGCTACGAATTTTCAAAATCTGAAAATATTTCACCTCCTGTCATCGAACCCAGGACCGATTGTACGTAAAATACTACATTTTTCCGTAGACATATATATTAGCAATAGCTACATGAAATCTTATCGCTGTTACTCAATTGGAAGTATTTTTAAAATTATTTGAAAAACGGCCCCATGCATTCCTAACGGGGAAAATCGAGATTACGGGACGCTCTGGAATCGAACCCGTGACACGTAGGCAACTGTTGATTATTTTCGAGGTATATAATATACTTACCTATAAGTGTAAAAAAATTTGAATGATATTTGTATCATAATAAGAGAGCTACGATTTTTCGAAATTTGAAAATATTTCACCTCCTGGCATCGAACCCATGACCAGTTGCACGTAAGCGATAGCATTTTTCCGTAGATATATATAGTAGCAATAGCTACATGAAATCTTATCCTTCTAGGTTAATGGGAAGTATTTTTAAAATCATTTGAAAAACGGCCCAATGCATTCTAAATGGGGAAAGTCGATTTTTGGGGCCTCCTAGAATCGAACCCATGATAGGTAGGGTCGGTTTCCCAATTTTTCCTAGGTGAGATTTAGTTGGCCATTACGTAAAAAAATCGGCGGCTCCGTGGCCCCAGCGGTTTGGGCCTGACTTTAATATCCTATATATATATATATATATATGTTATATATATCCCCCCGAAGCGTCTATATGTATAGATATAGGATATTAATGTCAGGCCCAAACCGCTCGGGCCACGGAGCCGCCGATTTTTTTACGTCATGGCCTACTAAATCTCACTTAGGAAAAATTCGAAAACCGACCCTACCTATCATGGGTTCGATTCTAGGAGGTCCCAAAAATCGACTTTCCCCCGTAAGAATGCATGGGGCCGTTTTTCAAATAATTTTTAAAAATACTTCCCATTACGCTAGAAAAATGAGATTTCATACAGCTATTGCTATTATTGGTATCTATGGAAAAATGCTATTTTTTACGTACAATCGGTCATGGGTTCGATGCCAGGAGGTGAAAAAGTTTCAAATTTCGAAAAATCGTAGCTCTCTTAATATGATACATAGATCATTCAAACTTTCTACACTTATAGATACGTATATAGTGTACATCCTATATATATATATATCTTAGATTAGAACTAAGAAGATCTTATATAAAACTTTATAACTATAACAAACTTTTTACACGTATGGATACGTACATAATGTACTTTGAAAAAAATCAACAGTTGCCTATGTGTCACGGGTTCGATTCCAGATCGTCCCGTAATCTCGATCTTCCCCGTTAAGAATGCATGGGGCCGTTGTTCAAATGATCTTAAAAATACTTCCCATTAACCTAGAAGAATAAGATTTCGTGCAGCTATTATTAATATAAATATCTCCGGGACAATATAATATTTCACGCTCAGCTGGTCATGGGTTCGATGCCAGGAGGTGAAAAATTTTCAAATTTTGAAAAATCGTATCTCTTCTAATATGATACATAGATCGTTTAAACTTTCAATACAAATAGAGACGTATATATTGTACCTTGAAAAAATCAACTCTTGCCTAGTTGTCACGGGTTCGATTCCAGAGCGTCCTGTACACTCGATTTTTCCCTTTTAAAATGCACTGACCATATTTCCGAAAGCTTTTTATGACACTTCCCAACCGCGCAGAGGTTCAGAATTTCACACAGCCATAAAAGGGACCGTTCTCACTTAAAAGCTACCATATTTATGCCCAATTCTCCGATTGCATTCGCTACGTTAACCATGATCTAAAGCAAATAAATAACTGGAGCAAAGATAACTTTTTAAAGATCAATCCATCGAAATCTCAAGCCATTGTCATCGGGTCCCCCATTTTATTAAAACGACTGAACATTAACAACACTGTTAAGATTATCATAGACGATACGGAGATCCAACTCAGTAACCTAGTCATTAATCTCGGCATTTGTATTAACAACAATCTAACGTGGTCCGAACAGGTTATAAAAATATGTAAAAAATTTTATTCCTTGATTTACTGCCTTAGAAACCGCGGAAACTTCCTTACAACATCCATTAAAAAACAGTTGGTCAACTCTTTAATCATGCCCCACTTTGACTACAGTGATATAGTTTACCAAGATCTAACCAAAGAACTAGCTAATAAGCTTCAACTGGCACAGAATGCTTCCGTTAGATTTATTTTTAACTTAAAGAAATACGACCACATCTCAGAATTCTATCGGAAACTGTCTTGGTTAAAACTCGAACCTCGTAGAAAATTTCATATTCTTACATTGACGTACAGCATTCTCCAAACGCAAACTCCTGAATATCTCTCTACAGAATTCATCAGCTTACTATCAGTCCACAACTGTGATACTAGAGGGAAATGTAAACTACTTATTCCGAAGCACAAATCAGAAATATATCACAAATCATTTTTGATAACCGCCATCAAATTATGGAACGCACTACCACAGGATATTACATCTTCATCATCAATTCAAACATTTAAGAAAAAATGCTTTACTCTACTTCTAGAGAATCAACGACCGCATTAGTACACCTTAGCTCTAGACTCTATCTTCCTAATCTTCAAATCCAATTCATCTTTCCATTTCTTCGCTCTGACTATGCTTCACCGAATTATTTTTAGGTTTTAAATCTAACATGTATTAACTCATGAACTTCATAGACAGTGATAGTGTCGAGTCGGACTAGTAAAATAACAAATAGGTCCAACTATATATGATTATTTAAAATGCTTTGTATATTCATAATCTTGTTTATTTTTTCCATTTATAACTTGCATTTTTATGTCATAACAATTTCATTCTGTATATTTTCTTCTAGGTTCAACTGATTTTTTTTCATTTTTTTTAAACGTTAACTATCAGTAGGATTGTGCAGGTTTTTCACACCCCCCTTCTTGTGGGTGTTTTCCTGCTATGGAATTTTTTTCCCTAAGCTTCACTTGGGGTTTTTTAATTCCACAAATTTAGTTATTTAATTTGTTTAATTTAACTTTCTAATACTTAATTTATAATTAGAAAGGGTTAAATGGAAGAGGAGACTTTCTAGTCTCAATTTCGCCCTAAATAAAGACGTTATTATTATTATATATCTCCCCCCTGAAGTGTCTACATATAATAGATATGAATGTATCTCCCTGAAGTAGCTATATTTAATAAATATCCTATATCTACTGGAGCAGATATATATAATAAGATAAGATTCAGTAAAAGCATCAAAATATATCTTTTGCATAAATTAGGTAAAATAGAATTGTATTACTACTCACTCTTAATCATCCTATCATATTGGGAGTTGGATAATGGTATAGTAGCAATTTCCTGAATTAGATTGCTCCCATAAGAACTTGGTCCAACCAGTTCAAACCTCAATGAAAATATATCAGAGCTCTTTAGAAGATCAGAGGCCTCATGAAGTTCTTCCAATGACACATCATCAATTATCAAAACTGTGGTATGAGACAATTTGTTGAATTTGAGCAACTGGTACCATCTACAGAGTAAAGAAATGACCATATTTAGGTTTTTAGATAAACAAAGCTAAATTTATGAACAGTTAGATAAGAAGAATATACAAGTAAACTATACCCACACAGATATATATAAATATACATACATGTGTGTATGTGTATGTATGTATGTATGTATGTATATATATATATCAATGTAATAATATATCTTTTCACGAAAAATAAGATTTTTGAAAAGTTAATCTTCTTCCACATTACTAAATATAAGTTCAATGAAATTATCATAATTATATAGTTAGTTAGATAGATAGGAATAAGGAATAGAATTTTCATGCACAGACTTTATGAAAATCTTTAAAGTCAATTCCAAATGATAGGCTTTCCTTGGGTTTAAAATTATAACCAAAGTATTTTTGAAGGAAAAATTTTTCAATAGGGAAGCAGTAGAAATTAAAATCTGAATTTTTTTATAAAAGAATAATTAAAATATTTTGGAGATATTTTAATCTCCAGTTTAGACCAGACTGTTTTAAAAATAACTCATTCATTCTGTTCCAAAGTGGAGACTTTTTTGTCATTTTCCAACAACATTAAGCAAATAACTATAAATTAACTATCTATTTAATTGATAGTCTAACTATAGTTAGAAATATTGAAATTTAGAGTGTTTATAAGGTCAATCATATTCAAGTGAGAAATGACAGTGTTTTTTGTAGGATGGCTTTGGTTCAATACCGGGGCGGTAATAATCCTGCCATAAAAAAGCATATGAATTCGAAGTCAATGCAAGTACGTTGCAAAAATGTCCTTTAGTTAGCATGACTAATCCGAATACAACCTTTCGGAAAAAATATCGTTTCATAAAAAGATATATTTTCTGATTGCTATGTGTCAGCAAGCACACCTTTACTCGTATTTATATATCTATTATATATAGACACTTCGGGGGATGTCAGATTCAGGGGATTCAGTGGAGAAAATCGACTTTCCCCCATAAAGATGCATGGGGCCGTTTTTCAAATAATTTTTTAAAATACTTTCCATTGAGCTAGAATGATAAGATTTCATACAGCTATTGCTTCTATGCATATCTACGAAAATTTGCTATCTATATATGAAATGTATATATTATATATGAAATTATTGCTATTTATATATGAAATTATATATATTATATATGAAAGGAATGAAATTATCCAAAAGGAATACTAATAATTAAGTTTTATACAGGAGACTAAGTAATAAAATTAAAAGAGCACTGCAGACAATGTTTCCATTAGCTGAAGCCAAGGCTGGTCATTATAACCCATTTCTTAAAGAAATCAAACTGCGCTGCTAGATTGACCAGCTGGCAGTAAGAGATAATATAAGAATAGAGAAGGAAAAAAGAAATACATGCATTTACGATCAAAATGTTATCAAATATACTATGGTAAACATATTACAAGAGTCCTAAGGAATAAATTCAGCTAATTCTTTGTTTTAGGTGACCAAAAATTGACGTACCTGGGGGCATCAAAAGGAGCATGGTGTCCAAGCAATGAGTACATGATGAGATGTTGAATGTCAATCATAAATAATGGGACCCTCTGCCCCTCAGGAATGTTTAATGATGCCAACTCTCCAGCTTCTTTCAACCTAAATTTTGGTTGATTCTGGAACAGAAGGAATTGATAACAATTATTAGGATTATAGTTATAATAATATTTGTTATATATTTTAGTTTCAGTTAAATTTTTTCATATTCAGGAAATTTGAAAAAGAAAATCAGAAAATATCACAACATTATTTTAAAGATATGTAAATTTATAACTTTGAATACTTCTTTAGAAAATAACTAAAATACAGCACTGTCTTTAATTTTCACCTTGCATGATTCAGCTATTACATTCTGTTCTCGAAACCAAATATAGATATTAATTAAACGAAAATTATATTGTTAAGATAACTGAAATTTGAAAAAGGTGAGCAACAAATCTCTCTCCAAAAACACAAAAATACATAACTTCAATGAATCAGGTGAGATGTTGTGGCAACCCATAATTGAGAAATTATATAAAAATATTCATACTTTAACCACAAAAAATTTCTTTTTTTCATAACTACAAAAATAAGACTGGTCATTTTCACAATCATTTGTTGAAACCAGTCATGTTTTTGTAACAGTTAATTAAAAGTTCATAGTTTTTCTCAAGTCTATCACAACAGAGTATAGCAATTTAATCACATTAACTAAAGAGCCATAGACCTATTTAGTACCATCTGAGCTAGATAATTTGATATAGTGATCACTTTGCAGAATTTTGATCATGACAAATAATAATGACAATGTTGCCCTTTCAGAAAAACAAATAAATGTTGTGTGTATTAAAGCAAATACCTTCCACCGATTCTGTCTCTCCCTAGCAGCTTTTCGCAATTCTCTGACCTCTTCATCAACCCCCTCCACTTTTTCTTCAATTTCTCCCTGCTCCTTCACAATTCAGAATTATTGCAACAAATAAGTAATCAAACTATTAATAGTTATCAATATTCTTCAGTAAAAGATACAATTTGAAATAAATAATTACGCATAATTAAAAGTTGACATGGATAAGCAACCAGGAAGAAATATATAACACAAAATGATACTCTAGAATATTTTGGATAAGAACGTTTCTCAATTTTAAAAGAACCGAAATAACACATACATAAAATGGAATGTTAAAGTAGTTTAAAACTGTAGGTATGAGCACTAGAGAGAGTGCTACCAAAAAAGTGTTATATTGTATTACATAGAAAATATCCATTACTTATAAATCAAATTAATTAATATACTATTTTATACGAGTGAGAGTTACCTCAAACTGCCATTTCTTGAATTTCTTACGTAAAGGACCTTTGTCATCATCATCTAAGTCGAGGTAACTTGCCTTGGCTTTTCTATCCATTGGTTGGTCTTCCTGGGTTTTCTATACCATCATCCAACAAATTTTAATTACGTAAACTGTAATTTACGTTTAATACTATTCACGTTTTAGAAATAAGTGATATTAGTAATATTATATATAATGAAAGCAGTTCTTTACTTTTCGCTTTTCGCAAATTCTTTGTAAATCTATAGAGGAGAATGCATTGAAATAAACGCCAAAATAAATTATCATAAAATAGGGCCTATTAATATTTATAATTTAACGGTAACCAGCTTTCAATTATCTAAAATTTTTATAATCGAATATTGAACTATAGTTTCTAGAGGAATACTAAATGTTTCATTCTTAAATTAGAACAAACAATGAGCAATTTACCAAGTCTTCGGTGCGACAAGAAAAAAATCATCAAGTTTGCAAAGAAATTACAGAACTATTATAGCTAGAGATACTTAATAAAATCGATTCATGCATTTCATTTTCATCAGAGAATAAATAAAACATGGATTGCGTAGGTAACTACTGAAGACATCAACATTATTGACAAACTTTAATTATTGTTAATTTTCCTTTCACTTACCATTCTTTCAACATCATTGAGTTTAGCAATACTCAAATATGCTGCAAGCTTTTTCTTCTTCTTTTCTAATCTTAATTTCTTCCGTGACATTCCATACACCAAAGAGGAGCCACAGCAGATGCGCAATATCGAAAAAAATAGAAGAATGAAATTTACTCTTACGCGGTATGCATTATTAAGGGCAAACTTAGTACTTGATATTGAATGTTCTTGAGGTACGTTAACGGATTTATTAATTGATTAATATCAAGTATATCGCTCTTTTTCGAAGTTAAAACCAGCAATTATATAGAATTTTCCGTTCTAGCTTTCAAGTGAATCTGTACGTAGAGTATATTAATAAAAGTTTTCTTTATGTGTTGATGAACTATCAGTTCCTGCTCAAAAAAAGAAGTAGAGTTCACCAGTAATTACTTAAATACAACCTCCGTGTAGTTCTTTTTCGGTAGAATTTAAGCAATGCATGAATATCGCACAAGGTTTCTACCCAGTGAAAATTGATGATAGAGATAAAACAAATTTATTGTGACGCTTATTTATGAATTTACTGTTATTTATGCGTAAAGTATGAAGCATTTATACTTTAGATTAATTAATGTGCAACTTAGCCACTCTTTTAATTTCTTTTGAGCATATTCATAGAATATCAGGTGAATGATCGGTATCATAACTCATCAAGAGATAGATTACCGAATGATAACACCACGCTCAGCCAGCTCGTTTTCCGGGATTATTGCACGAAGAACTGTCACTTGTAGCTCTGAGAATACTTGTTCAATATTTTATTTGTGAAGGAAACTTAATGAGAATAACAGACTCAATAAGTGAGAAAAGTCATGCTAAGAACGGTTTCTGTCCCTTCTATTTCAAAAACGAATCTGTATGAGGAAAACTTTGCATTTTGAAAAAATACGGCATTGTACTAAAAAATTAATTAAAAGTAGTCGTGAAACAATGTTATGTGACTCTTAAGACAAAGTGGTTGCTGGAAATAGAAATATATTCTATTTTGACTAAATAGACTCAATGAATTTGTATGTACCGACTTTGGTTGAAGGAAGTATTTTTTTACAAGTTTTGCTTGCTTTTTGATCTTAAAAGATAAAGTGAGAAGTAATACTTTTGCACTCATGGAAATACTCAACCACTATCAGTTTTACATCAGAAGTTTTATTACTGATAAAGGAAAGGACAATGCTTCTGAGGCCACATTCAAAGCAACATAACCCTTACCTCTTAGCAGATAAAATAAATTGAAGCATTTGATGAAAACAGTATAAATTGTTAAGTTTCAAAATTCTACAAATAAGTGGATCGAAGAGAAAATGAATTTTGCAAAGTTCACAACATATAAATGTACACAAGTAAGGGGCTCATAATTTTCAAGTTGGAACAGAGACAAAATTGCAATATTTCATTTCAATTGTAAATCAACTCCAGAAATCAAAGTCATATCAAAGATAGATTTTAAGTTTTTTTAAATTCCTGTTGGAAAGAATTAAGTAAATAAAAAGAATCGATGGCACTTACTGCTTAACCTGAGAAACTGTCACAATCAACTTGGTATTATATCCTGTATAAGTGCTAGGTTACTTTCATGGTTGCCTAATTCTTATGTCTGGTAATAAATTATGCACTGACAAAAGTTTAGCAGTACCAAGTAACCAGATTCTTTATAATTTTCAAATGGAGAATACCATGTACCATTTGAGTCTAATTGTGAGAGTGAATCTCAAACTTTCTCATTTTTCCTCTTGTGCATAAAGTGCTTTTCAATGGTTTCTGGAACAATTTTTAAAATATCTTCATAACTCTATTCATTTCATGTTAGAATAGCTTGCTGGATAGTTAAACTTGAATAAGGTTCTTGTATGCCATATATTTATCTTAACATCAATTTTCATAGATGAATATTTTTTACAACCTGAGAACCTTTCAAAATCAATATTCAAGTAATCCTACTTGATAATAAATAATATATTGATTAAAATAAATAATGATTAAAATTCAAAGCAGAATGAATACAGCAATAAAAAATAATAGATTGGTATTTAAAACCAAAATATACACAAGGAAATATCAAGATTGAGCTTTGATTTATTTAATTTGTAACACTAATTGTGTAACTTATTTGTTTACCACAAATCAGTGGATTGTTCTATTTACCTAATCTTCAACAATGATATCAATTCTTTAATAGATATATTACATACTACAAGCAATTCTTGCAAGTTACATTAAAATTAAAGCAATTCATACGTTCAGACACAAAATGCAAGGAATCATGACTTAAAGCAATAATTTCATTAGTTTCAAACATAGATCAATTTATCTGTAAAAGTATTTCTTATTTTATGAAATGATAAATTCAATCACCAAATTGACCAAGCAGATTAGGTTCTTCTCCAGCTTCATTTATTTTTAAAGCATCAATTCCATCATCAGTTTCTTCTTCCTGCTAATGACAATAGTCAAAAATAAATTCAATGAATATTATTTTAATATTTCCACATTTATTCTATTTCCTCACCACTTGAAGATTTATTTCTAAGAACTATTCATTTACCTAAGAATATAGATAGAAGAATATTTAGTTACCAACAGGTAATTTCTTTCTTATACTATTACTTATTTGAAAAGTAAAATAAAAGTTTTACTACAGAACTAGAAAGCTCTAGAAAATTGAATGGGTCAATCTGAATATAAAGCAATAATCAAAGAAAATTTTAATGCATACTTAAATACATATGGGCAAAAAACTAATTTATTTAATCAGCTCAATCATAAATTAAAATGGGTTTATCAAGATTTTGGCAGGTAGGTATAATTACAGATATATTACATAAGAGTAAATATTATGAAATGATTAATTTAAAGATTTAATTTAAAAAAATCAGCGACTCCGTGGTCAAAGCGGTTTGGGCCTGACATTACTATACTATCTCCATTATATATAGACGCTTCGGGGGGATATAACATATATATATATGTTATATCCCTCCGAAGCATCTATATATAATAGATATATCCCCCCAAAGTGTCTATATATAATAGATATCTAATATATATAGATAACTAGGTGGTAAAAAAAATTTAAGGATACAAAAGTCTGGCCCAAACCAGGGGCCACCAGCTCACTGATTTTTCTGCATAATGGCCATCTAAACCTAACCAAGGAAAAAATCTAAAACCCTCTCTACCTATCATGGGTTCGATTCCTGGAGGCCCCAAAGTCGGATTTTTCTCCATAAGAATGCATGGAGTCGATTTTTGACAATTTTAAAAAATACTTCCCGGGAACTTATAACAACCAAATTTCATGTGACTATAGATAATATACCTTTCTACACAAAAATGTTATCAATTATCCACGAAAGATCATGGGTTCGATGCCAGGAGGTGAAATATTTTCAAATTTTGAAAAATCGTAGCTCTCTTAATATGATACTTTGATCATTCAAACTTTCTACACCCATAGGTACTTAAATAATGTAATTCGAAAAAAATCAGCACTTGCCTATGTGCCATGGGTTCGATTCAAACTTTCTACAGGTATAGAAGCTTAAATATAATACTTCGGAAAAAATCAACAGTTGCGTATGGGTCATGGGTTCGATTCCAGAGTGTCCCGTAATCTCAATTTTTCTCCTAAGGAATACATTGACCATATTTCCAAAAGCTTTTTATGACACTTCCCAACCGCGCAGAGGTTCTAAATTTCATACAGCCATAAAAAGGACCATTCTCACAAATAGTGTCCCTAAGATTGTCGTAAATGGTCGTTGGTTCGATGCTAGGGGGCGTTAACTACAACTTCATCAGATATGCAAAGGGAAAGAAGAGCGCATTTTAAGGTACTTCCTTAAGGTATTTCCATTTGAAATTTGGAGTGTTTATAAAGTCAACATACTTAAGCGAAAGATTACAGTGATTTTAGCAGGATGGCCTTGGTTCGACGCCGGGGCGGGAATAATGCAGCCGAAAGAAATGCATGGGAAATCGAATTCAGTGCATTTTCAGCTGCGTTATGTCCTTTAGTTTATGTTTAGCAACGTTTGAGCGAAGTAATCTTTGGAAATATTTCATTTTTCAATTAAGATATATTATAGCATAGCTTGCTGTCCTCTTTGAAAGAACACCTTTACTTGTATCTACCGTATTTTTCGGACCATAAGACGCACCTGGTTTTTAGAGGAGAAAAATAGGACAAAAAATATTCTGAACCAAATAGTGTAATAAAATATTTAATAGTCTTTATTTTGGAGGCAAGATTGAGACTAAAAGTCTCTTCTTCCATCTAACCTCTTTAAAAAAGTTTAAAGTACCAAAAGAATTAGATAGAGAAAAATAATGATTATAAGAGAGATTTAAGTGGATATAAAAACCTAAGAAAATTCTTAGGAAAAAATTCCACTGCAGGAATACACCCACAATGAAGGGGGGTGTGAAATACCTGCACAAACCTACTGATAGAATTATCTAAAAACAGAATACTAAAATTTCAATTTTACAAGATAATCAATGAGTCAGATCATGTTAAATTTGAAAACATATCTTATAACTAAACAGGTAATTAAAAAGATTCAATGGTATATTTAAGTTGATTGCCGAAAAGAGAGGCAAAGTGTAGATAATAAAATTAGAAGATATTGGACTGAGCTGCAAAAAAAAAGAATATTTCAAGACAGAAGCATAGTTAAATGAATTGGAGGTTAAGAGTGAAAGGAGCAGTAGAGAGAGCGTTGATCAGTGCTGTAGAGATGTGATGACTGTTGATAAAGGAGATAAATTGGATATATGATTAAGATAAGTAAGACATTTTCTTCTGAAAGATCGGGTGGAAATGGAAGATTTTATGTGGGAGGGAATGGTATTCCAGAGCGTGGTAGCAGTTATAATAAATGATTTGTGATATGTCTCCGTTCTGTGGTTCGGTATTAGTAAATTGAATCTCCCTCTAGTATTACAATTATGGACGGACTCAAATCTTACAAATTCGGAAAAGAGATATTCAGGAGATTGCGTTCGCAAAACAGTGCATGTTAACGTTAGAATGTGAAGTTGTCTGCGAGTTTCGAGTTTTATCCAATCTAATTTTTTAAATGCACCGGAAATATGGTCGAATTTTCTCAAATTAAATATAAATCGAACGGGCACATTCTGGATGCGTTGGAGCTTATTGGCTAGATCTCTTGATAGATCTTGGTAAACAATGTCACCGTAATCAAAGTGGGGCATGATCAATGAATTTACTAGTCTACTGAGTCGAAGGCTTTACTAAAATAATGTATAACAGAATTTAATAATGTATAACAGAATAATATTTGATCCAGCGGGTCCCGCTGCAGCTCTGATACAAATGCCCGGCATTAGTGTCAGCGTCTTTTAGTACAGCGTCAGTGTCAATCTTCTATTCGGACCATAAGACGCAGGCACTTTTCTCCCCACTTTTTGGTGAAGAAAAAGTGCGTCTTATGGTCCGAAAAATACGGTATATATATGTTATATCCCCCGAAGCGTCTATATATAATAGATGTACATGGTGTGATCAAAATGTAGCTCATAGAAACACGTCTTACCTTAGCGGCCGCTACAATTAAAGTAAACTGCAAACAACATTGAAAATTTCACCATAAACTAGTATTTCACCATTCACAAAACCCAACATGAAAAAAAAAAATGTTTGGAATATTGGACACTCCAAACGCGCAACATTCAAAAAGTCATCTTACCTTTTAATTACACAACGTGAATGTACATGTATATGATATACACATTCGCCTGAAGCAGCTATCTATAATAGTTATGATGTGAGTAAAAGTTCTCTTGCTTATAGAAAGCAAGAGGCTTTGTTACTAATCATGTATTAACTCTAGCTATTCAAAAGTATTTTTTTATACTTTCATGATCCTTAAAATATATTCCACTTCATTTTGTCAGTAATTCATAAAGATGGTTTGATTTTCTGTCCATTTTTTATGTCAGAATTTTTCCCGTTTGGGGGTCGAATAAAGGACAATCTGCACCAAGGCTACTTATCATTAGCTTAAGATTCACTTTATTTAAACGCCTCATAAGTTTTTAGATTAAATGTCGTCTTGAAGTGCCTTACAATGTGTTGTAATTTTCTGATGTATTCCTTATGGAGAATATTTAAATGCCCCCTAGAATCGAACTCATGACCTCTCGTCATACTATTTATTTTCCTAGAAAAAATGATTATAATTTCTATTTGCTTGCGAACAGCTGTCAATCACCGAAATAAATAAGTAAAAAAATATTCAAATACACCTCCCATTTATTTTAAATGGGGGAAATTCAATCAAGTCTGGCATCGATACTATACTTCTTAAATTCACTAATTCCAGGGGCTCATAATTATTACTTCAACTATGGACCAAAAATGGTCATGCAATAAATCAGCTTACCTTAGCATTGGAATGGTGAAGACCTTTAATAACATCTTCATTATCATCTGCCATTCTATCCTCTTCCTGCTCTTGAAGTATGTCTCCAACTGATTTGTATGTGAAGGCACTTCTCTTGAGATCTACATCAACAGGAAACAATGGTACCCTGTATATAGGCTCCCCATCTGGTCCAGTTGGGTCTAAAATTTCCAGAGCTCGTCGATGGAAGCAAGCTAGAGCTCCTGCTAAACGACCAAGCTGAAGCACTGAGTCTTGAGTACGCTTTGAATCTAACAATTCCAATTTAACAAGTACATCTCCACGTAGGCGTCCAAACTGTGCACGAGCTTCCTGTCTGCAGCGCAAAATTAGTCTAAAAAGAAATTTATAATTTTTCATCATATAATTTTTAGCTTTAACTTTTAAACTATGAATAATTTATCTTGTTTATTATTTTGTATCCTGGATTTCTTTCTCCATTACAATGAATTGGACATTAAGAGGAGTTTTAATTTTCATTAGGCAAAGTTGATAGAAATAATTAAAACATACTAAATATGGCAGAGAATCTACAGCTTTTATAGAATAAATAACATACACCATACATTCTATAAATACAATTAGCTGTAGCAACTAGAATAATGGAATGCATTTTTGCTTCTCTAAAAGCAATAAGTAACTATTTTGTTTTTTTTTCTTCTGATAAAGTAATGGTACTTCATGTTGAAAGTTGAATGTGGTCATCACAAGCATTTTTCCACTGTATTCTTTGAGAATGAAAAGTTGAGAAGCTTAAAATTTTGATAATAAACAATAAAAAATAAATATATTGGTTCCCCTTCAATTAACTAAGCTTTTAAAATACAGAATTCATTTCTAGTCAATTATTTCTCTTTCCTCCTCCCCTTTCTTTTTGAAAATAAAAAATTCTTCTTTGCTAGATTCTACATTGCTATGAATTTGATATAATTTATACTTGAATAGAAGAGAGAGCAAAAAAAAATATTAACATATACAGTCATGGGAGAGACAATCATAAATGATCCTGCAAAAGCTACCGAAATTGTTTATCTCCAATTTCAACAGAAAGCCTAAGAAAATCAGTCACTTCTAATAAAAAGTACCCTAACGAGGATACATATTTTAGCAATAGACATTATGATGTATTCACATAACCTAGTTTTTGGAAACAAGTAGAAATATAAACCATAGATATTAATAAATAAGGTTTTCTGAAAAAATATTCAATAAAGACAAGAGTGTTTCACTCTATACAAATATATTGAATGAGATGTCAAAATATCACTACAAAATTAAAATAAGAGGATCTTTAGATAATGAAATTCCTATTTTGAAAAATAAAAAGTATGAGTTTATGAAGAACTAGTTTGCAAACACCAAATGCACTGGAGCACAGAGTTAGAAAAGATCACTCATGGAGAACCTATTATTGGGACCTAATTGAGATGGGAGGTCAAGAATAACTATCCGCTAAAAATGTATAAACTACATTTCATGTCATGGGAAGACCACTTATTTCTTATGACCCCGTGGATTTGAATAGGAGAATCCAGCGCACTGTTCGATATCATAGAGAAAAATGAAATTGAAAAATGAACGATTAGGTTTTAAACCTTTTCTATGGAAAGGAAAATAATTATTTATTTATTACCATTTCCTCCATTATTTCCTGAGATTTCTTCTTGTAATTTCTTCCCAAAATGTTTTAAATAAAATTTGACAACATAATAGGCAAGTGAATAGAATGAAGCAAATATTGATACAAAAAACATGAAATATTTTGAGGGATAAAGCCATAACAGATACATGGTCTTTTCATGCTGTGAAATGGAGTCTAGATACTGATATAAATTATGATTCAAAGACTTAGGAAATGCATTTAATAAAATTTCACAATATACTTTTATTCCAACAGTAAGAATAATTTAGGATTAAAGAGCCATTATTTGATAGAGGATATTTCTTTATGTAAGACAGATATATTTCAATTTTTAATAAATATCTTTAAAAGGTAAAAATGAAGGTACAAATTCAATAATATATAACTCTACACATTATTAGATGACAGCATTATACTTGAATATTTATCTGTACTTCAAACTCCATTTCATATTAATAATTATGAGATGCTAAATTACTCTTTATATCATAATAAGCTAAATTTTACCAAACAACAGGGCTATAAAATTTGTGAATAAATTGATACTTTAAAATAAATACATAAGTTGAAAAAATATTGGGTCTAGGCAAAACTTCAAATTTCAATTGAATTATGTCATCAAAAAGAATTAAGTTGAATTACAAATAAAGCATACCTATACTCATAATTTCCAGTTTCAACACGATACAGAGGCTCTTGCAAGGCTGCATGACTGCTTTCTTCATCATCCATTTCTTTTACTTTGAGACAATATGACAGGTACTCAAATTTTGCGTCTGCATATTTCCTTATTGTTAAACGAGTATCTGGAATAGCTTTATGAAGGTACGTCCCAAGATCAGAGAGAATCTGCAAATTATTACAATTAAACTTCACTGAATCAGGCAAGGTGTTGTAGTAACCTATAATGGGATGATTCATGTAAAAAAAACTTAGTACTTTAACCATAGAAAATATCTTTCATTAACAGTTACACTTAACAAAAATACAACCGATTTCAATGAATTTTCGATCATTCGTCAAAACCAATAATGTTTTTGTTAAGCTTAATTGTTAAATAGAATTGAGAAATAATGTCATGACTGGGACTTAAACCAAGGTCTCCACTTTCCGACAGATATACAGACCACTACACCACCATGCGACAATACACTTCTGTTGTGAGTTGGGCCTTGTGAGGAAAGTCATGGTGCTTCAAAAAGTGGCACCAACCACCACCTATGGTCCTCTTACCAGGTAGCTGCTCACAAGGCAAATTTTAAGAAGGTACCCTCCCTAAAGTTTCTAAATATGAGAAGAATGAGTTTTCTTAAACTTAACTTTGTGGAATGTTTGTAACATATTTTAAAAAATTACTAAGTACTTTTCCACAGACAATTTTATTTCTCGACCGGTTTCGTCAGCAAGTTGACATCTTCAGGTACAATTAAAGGAAATGCTATGAAGGGAATTTGGAGCATCTACTGCATGGAATGGAAGAGAATAGGTCTGTAGTGATGCTGTCAATAGTAGAGTGGTTGCCATAAGAGACAAGTTTTGGACTCTGAGGAAAGGATTTGACAATTAAGGCCTTTGCTAAGTCAATGGAGTTTCTAACACCGAAACTGGGGGAGAAATCAATTGCCTTCCTAATTATAAAATTTAATTCGGAGGCCATTTTATGTGCCAGTGCTGAATTTCTTGATATTACCGGTCTAATAGGTTTGGTCTATAAAGTTTAGGGAGACTGAAAAAACGAGGGGAAAGGGGATTCATTGTTACAATCTTGTAGCTCTCTTTGGCAATGAAAAGAGAGGAATTGGCTAGTGCTTTCTTTATGGACGAATGATGCAAAGGGGTGGGGTCCTTGTTGAGGGTTTCAAAAATGGTTATGATTTATGAATTCAATGTACTTGTTAATACAACCACTCCATTAACACCACACACTGACTCTTATCAGCTTTCACCACAATTAAATTGTTTTCGCTAAGGAAGCATTTTACTGCTGGAACTAGGTTAGAACAAACATTTGTTCCCAAACCCTTCACCCATTCCTCCCTCTCACTCAACCCTCCCACCCTCTCCAACAAACCTATATATTCCCTAGCAAAATACCCTTACATACATGGAGATATAATTATATATTACGAAACCGATCGCAAATATAGCCTAACTTCTGCGGAAATTTTCAAAGTTTTTTATTCATGTTACTTTGTTATGTATTCTGCTACATGCAGTTAATTGTGTGAGACAATGTTGGAGTGGTTGTACAATCTATCTGAAGATTGCAAAAAATGTAACAGTATCTAATAAACAGGAGAAAGGATTAATAAATGTGTTCCAGCTGCATGTACATGTATATTTAGTTTCACTGAATCCCTGCAAATCCTGATTCATCTGGAAGTTGTAGCTTACAGTTATATTAGGTGTATTAACAAGGTTAAAATCAGATCATATTTATATTTACAACATATAGAGAATTAGTGAAGCTAGTTAACACTTTATAATTCCTCGAATATAGCATAATAGATACTCACAGGTCTAATTTCCTTCACCATTACAAGGCCAATTTTTTCCATTTGCCTGTGATGTTCACCAAACTGACGGAAAGCTTCACTGGCTCTTGCTTGCGGTTCTCTCACACCCATAGAAGAGAATGTGTCACCAAAGGCTGGTATGGAAATTCATTTCATCAATACTTAACAAATTATCTCTTAGATGTAGTAATAATAATTACATGAAAAAGCATCATATTGATTTTTCTTTAACCATATATAGCTTGATAATATTTAATTAGCTTTCATTAATTTTAGAGTAACACTGGGTTCTGATAAAATAAGGAAAAGAGACACAGCTGTCAATAATGGAAAAAGTGACTCCAAAGCTGTAAAAAACCAGGTAAGAAGAAAAAAGGTTCTGTTGTTGTAGCAGTCCTGAATGTGTAGGGCTACGCTTAATTTGTTGAGACTGTTGCCTTAAAAATGTGCAATGTGTTCTTTGAATCTGATTTATAATTCTCTTTTGGTCTGACCTTCATAAATCTTATTTCAGCCAAGTTATTTTGTAAATTCTTGATATCAGTAATGGAGGAATGGTTTCTTTGTGATCCTTAAGTAAATTTGTAAGGCTGTTTTTTTTCGACGGAGACTTTTTATATTTTGTGTTTTAAAAAAATGTTTTGTAATTTATGTGAGAAGGCATGACTTTGTGGATTGCCATAGTAATAAAACAACTTTGTAAAACAATAAAACAATAAAACAACTTTGTAAAGTTGTTTTATTGTTTCATAATTTGTCGGCAAGGCCTGGTGCATATTGTAATTTAATAAAGTTTTGAGTTTTCCTTAGTTGTTTTCTTATGTGTTGTTTTGTTTTAGTTTTATTCTTTGGGTGTGTTAATGTAATATGTTGTGTTTAGTGTTTGTATCAAAACTACTCCGTGTGGCAGTGTTTTCTTTATATTTTAGTTCAGTTTTATGATTTTTGGGCCTTATGGGGATGCTCAGGAGTCTATTTATCATTGTATGAAATGGAGCAAGTTTTTGTGTAATATGGTGGTTTGAGTCTTTTGGGTTATATATGTCAGAGTGTGTAGGTTTTTGCTAAAAGCTAATATTTAGTTTTGTATTTTTTCTTGTAATTTTAAGATCTAATAATGTTAAACTAAGTTTTTTTCCCTCTTCAACTGTGAACGTAATTTAATTTTTCTAGGAAGGTAGAAATATTTTCTTTGGACAGGTCAAAATTGTGGAAATATCCTCAACATATCTAACAAGGAGTGTAAACATAGGTGTCTCCTGACTTTTGAATGAGACTAGCATAGTTCGATAGAGGATCAAAATTAAGAAGACACGTCTTTTTTTATAGACGTTTCTCGCCGTAAGTTTAGGAGATATTAACGTTCAAAGATTGCAGTTTTTTTCAAATTTCGCGCCGGGACAACCCAAACCCGCTTATCTTAGATAAGACCTCTTCCGAGCTCCATCGTTATCAGCGAGTTGGGTGGTGGAGTTGGTTAAGGCGTTAAGAGAGCTATTTCTAACCGTCATTTTTGCGCGGTGGACGCTGGTTCGCGACCCGGCAACTGAAATTTTTTTCTCTTTGATTATAATTTATTTGTCTCGTATTTAGCGTCTTTTATAAACTGTACACTTATTTTGAAGTTATTACGCGATCTAATCTTATCTTTTCTGTTAGGTTTTCTCTACAAGTTTACTTATTCATACACTTAAAAACGAAGGTTTTTGTTAACAATCTCGGTAAGTTTACCCCATCTTATACTGCAGAGTGTGGACTCACGATGTTTGGAAAACTTCAGGTCTTCATACACCTTTACGAGACCTTTGAATTATTGGTGAAAATAGATCGCTAAACAGATGAATTTGAATATATCTTCATTACGGATATCAAATTCAGAAAATTATCGAGTGAATTTACGAATTATTTGTACTTAATCATTTATTCCGCTACGTCGAATCTTTATGCCTGGTCGATTCTTGGGGTGAGAAAACCAATCAAAGTATTTGCGCCCAATATTCGTCGACGGTATGGGTAAACCGGCGAGAAACGTCTATAAAAAAAGACGTGTCTTCTTAATTTTGATCCTCTATCGAACTATGCTAGTCTCATTCAAAAGTCAGGAGACACCTATGTTTACACTCCTTGTAAGTCAAATTATTGGGAAACATTCAAATTTATCCTTACTATTATTTTCAAAATAAGTCATAAAGAGATTTGCCAGGAAAGGGGATAAACAATTGCCCATTGTGGTGCCATTTGTTTATTTGTTAATTTTGCTATGGATTTGAAAGTAATTTAAACATGCAAATTCTGGTTAAGATGACGTATTATTCAAAAAGTTTTGGTGGTAAGAGTTGTGTTTGGAGCCATTGCTTTAAGAATTTGTACGTTTTATTCAATGAAATGTTGGGAGACAAACTTTTAACATAGTATGATATTAGAACTTCGTTTTCATTAAAATTAATATCTTTTAGAATGTCTATTAAGTATGTATAGTTTTTATGTTAGTTTCTTGTTGTGTATGCAACTGTTTAAGTTGTTGGTTTAACCACTGTGTGTAGACACTCTTTTTATGTAGGCAAATTTATGAAGGAAACTATGGGTTGGAGGGGGAATTTGGTTAATGGATTCCATAAAGTCCATAAGTCCATATAACCTTATAATTGTTGGGTTCAAAACATGTAGTTTTTGATTAAGGTTATGTCAATTAGATTTTTACATTGTTTGAATGTGTACCTTGTTTCTGTTATTATAATGCAATGCAAGTAAAGGTGCGCTTGCTGACAGCAAGCAATCGGAAAATATATCTTTTAATAAAATGTATGATTTTTCGAAAGATTTTTTGGATGAGTGGATGCTTAACATACAATCTATGACATTATCGCTGTGTACATTGCATTAAGTTTGATTTGGTATGCTTTTCTTATGACATTATTACTGCCCTGGTGTCAAACCAAGGCCATCCTGCAAAAATCACAGTCATCTTTCGCTTGAGTATGATTATCTTTATAAACAATAAAATTTCAAATGGAAATACCTTAAGGAAGTACCTCAAAATGAGTCCTTAACTCCCTACGCATTTCTTATTTCCATTTGAAATTTGGAGTTTTTATAAAGATAATCATACTTAAGCAAAAGATGACAGTGATTTTCGAAGGATTTGCAGGGTAAATATGTAGATGTAGATAGGATGAAAGCAATGGCAGTTTTAATCATGTTCTTGCTTACTACGCAGCCACTTTTTCATTCCACAATAAAATTTATTTCTATTATTTATTTTTACATTATTTCTTTTCTTATAAGGATGAACAATCTTCATCAATACGTAGAATCATCTTCTCTTATCCATGTTTCATCAAAATTTTAGAAGAATCTTAGCTGAAATCTTAATTTCATCCGTAAATCTCTGTATTATGAATTAATTGATCCCTTTTGAGAGGCTAGGTAGGTCCCTTATGGGAATTTACGTGCATTTATTTCCCCGTAAGCTTCCCGTACTGCCTTCTTTTGCAGAACGGACTTTTCAGAACGGACAGTGTGACGCATGCATACCAGATTAAATCGCTATAGTCTGTTCCACTTATCTAGGTAGTACTGTCTGATGGAGAAATCGAATAGCCTCGTACGCCGGGTCATTTTTCCGGAATATCCGCGATATCCACAAAATTTGCCTTCGCAAAGGATGAAATTAAGGTTTTCAACTTAGTTTGGTGGATTTTTTTCCAATTTTTTGGTGAAATTTGGATAAGGAAGGATAGTTCTATATATTGACGAAGTTTTTTCAACATTTAAAGGAAAGAAATAAATTTTATAGCGGAATGAAAAAAATGGGAGATTATATATTATTATATATCTATTATACCTGAGAGCGGGTCCGGATCAATCCGAATTACGCTTACAGCTTTATGAGTCTATGAGAGATGAGATTCAAGAAAAACGTAGCCTATCATGAACTTAGACCTTCATCGCTTTCAAAACCATAAAATTCTTTTTCACAAACATCATCATCAAAAATGAGAAAAACGTCATCACTACTGTTTACGTCATCGCTTGTATCACCACGTTAGAATAATGCGTCGTCTTCTGTTACGTCAAGAGCATTGCTGATTCCGCACTTCTCAAAGGACTTAACAATTACTTCAGCCTTTACTATGGGCACTAAATAGGTTCCAAACCAATATAGAGACCTCGCCTATACATTCTATAACAACAGTTTCATTCCAGCTTCGTCCATCCCGCCCTTTGAATGAACATGAACACCCATTGGAAGTTTTTCTTCAGCATATTAAAAAGGAAGGTAGTTTTGTGCCATCAGTAAAACATGTTAAAACTACCGTATAGCGGGTCTTTGACCTGTGGTTTTTATCGTTATTGATTTTTATTGATCCCTTTGAAACGGACTTTTTTAATGGTACATGAAATGTAATTGGATTTCCATATCCATATATATTTTACTGGAGAGCGGGTCCGGACCAATCCGAATTACGCTTACAGCTTTATGAGTCTCGAGCAAAAAGTAACATGATTAGAAATCGGAGCGCTAAGCCAATTACTCTCTCCAGTATAAAATTCAAAAACTAAAGTTCTATTCAAGATATCGACTCAGAATAACCTGTAAATGAAAACAACAACATTTATCTCAATTTCTCTCGCGGCAAGTTTTCATAACGTAAGAAACAAAAAATTTTTAGACGATGTATTAATTTGACTGCACGATCCAATTTTTCGGAGGTTGCGTTCCATTTAAATTATTTTTTACTAAAATTTTATCATTCAAAATTTAATATAAGTTGACTTTTATGTATTCATAAGGTATAAAGAGTAATCTAAGAAAAAACTAGCACTTAATGTTAGGATGAGAGAAATGGCAGTTTTAGAAATGTTCACGAATGGTAAGGCGACCATTTTTTCATTCCGCTATAAAATTTATTTCTTTCGTTTAAATGTTGAAAAAACTTCGTCAATATATAGAACCATCCTTTCTTATACATATTTCACCAAATAATCGGAAAAAATCGACCCAGATAACCTGCAAGTCTTAATTTTATCCGTAAAATTAGGTCAGAAATAATAAACTGGCCGCTGGGAAGAGGCTAGGTTGCTTCTTAATGGGAATTTACGTGCATTTATTTCCCCATAAGCCTCCCGTACTGCTAGCTTTTGTGGAACGGACTATAGTAAAGGTTATCTAATTGATCATCAGCTCGGGCGAGTCCCTCGTAGGAGACGAGCGTAGAGTGAATCAACCACCGTTTGATGCAGAGGTTCTATAAGGTTATCTAATCCTATCCTGCCATACCTTTATATGTCTGCAGAAGATGGATTGTTGCATTAAGTAGAGCTCTTGTGTGACGCAACATTCCTTCGTAAGTCTCTTGAGTTCGAGAGAGATGCCCTAAGCGACGAAGCAGAGAATCATTACACAATATGGCTCTGGACAGTCCAAGAGCATCAGCAGTTGCACTACTCATCCCTTCAACCAGACGATGTTTCGCCTTCTTTAATGCAAGATCTAAGGATCTTGTGCCACTTACTCCTGCATTTCCAGGTGGATGAAGTTTGTTGTATTGGATTGTTACTTCATCCTAGGCAATGAGTAGAAATAGTTTTAAATTTTGAATAACTTAGGAATTTGTTAAATTTGAATGAGTTAAGAAATAAAATTGTTATATTTGAAGATGTACCTTCAACTACTTTAGAAAAAAATCTTAGAATAAAAATCAATAATACCATGAATGGCCTTATAGTTCCTCTATGCAAATAAATCAAAAAGAATTAATTGCTTATTAATTTATTATTATAAGTAAACAGTCTTTCTATTTGAATATCATGTTTTCTTCTACCAGATGCTTTAAGTGGGATCAAAATAACATATTCCACCCTATAATACCCACATTGAGAGATGAAATACTTTCAACATTCATTCTTTATCATCTTAACTTTTAAAAGCATTGCTATTTACGTAATCTCGATAAGGAATTCATAGGTAAATCAATACCCCTTTTGATGTACTTCCTGAATGTATTTTGTAGTGAAAATTGGAGAATTTACAAAGAAGATGACACTTAGGTGATGGAGGAAAGTTTTTATAAGTCATGTCCTGGGGGGGGGGGATAATGCTTCCCTAGGAAATTCATGGGAAATCGAACTTCAGGGGGGAACCTGGCTTAGAGGCCCAAAATTTAAGGAACTTTTAGAATTTTTTTGAGAAAGGGAGATATACGCGGAATTGTAAGTTCCTACAATTGTGTAATATTTCTTGAAGTTTATGAAAAATATTTTTCCACAAAGCACTAACCAAAGTTTCTATTAGGGCATATGTAAAGGGTATTATATACACGGAAAAGTCTGAACATCCTAGCATATTAAATTTCTTCCCGGGCGTCGAACTAAGGACAAGTAGCGTAAAATACAATCTTCATTCGCATTACGTGTGCATAAATTCTCTAAATTGAAAATTAAAAATCATGAAGGTAGTGCCTCAAAGGAGTTCTGATTTCCCTGTGCATTCCTTATGGAGATATAGTTAAGGACATATATAATTTAGGAGTATAGAATCGAACCTACGACCATTTAGAACATAATGACGGCAGCTAAATATAAAGATGCGATCTATCTCTGTATGTGTGAAATATAAATCTTCTATTAATCGGTAAATTATCTTAAGTAATCTGCAAATATATCTTATAACGTAAAAAATAGAGAATGTTCCGAATATTTACATTGTTCACGCATAGCTCATCATGAAATAAAGGATATTTTCGCAGTGTATATTAAATTCAGTTTAATTTCCCATGTATCTATTATGGCAGATGACTTCCCGTCCAGGCCTCGAACTAAGGACATTCTGCGCAGAATAAGTTCATCATTTGCATACATATCGTCGTCTTTATCGAGTTTTTGAATTTCAAAGAAAAACATATTCGCAAAATGCCTCAAAAGGAGTTCTATAGTTTCAATGCATTTCTTAAGAAGATAAAGTAAACGCACCCTTGAATCGAACCAACGAACGTTTTATCGTAAATACGGAGACTGATCATTAATATTCTACCTCACTAAGCATATGCAAAATTTAAATCTTCTACATGACTGCAAAATGGGTTTTTAAAATTTTCGAAAATCTCGCTCATGTAGCCTTATGGGGAGAATACGGGGCTTCCTGGAACCGAACCTATAACACATAGACAACTGTTACTTTTTTCTGAACTTTTTATTTACGTATTCCATTTACATAAGTACCCCGCCAACGGTCTTATGGCAGGGGGTATCAAATACACCAATTCAACTAACTTTTTATCCTATTCGTTTAATATTATCTAGGAAAAAAGATCGATGATAACCATCCATTCGATAATTCTTTTGACGTATAGTTTCGAAAATCACGATCGCTTGTTACAGGAATCACGATGTCGCGTATCTCGTTATGTAAGTAAAAATTTTCAAACAGTTTGAGTCTATATTCTACTGACAATGAGTTCTATCCTCGAGAGATGTCCAGCCGAGGGTTTTAATAATCTCTGATACACTGCTATAGAACCCGTAGTCTCCCTTAACGAAACGAGCCGCTCTACGCTGTACACGCTCTAGCTCCAAGATTTGGTCTTAAGGTCTTTATTTTGGAGGCGAGATTGAGACTAAAAAGTCTCTTCTTTCATCTAACCTCGTTAAAAAAAGTTTAAAGTACAAAAAGAATTAGAAAGAGAAAAATAATGATTATAAGAGAGATTTAAGTGGATATAAAAACCTAAGAAAATTCTTAGGAAAAAATTCCACAGCAGGAATACAACCACAATGAAGGGGGGTGTGAAAAACCTGCACAAACCTACTGATAGAATTAACTAACAACAGAATACTAAAATTTCAATTTTACAAGATAATCAATGAGTCAGATCATGTTCAATTTGATAACATATCATATAACTAAAGAAGCAATTAAAAACATTCAATGGTATATTTAAGTTGATTGCCGAAAAGAAATACCCTTATCGTGCGGATTCCATTCCACGCAGCAATACTCTAGTAACGGACGAACTAATGAAAAGTAAGACGCCTATTTGTCTTCCGACTGACAACCGCTAAGGATGCGATTACATAGCCTAGTCATCCGATCAGCTAACCCCACTACGCCTCATATGTGCGTTTCGAATGATAAATTACTACTGAGAACGAGACCAAGGTATTTGTACTGGTTCACGAATTCTATTTTTGCGCCGCTAATTTGATTTCTTAGTGTACGAAGTAACATAGATCTGCCTCTCATATTAATTTAGAATACATTTTTTAATTTTGAATGTCATAATTAACAGTTGTCTTGGTTGCATAGGTTTCATTCCAGAGAATAGAAAAATAATTCAGTCGCCAGGAAACAGATTTCTGTGAAGAGGGAAACCAAGATTCCAAGGCAAAATCAAGATCTATACTTTCCATTCTACCAGAGGAAGTAACTGAACCTATTAAAAGGATATATAATGGTAAAGCAAGGGGGCAGAAGGAGTAATTGAGGAATTTTTTTAATTTGGAGAGACAAAATTGCTCTCATCTTAAAGGAAGTATTTACTAAATGAAGGGAAGAAGGAAAAATACCCAAGGATTGGAATCACGCAAAGATTGTCCTTCTACACAAAAAAGAAAGCAGGGAGGATTTGAAGAACTACCACACCATCAGTCTCCTCCCAGTTATCTACAAAATATTCATGAGGATAATAAGCGTACGTTTGAGGACAATACTTTCAGCTATGCAGCCTAGAGAACAAGCCGGATTCCATTTCCGAAGTTTCCGAAAAAGGTTTCAGTGCAATGGACCACATCCATACACTACAGGAAATTATCAACAGGGCAAATGAATGCGATATTCCATTAGTACTATGCTTTGTGGACTATGCACAGCCTTTTTATTTGATAAGTACCTCCTAAATACTACAAGCCCTAGAGAGACAAGAGGTAGAAGAAGAATACATTCATCTTCTCTGAAACATTTATAATAATGCCACTAACAATGCCACACAGTAATGTTACAAGAAGATACTTAAGTATTCATGATCGGAAAAGAAGTAAGACAGAGTGATTGCCTTTCACCCATTCTTTTCACAGCTGTTCTTGAACAAATCTTCAAAACAAACAAACCTGGGAGGAAAAGTGCCTGCAGGTAAATGTCATAAGTCATATGTGTTATGCAGATGAAATCATTCTTTTTGCCATCAATGGAGAGGAATTGGCTTCAAGAGCTGAATATGGCAAGACGGAATACAGGACTTCTGATTAAAGAGGTAATGTGGAATTCCTTAGCAAAGCAAGTGCCTAAAAACCATGAAGAAACTACCTTGAATATGTGCTCAGACAACTTGTGACAACAGGAGAAAAGAATAGAGTT
The DNA here is from genome assembly GCA_020796165.1 of Pantala flavescens. Lineage (NCBI taxonomy): Eukaryota > Metazoa > Arthropoda > Insecta > Odonata > Libellulidae > Pantala > Pantala flavescens. Next base: position 49,179,064 of record CM036879.1, on the reverse strand, counting down.
AATGAGGTTAACTAAAGAATCAAACTGAGTTGGAGTGCCTTTGGAAGAAACATATACATCCTAAAATTAAGAATATTAATGGAGCTGAAATCATTCTACACGTCTTAACATACAGAAGTGTGACATTGGTTCTGAGCGAAGCAATAACTCAGAGACTCCAGACTATACAAAGAAATATGGAACGCTGCATGCTTGGGAGCACAAGAAGAGACAGGAAGCGTAATACACAGGTATGTAAAATGACAGGAGTTGGATGTAATAGAGAAATTTAAATGGATGTGGAAATGACATTTGGCGAGAAGAAAAGACAACTGTTGGATGTCAGCAGTACACAACTAGATACCAAGAGATGTGAAGAGACCAAAAAGAAGACCAAAGGGCCAATGGAACAGAGATAACATCAAATTCCTAGGAGAAAGATGGCTAATAGAGGCTCAAAATAGAGAGAATTGCAAAAGGCTTGGGGAAGCCTACATCAGATGTCAGATTGAAAACGGCCAAAGATGATATACACATTATGCTAAAAACTATTCGGATGAGGAATTCATATAATCTATACGTGAGTTCTGGAATATATCAGTAAGGTCAGTACATTTATAATGGATTACACATGAACAGAATCTACAAGTTACTTGTTTTTAGAGTAAAATAATAGCTTGTTTCAAAAGCATTATTCTTATGGTTGATAGCACAATATTACATCTATAAATTATAGAAATAAGCTTTTAACAATCTTCACCTTGGAGGCCTGAATCATCCTTGCTACTTCAACTTTTGTCTTTCCTTTGACAGATTGACCATTGACTCCAACCAGCTCATCCCCACTCTGAAGACTGCCTTCTTTAGCAGCAGGAGTTTCATCAAATATCTAGTGGCATAAAAAATTAATCTTAATTCAATGCAACTGATTTCTCCAGCCTATCATAAAATGTACTATACAAAAGTAACTAAATTAATGGGATGATTTCATGTTTACATCCTTAAACAATGAAGTCTGCACATCTGATCATTTTTCATAGAGCATAATTATTTTTTTCAAAAAAGGAAAAGTTATATTTTTCAATTATTATTGGCAAGAGTTATAATGAAACAATCATTTTAAATTCAATTACTTCATTTTCTTTCAAAGCAAAAGAACTTTTATATGTATTTTGAACTCATTTTAATTAAAACAACAATGTGAATGTACTAAAAAATCATTTGTTTTTTATAAGTGAGGGCTATATTCGCATATGCTGAACTTTTTCAATTTTAAATTGACTTATAAAACTTATTTGATTTGGTTTTTCATTCTATTATTCATGAAAAAGAATGGAAGAAATTTATGAAGCAACATTAGGTTCACTTCAAAATGAAATTACTTTTACATCAACACTTTCAATTGTCCATAAATAATTTATTATGAGCAGTGCAGTATTTTATTATGACTTTATTATGTTTTGGAAATCAAAATGGATTCTTAATGATAGATTTATGGACCATCTTGAAAAGTACACATCTAGCTCTTTCATGTACACTAATAATGTTCCACCTGGTTTGAGGAGATAAAATATATCTGAGATAACATAGATATAGAACTGAGCTTGATTTGTACAAGATTGAGACTAGAAAGACTAAAGACATGAAACTGGAAATGTAAGTGAGCATGACTAGTCTGTAGACTTGCAAAAATATGGTTACTATAATTATAGAATGATAATTATATAATTGTAGAATGGGGTTTTCATAATTTAAAATAGAATTAACGATAAGGAGAAAATAATGAGGCAAAAATAAAATGAAGAACTAGATAGATAATCATCAAAGAGAATATGATTATTTTAATAATCCTTATTGATTTATACATTTTTATATTTCCAATTTTAAGTAAAGAATTGTATTGTTAAATAAGGAAATAGGTATAAAAGAAAAATGAAAATCATTGCTACAATGACTGCTCCAAAAATTTAGAAATCAAAATGTTTATACTTTACTACAATAGTAAATACTTATTGACATTTATCTAGTTAATAAGATGACAAAACTCTTACTTGCACAATATACAAACACGGACACAAGGGTGCTCCTCCACCAATACTGATACCTATCATGTTACTTCCATCCTTCGCAAGTTTCACTACACCAGATGTAATGGTCATGCCCCTATCATAAGAATGTTAGTATAAACTACAAGAATAAAAATCTTTAAAATATTCTCCATTATATATATATTTATAATTAGTAAGGTAAAAATATTAATAAAATTACATAGATACATATAATTAGAATACAATTACCAATCCAGTTAGGCAAAAGCTAAAAAAATATTTTCTATAAATCTCCAAGAAACTTGCAGTTATAATGATGAACTGATCTGATACCAATAGAAATATAGCTAAAAATCTGGGAGAGTGACTTATAAGAAAAAAATTATTTCATAACACTTTTTAACTCTAACAAGGGGACCTTTAGGACTGTGGCACAGGATTCTAATTTTATGTTGAATAATTAATAATGTGACATTACATTGATATGGTCGTGGGCTAACTACTCATAACATTGTTATAGGCTTATTGTTTTTGTGATAAGTTGAATAAAGAAACACAGAATTGTAATGAGTAAAGACATGTATAATATGCAGAAACTTTAACTTCAGTATATAATAACTAACAAATTATTGAAATGAATCCAACTAACATTTTATACATTTGAAATTTAAAACATAACTTATAACAAGTATAATGGCATATGAAATACTAATGAGATTTATGTAATTGGTATAATATGGCTTTGGCTCTCGGAACTTGCTGGAGTAATCAGTATGGCCCTAAAGTTGGAAAGTTTGGAGACCCCTGGACTAGAGTACTCAAACTGTCTTTATGTGTAATAATGGTTCTTAATGCCACTGTTGACTGCTGCTCAGTTTATATGGTTCAAATATTATTCTGTTTTACATTATTAAATATTTTATTACACTATTTGATTCAGAATATTTTTTGTCCTATTTTTCTCCTCTAAAAACCAGTCTTATGGTCAGGTGCGTCTTATGGTCCGAAAAATACGGTACTTATAACAACCCGAAAATACTAGGGGTCAACGCTCCCTCATTTCCTTGTAATTTATGTTTAAAAATCATCATTCCTAGCTGCTTCCAATATAAACCCCGCAGCAACCGATTAACAACAAGCAAATGGTGGTGTGGTGCTAGCGTGATAGATTGCTAATAGAAGCGCATGTGGTTTGTATCCGTTTTATACTTTTCGTATTTTTTTCCTCAATCACTTTATTTTTTTTGCAAACATTTAATCAGTATAAATGCTATTTATTATTATTTTATTTTTCATGGTTCATATAATTTATATTGGAAGTGGCTAGGATCGATCATTGGCCCCTAATATTTTCAGGTTGTTATAAGTAATATCTAAGCTACACATCCATACCAGTCTTATCCAGAATCCCATGCCGCAGTCCTAAAGGTCACCTTATAAGTAGAATTTGAAAGGTCAAAGAAATACTAATTAGATACCTAAAAGTAAGATATACAATTTCATGATTATGTCATCCATCAAGTATAATTAGAAAATCTATAATAATGATATACACAGTTCAATAGCATCCCATTTAATTTTTGTGAAAAATGAACAGATGGTTATAGATTTCAACTGGTAAAGATTGAAGAAATATTTGTCAATAGAATGATAATGGTGAATTTCTTGCAAGATATAAATAATTGTTTCTGAAAAAAAGGGTAGTTAAATCATTATAAATGGCATAGAGAACTAGAAGAATCATTCTGTATTCTTTTCCAAATTCAGCTAAAATGAAATAAAAATTATTGAAAGTGCATTTTATCAATAATTATTACAGTATATTTGCTATTTCATCAAGTAATAGAACTCCTGTGTTCAGTATGATTGAACAATTAAATTCAATTTTTAGTATGAAACTTCCGAGGAATCTCTTCCGCCAGACGCCTACTTCTTACAGCATTTGACGGTATATAAGACGTAACCTCATTAAGTAGGCCTCACACAAGGAAAAAAGTTTTAATAGTCCGTGCGAAAGCGCGGTACAACAATAACATAATATATAGATTTTTTTTAGTTTCGTAAAAGCCACATAAACAACCATTGAACACAATTAAATATTTAATATAACACAAAACTATTTATATAAAGGAAAAATTAACAAACGTCAAGCTTTTTGAACATGATATGTACACTTTAATAATTAAAAGGCAAGCAATCGAACATGACACACAAGAAAGCTGAACCAACAAAAAAAAAACAGATTCAAGAAAAACGTAGCCTATCATGAAATTAGACCTTCATCGCTTTCAAAACCATAAAATTCTTTTTCACAAACATCATCATCAAAAATGAGAAAAACGTCATCACTACTGTTTACGTCATCGCTTGTATCACCACGTTAGAATAATGCGTCGTCTTCTGTTACGTCAAGAGCATTGCTGATTCCGCACTTCTCAAAGGACTTAACAATTACTTCAGCCTTTACTATGGGCACTAAATAGGTTCCAAACCAATATAGAGACCTCGCCTATACATTCTATAACAACAGTTTCATTCCAGCTTCGTCCATCCCGCCCTTTGAATGAACATGAACACCCATTGGAAGTTTTTCTTCAGCATATTAAAAAGGAAGGTAGTTTTGTGCCATCAGTAAAACATGTTAAAACTACCGTATAGCGGGTCTTTGACCTGTGGTTTTTATCGTTATTGATTTTTATTGATCCCTTTGAAACGGACTTTTTTAATGGTACATGAAATGTAATTGGATTTCCATATCCATATATATTTTACTGGAGAGCGGGTCCGGACCAATCCGAATTACGCTTACAGCTTTATGAGTCTCGAGCAAAAAGTAACATGATTAGAAATCGGAGCGCTAAGCCAATTACTCTCTCCAGTATAAAATTCAAAAACTAAAGTTCTATTCAAGATATCGACTCAGAATAACCTGTAAATGAAAACAACAACATTTATCTCAATTTCTCTCGCGGCAAGTTTTCATAACGTAAGAAACAAAAAATTTTTAGACGATGTATTAATTTGACTGCACGATCCAATTTTTCGGAGGTTGCGTTCCATTTAAATTATTTTTTACTAAAATTTTATCATTCAAAATTTAATATAAGTTGACTTTTATGTATTCATAAGGTATAAAGAGTAATCTAAGAAAAAACTAGCACTTAATGTTAGGATGAGAGAAATGGCAGTTTTAGAAATGTTCACGAATGGTAAGGCGACCATTTTTTCATTCCGCTATAAAATTTATTTCTTTCGTTTAAATGTTGAAAAAACTTCGTCAATATATAGAACCATCCTTTCTTATACATATTTCACCAAATAATCGGAAAAAATCGACCCAGATAACCTGCAAGTCTTAATTTTATCCGTAAAATTAGGTCAGAAATAATAAACTGGCCGCTGGGAAGAGGCTAGGTTGCTTCTTTATGGGAATTTACGTGCATTTATTTCCCCATAAGCTTCACGTACTGCCAGCTTTTGTGGAACGGACTATAGATTCTCCCATATGACAATACTGCCTAGAATTTTGGAACGACCTAAAGTTTGGGGTACTCTTTGACGGGCACAGTGCAGTTTCGGAAGGAAAATATCCCAGTTCTATCTTTTCGAGCTACATTATTGCTAAGAAAAATTCAGTTAAACCTGATAAAATAATTGTGCCAGATGCCGAAAAAGTCATGAACGTCTATACCTTTATCCGGGCTAAGAAGAGCACTCAGTTTGAAAGTTATCCTGTGTCCTTCACATAAAAGACGCGGGTAAATTTATGATACCTTATTTAAGAAAGGTGCATATGCCACCAAATACGCCAACTTTCATGCTAAAATTTATCATGTAGTATAGATTGATTTATAAACATTACTCTTTATGAGATTCATTTATTTAAATGATCCCTTTAAAGATGAGAATTTTTCGTCTTCAATGGTTAGTACATCTTAAATTCAAATTCTGGTTAATTAATGATGCTTATACGTATTCATGTAAGAATTTCAATTTGATATTGCCAAGAAATGATACAAATCTATCAAGACTGTCTTTCTACAAAAGAGAAGACCGGACGCATGCACTCAAAATAAAAGGTTTCTTCAAAGAAAGTTACAGGATGAAATATGTACTGTTGGTAGAAGCTATTGAAGGAAATTGAATGAATGGTTGAAATGAACACCAATTTATACGTTGAATGGTGTATTGGTAGCAACATTGTGAATTAAGAGTCCTAGGACTCTTTCTCTTTCTTGGACTTGGCTTTCTAATATGTTGGTCAAGGACCTAAAGCTAAAGGTTACTGATGGAAGATATACATAACCATATCTCTACTCTTACTAAAAGTGATTCATAATAGTAATGAAAATGATTGCTCTTTGATTATGAGGAAATTTAAATACAATGAGGAAAAAATAATCACATAATCAAAATAAGATTAATGAAGGGAGCATTGTCACGTTAGTATGCTTTTGGCCCATTTGGCAAGTTTGGAATTATATATACTTAAATGAATTATTTTTTGAACATGAAACAAATTTCATTATGATTGAGATTGTCATAATTATACATGAAGGAGTCTGAAAAAAATACTGATTCACCATAGAATTTTGAACTGACTCCAAACTTTTCAACAAATGTAATGTAAAATACAAACAAAATAAAAATTGTAAAAGCTTTACTAAATAATACCAGACAAACACAAAGCCCAAGATTTTAATTACGGAGTAGTTGCGATTCATTTAAAAATTTCCATCATATATCTTCCATGTGCTTTCATTTATCTGTAAAAAAATTAAAATTCCCCTAAAGCATTAACTGACCCATGATAACATATGCATTGAAACTTTAAAAAGCAATTCACCTTTTGCTTTACATTTGGAATTCTCAAAGATATTTCTTTGAGTACAAAATATGAAATTTAAAATAATTCACAAATGAAAAACTTACTCAGAAAAAGAGGGGGGAATACATTTGCTCATTGTTTTTCAGAGTTTCTTGATAAAAGTTGATTTTCATTGTAGAATTAAATAGAAGCAAAATATATATTAGTGTAATTAAATATTATTCACTATATTAATACTGAAATATGGTATACTTGTCACCTTATACTGCATATATTTGTAAAACTAACTAAGGGTAATAAAAGTTTCGGAATCATTATCTGGAGACAATTATCAGGAGTAAAAGTACAGAGATTTCATTAATTATTACCACAAATATTAGGGTATATAATTCAAATAATTTCTATATATAATTTGACAGTTAATTATATCCAATATGGTTGTCTTAGCGACCCAGAACATTATTAAAACTGCCATTCCTTTCTTCCTATCCAACATGAAATGCTTGTTTTTTCTTACTCTTCATACCTTACAGATACATAAGAGTCAAATCATTCTTATTTTTGAATAACCAAATCATATTTAAAAAATTCAAATGGAACCTAACCTTCGGAAAATTGAATCGTGCAATCCAATTTATACGTCGCCTAAAACTTTCCTTTTCATACGTTACAAAAAATTGGAAAAATTATGAAAAACTTGTCGCAAGAGAAATTGAGATAAATATTATTTTCATTTAAAAGTTATTCTGAGTCGATGTATAGAATGGAACTTTAGTTTTTGACTTTTAAACCCGAAAGAGTACTTGACTTGGCGCTCCGCTTGTTAATCATTATTACTTCTTTGCTCAAGACCCATAGATCCGAGATTTATATTGATCCGAACCGACCTCGGATGTAAAATTCAAAAACTAAATGCTTTATTCAAGATATCTCAGACTCAGAATAACCTGTAAATAAGAATAATATTAATCTCAATTTCTCTCGCGACAAGTTTTTCGTAATTTGACTGCACAATCAAATATTTTCGGAGGTTACGTTCAATTTAAATTATTTTTTAATAAGATATGGTTATTCGAAAATAAGATTGCTACGACTATTATGCATTCATGGGGTATAAAGAGTAATCCAAGGAAAATCTAGCATTTTATGTTGGATAGGAGGAAGAAAGCAATGGCAGTTTAATAATGTTCACGGCCGGTAAGGCGACTATTTTTTTCATTCTGATATAAAATTTATTTCTTAAGTATATAAACCATGAAAAATATAATAATAAGACAGCATTTAAAGTGATTAATTTTTGCAAAAAAATGATTGAAGAAAAAAAAATAAACAAAAAAATAAACCGAATTTGAACCACGTGCAATTATATTAGCAGTCTAACATGTCTAGTCTAGCACCACACCACCATTTGCTTGTTGTTAATCGGTTGCTGCGGGGTTTATATTGGAAGCGGCTAGGATTGACGATTTTTAAACATTAATTACAAGGAAACAAGGGAGCGTTGGCCCCTAGTATTTTCAGGTTGTTGTAAGTAAAACCTAAGCTGCACATCCATACCGGTATTATCCAAAACCCAGTGCCGCAGTCCTAAAGGTCCCCTTGTAAGATATGGTCACTCAAAAATTAGTATAATTTGACTATTATGTATTTATAAGATATTAAGAGTTCTCCGAAAAAACTAGCATTTTATGTTGGATAGGAAGAAAGCAACGGCTATTTTAATAATGTTCTCGAGCCGATTTCGCAGCCATTTTTTCATTCTGCTATAAAATATATTTATTTTATTATAAATATGAGCAATCTTCACCGGTATGTAGAATCATCCTTTCTAATTCACCTATCATCAAAATTTCGGGAAAAAATCGACCAAACTTATCTGAAAAACTTAATTTTATCCGTAAAACTCCGTATTACGGATTAACTGACTCCTCTCGAGAATCTAGGTTGGTCGTTTATGGAAGTTTACATGTACAGTGGTGCCTCGAGATACGAGTTTAATTCGTTCTGTAACCTTGCTGGTATGTCAAATTGCTCGTATCTCAAACAAATTTCTCCTATTTAAAAAAACTGAATTCGATTTAATCTGTTCCGGACCTATGAAAAATCCCCAAAACATTGTAAATTATGAATAAAGATGTTTTTAATTAACAAATAAACTGTATAATTAACAAATACATAACAAAATTGAAAGAAAAGAAATAAAAGAGATATTTAGAATAATAGTCTTTGGCGACGGAAAAGTTCGGCTAACGAAGGCTAGGAGGAGGGAAGGAGTGAAGGCACTCTAGACACATACGTAAACGGCGCTTTTTTAAAACTTAAAACTATTTTCGTAACGTTTCACTAAAACAACACTTTATTTATTTCAAATAAAAGAAAATACTTGAAACAATGCTCTTAACTTTAAACTTAAACTAACCTTAACATTAACGTAAATTTAATTTTCACTCGTTTCTGCCTTCTTGGCTGCACTTTCTGTACTGTAAAAAAAAGTTCAGTAATCACGCAAAAATGATTACAGCGCACAAGATACACTTCGATTCAAGCGGGTAACACGTGCGAGTGAGTGAGAGATTTTCTCGGATGATGACCCAGCGCACCAACTAGCTGGACGATCCGGAAACACGAATTTGGGCTCGTATCTCAAACCAAAATATGGCCCGAGCTCCAGCTCGTATCTCGAAAAACTCGTATGTCGGGCTGCTCGTAACTCGAGGTACCACTGTACTTATTTCTCCATAAGCTTCCCGTACTGCCAGCTTTTGCGGAACGGACTTTTTATACTTTGGACTGCTGATGGAAGAGATTTATGGTGACTTAAATTCTATGCATGGTTCATAGTAACTTTATTATTTTTACAAAGCAACCAATATGGTAGCTACAAATTCATCGCATTGAGTTTGTGCACTTTAGATGTCGAGGAATTTTTCTTTCTATATATTATATATACAGCATGAGATCAGGTATGAATAGGTAGAGAAAGCAGATTTTAAATTTTTTGAGAAGACTTGCTACAGCTTTCCCAAAATTGGAAGTTATACTCAATTTGGTCTCAGAAGAATCAGAGGAAGGTAAAAGGAGATGGAAATAGAAGCATTTTCTTAAAACTTTTGCAAAACCGAAGTCAAAACTATACTACATGTGATGATAAAGGATAGCTTGATCATTTACAATTTTTATTGAAATGCCTCTCAGTGCAAAGCAGAAAGATTGAAGAGAAGACTTAAGAGATTGGAGAATGAAGACAATGTCACCAAAATATTGAAAGAACTGAAATAATAAGCAACAGAAGGAATACTTACTTACTATACTACAAATAAAAGAGGCTGTAATATATTTTTCAGACTAGTACGCAGCCCTGAAAAGAGACGGGAGTTATGATTTTAAGTCCTAGTTCCTTATTTGAAAAAAAATCATGATTTTAAGATCAGAACGATGGATGATAAAAGGGATTTTTGGACATTTTCTTTCTTAAATAGAACTACATTAAATTAGAATGGATTGCCCAAAGAAATTTATTCCCTCAAGAAACGGGGATAATTTAAAATTGTTATTCATGAAAATTAAATCTCAATAACATTAAGGAAATCTAATCATGTATAATTTAGTAAACATTGATTAATTATATAGCCTAACATGCTTGTTTCTGAATAATCTATCTATATATGTGTGAAATTTATATCTTCAATAAGATTTAATACCTGAGAGCAGGTTCGAATCAATCTCAATTATACTCTGCGAATACCTACCCTCGAGAACCGATTAACAATCGGAGCGCTAAGTCAATTACTCTCTAGGGTATAAAATTCAAAAACTGAAGTTATATTCAAGATATTGACTCAGAATAACCTGTAAATATTAATAAGATCTCAAATTCTCGTAAGACACAAAAGTTTTAGGCGACGTATAAATTGGACAGCATGATCAAAATTTCCGAAGGTTACGTTCCACTTAAATAATTTTTTAGTATGACATGGTTACTCAAAAATTAGAATGATTTGACTTTTATGTATACATAATTTATAAAGAGTAATCGAAGAAAAAAATAGCATTTTATGTTCGATAAGATGAAAGCAATGGCAATTGTAATAATTTTCACGCCGAGCCATTTCTTTCATTTCGCTGTAAAATTTATTTTTTTACTATAAATATGAATATTCTTCTTCGATGAGAAGAATTATCCTTTTTTATTCTAATTTCTCTAAAATTTCAGAAGAAATCGACCAAACTATGCTGAAAATCTTAATTTTATCCGTTCCGTCAGAGGGATTAAATGACCCCTGGTGAGAGAGTAGTTCCCTTATGGCAGTTTACATGTATTTATTTATTCCATTTCTAAAGGCCAAAAACTTAACCAGTGTTTGTCTGATTTCTTCTTCTTTCTTGAATTGTTTGCCCTGCAAGAAATTTTGTAAGGACAGTAACCATTGGTATGCGAACGCGTCTCACTTAATACTAACGAGAATCGTCTTCGTTTTATTCATCTAAGACGAAAATGTGTATATATTGTAAGCAATCAAAAGAGAGAGCAACAAATGTGTTTAATGTTTATGAGCTTCATTGTTGAAACATTGTAATCGGAACGGATTTTAGGCCTCTAGAGATAAGACTTTCTTTAAAAATAGGACATACAAAATGCTATCACGCTGTAGAGAAGTTATACATTATGATGGCAATTAAATTATTCAATAAACTTTATTCAAAGTATAAAAAAATCTATTCTTTTGTTTCATTCTAAAAACGGACAGAACTTTCCGGTAGATCTATTATAATCATTATCGTGTGTATAAAATATTATATTAATTCACTCTGGAGTTTTTTAAATTCCATTAAGACTTTCTGTTTAACAGAACCTACCTATTATGAATCGAGTTGCTTCGAAATTTTTCTAGTCTTAATATGGGTATCCCACATGGTCGCTCCATTTTCAAGTAAGTATCAATCTTACTATTGATATCTAAATTTTTCTCTGGCCTTCCTGCTTCAACTCTTTTAGTTTCTCATCACAAAGTGAAGCATCCTGTATGCTTTACATCTATCTATTAATTAAATTAACGTGTTTGATTGTTAATATTATTGTCTCAATGTATGAAGAATTTCTCCGACAAACAGCATGGTTTTCTTCCCCATTGCTCAACCGCTACCAATCTCATGACTCATACCAACTCGCCAAGGTATTTGATAAGGTTGACTTGTGATCAAAAAATTTGAAGCTTTTGGAATTGGTGGTGGTTTCTTAAATCTGCTTCAATCTTACTTACATAATAGATATCAAAGAGTTGCAGTAGATGGTGCATATTCTTTATACGTTAGTGTTAAATCTGGAGTCCCTCAAGGTTCTATTCTTGGACTTTTAATATTTTTATAAATGATTTGCCTCAAAATCTTATAACATGCTGATGACTGCAAATTATCAAACAGAATTTCATGCCTTGACGATTGCCTACCTAACCATGCAGAATGATCTGGATACTTTTCATCGTTGATGTCAACAGTAGAATCTTTTTCCATATTTATCTAAAAGGATTTCCGCCTTTTCGGATTCTTAAAGCGCAATACCTTTGAATATTTTTCTATTAAAACCATTATCAGATCGTATTGCTCTATTGTTCGACCTGTTCTTGAATTTAAGGTTCATTTGGAATCCCCATCACATTTCCCTTTTTCAGGCTATTGAAGTTCAACGTTGTTTATCTTAAATGGCTATATTTTCTTGAAACAGGCGCCTCACTTTCTGAAATCGACTACAATACTCTAAGAAAAAATTATAACGTAGCTCCCCTCCAAAACGCTCGGTAGCTCATATTGTTGTATTAAGGAATATTTTGCTGGGGTTGATACTGCAGTCATCTTTTATCGCTCGTGAATTTTAGCGTTCGAGGCACACCAGGCTCTTTCGTTCACTAGGGTTAATGAGGGTCGTTTTGAGCCCATGACGAGAATAATGAGGACGGTAAATGAAATGATGAATTCAGCCGATTCCGATCTTTTTGCTGAATCGATCTACTCCATAGAGTAAGATTTATTCAGCTCTATGGAAGTAGAAAAGTATGCTGTAATTATTATTTCTTTCACATGTATTATCGGTATTTATTCAATGTATTTTTTTTTTATTCAATCACATGCAATTGGGTTGTCTGCCTGTGATGAATAATCTAATATTATTACCTACGTTTCATTGAAATGTCACTCCTCAAGGGATGTTTTTATCGATTAGCTTGTTACTATAGGAAGGGAATCATCTCTTAGTTATAATAATCTCTTAATGTTGAAGGTGACACACCTACTCTTGTTAGTTCTCATCTTGCTGTGTTTTATTCTACCACGGAAGTTAAATCGCTCAGCAGTATTTTCTTATCTTAATTGTTTTTAATTCTCAAGTATATTAAACAATAATCTGAAATTTGTGAATATTTGATTCCAGACTCAAAGCCACATCATTGATACATTTAAGGAAGAGGAAAGCACGATTACACTCCCTAGAGAAGGTTTTAGAACGCTAGTTGTAATTTTTGAAGAACACTACAGGCTCTGTGGGATAATATGAAGTAAACATACAAAGCCTATGAATAATTAAGTACCATGCTGTAATATATTCCTGACTTTAAGGTGTTTTTTGTCAAGTACATGAGCTTTTGGTTTTTTATCACTGAGATTAGTACACCATAAATTTTAGTTCCGGTAAGCAAGAAGTGAATTTAATAATACATAATTTGCCAATAATTATTATGATATCAGGGGAAAGAGTCATATTACATTCGTCTGCTAGTTTGGAACAATAATATACAACATTGAGAGAAACAGTCTAATGTGATGCATTAACTTGAATTAATATATTAAATAGCCAGGTTGATATATTGGAAAAGGGTAAAGATATTAAAATAAGTGATATGGCATTCTGTAGCATAGTTGCCCTTTCACACAGTTAAATTTGAGGTTTGCAGGTTTGAGGAAAAAATTTTCCTCTCAGGGTATAGATTGGTGTAAGTCCATTGTCAATTTAAGTACCTCACTAAAATTTTCCTAAACAGATAAAATTTATTTAAAGAAATACTTATGACACCAGAATGACTCTCATGGATTATTTTGAACAACTTGGAAATTATAATACAAATATTTTCTTCCATTTTTACTATTACAATAGGAATACTAATAAACAATCGTTAACTAGGAATGCCATCATAAAAAGTGGTGATTCAATTTTAGTGTCCAGGGAGTATTTAAATTATTTCTTATCAAGAGGGATATGTGCCAAAACTTATGGGGATTCAAATTCTGTAATTCTTAAGACTATTTGATTATTAAAATCGAACTATCCCACCAGAGTTTGTGGTAAAATCCATTTAAGATACTTAATAAATAAGAGTGTGATTTATTGTGGCTCAAATGACACAAGTTCATTATTACTGCCCAATACAAATAAATAATAATACCTTAAATAAGTGTGGGTGAAGTGGATAAAAGTAATGAGGATGTGTATAGTCTGATACAGGAGGATTATGAGGCTTCCTTCAGAGAATACTCAAGAAAGCGCTGAATTTTGGCAACTGAGATGTTACATTCTTTTTAGGTGCGCTCAAACGTCACCTACGTATTTTATATGACTTATGTGAAATTAACTGTATCTCTCCCAGGCTTGTTAACCTAATCTTGTGTGTTCCTTTTTAAACTCATCTCCAGAAATCCACAGGCTAAATTAATAATTACAACAGAAAGATGCCATAGAACCAATATTAAATTGGTCCAATCACTTGTTACATATCATCAATCAGAAAGTAATTCTATCAAACGCACTTTCATACTAAATCTACTATAGTATGTTCCAAATTCCAGTAAAAAGAGGGCACCATTGGGCCTTTAGGAAAGAAAAATAACTTCAACAATATAATAAACCATATTTTTAAAGCTTTTATCTTAGCTTACTAGCAACATGAGATCTTTCCAAAAATAAACACGAAGACAGAAAAAGGTGGTAGAAATGGTAATAGAATATGGTAGAAACCCATGATTGGAATTTAACTGTCTCCCAACAAGAACGTATGTCATACTGGATTTCTTTACACAATTTTCCTCAGTAATGAATGAAGTTTCACATAATATTTCAATGCTATATTTGAATTTTTACATCCAAGTTAAAGTTCACACAATCGCTAGACCAATTTTGCATTTCAAGTGAATCACTGCTCAAAGTGATTAAATACCAAAGTAAGAACTTAGTTACACAAGAAGTACTTTTAATTTAATTATAATAGTACTGAAACTAAGGAAAAGAAATATGTCAGGATTATGCACTTAAATTCTGGATGAAGACTAAAATTTAGACTCATTTGTTATCCAAAGGAATTCCTACTTACTACTAACTATTCCACAATTATTAATTATAGTATGTACATTTTAAAAAGTTGACCACGGAAAGTAAAATCAATAAAACAAATCTTCACTTCATGACATGGAATTAACTAACCTCAAGAAAACAATATTAATTTTCATGAAATATCATACATGTATATTCCATAATATATACTTTGAATAAATTACTTGTTTTATTTATATTGGTAAGGTTCACTATTGTACTTATTGTTCACTATGTAACTACAAATTAATTATACAATAATACAGCTAAAATGAACATCAGAACTATTCAAAATTAATGCAACTTTCAAGCATTAATTCTATTGATATCTCAGTTATGCTCTGAGTTTGCTTTGGTATGGAAGATCAGTTGAAATTTACCTTGATTTTTCCATGACAGATAAGTAAATGAACATCTGTTAATAGGGTTACCAGGAGTTCGGTTTTCAATTGCAAAGTCTGGTATTTCAGCAGACCATCAGGATAAAATAAATACTGGACATGTATATGTCCTGTTTTCCAAAAATATTCTCAATTTCTGTTTTTAAGCCCAAGAAACTTAATCAATCCTATTTCAAAATAATGCACTTATAACAATATACATAATTTTCCCTTAAGTAAACTCTCATAACCTATCCTCGCTTTGTATGATGCCCGGGAAGGTGTCCAGTATTTTCAGAAAAGGTATCTGGTAACCCTATCTATGTTCTTCTATATGAAAGTAATACGAACATCTGCTTAATTCTGATAAAAATATAGGTTCTTCTGAAATTGAAGATCACCTTAAAGAATAGAAGTGATTTTCTGATATCCAGCTGATATATAATTTCACAACCAGAGAGACTGAGAAGACTATTTAGCCAAATATACATATAAAAATTAGAATAGACTATCCATTTGCTTTCTTTGAAGAAGTCGGCTTTAAGATATTTCATCAAGTTAAAAAGACATAACCAAAGCAGATCAACATCCTGACAAAATCACTGGCTAAAGAAAAATAGCAGATGAAAATAGAGGGGGCAAAGGGAGGAATGTTTATGAAAATTGTTAAGGAGACACTTACATTTTGTCCTGGTAGGAGAGGTATAACAGACTCCTCTCCTCCTCCAAATTCAGAGTTGATTCCTCCTTCACTATGCCCTCCTCCTTTGATTCTATACCATCCAATTCACTCTCTACGTTTATCAGATCATCTTTATATTGTTTGGTGTTATTCAATGCTTCTGCATTTTTATCTGATGTTTTTGGCCTGCCGGTCAAAAGCTTGATGAAATGCTATACGGATTCGAGGGGGCAATGAAATCAAATCTTCACACCAAATTCCATGTGATGTGATTCTCAAACAAACTAAGTATATAGAATTGTAAGTAATTGATTCAAAGCAAGAACAGAATAAAATTACTCCTCAACAAATGATTCTTTCAGGGTATAAAAGACAAATATACTCAGCTAAGTAATTGACAACTTTGTTATAGGATCCAAAATCAGTGAATTTGTAAATACATATAACTGTATCAAGTGCATACACTAATAAAGCTGTATGGAAGAAGAATCTAGATGTGTAATGAAAGCATTTTATTGGTTCACTATTTATGATCAACATGTTCTCACTATCTCAAATAAAGCAATACAAACAAGTGCTGTTATGCAATACTCTCAAGGCGTCTGTGCTATAAAACAAACTATAAATATAAATTTGTTTCAGTAAAAAATATATCATCTTCATATCATCTTGATCTTACTAAATAACTACTAAAATTATTAGAAAGGAAAAATACAATATATTACTTTCAGGAAAACATTAAATTTTCATTTCTGTTGAATTATTAGTCTTAATGTCTGAGAATATTCTGGTGACATAGATGGTCATATGTTTCTGACAAATTTTTCTCTGTCTCCAAACTCACATTTAACATTGCTGCTATTATTATAGATATTTAAACAATACAATACAATGTAGGTACGAGAATATTGTACAGTACTTGCCATTAAATTTTATCTTGTATGTTAATAAAAAATTATCCACATAAAATGTATTAAAGTAGATCAACTCCAATGATCCTCATATTCGGAACATATTCTAAAACATAACTCATCTATCAATGGTTTAAACTGTCATTACCAAATTTCTACCCAAGATTAATATTATTCATTTCAGTATTACAGGGTTAATTAAGAATAATAATGAATTAATATTTAATGAAAAAATAGGAGCAAATTCTTTAGGACACCAAATAATAATGACTGAGGGAGAACTGGATGAATAAAAAAAGATGAATATACAGTATTATCTAGATTTGCAAGATGATTAGTATTTAAAGATAATGACTTTAAAATCTTTTAATTCTATGGTTACAAATTCTAAAAGACTGAATGCATCAGAATTGATACATCACTGAACATGCTCAAATTCCACACTTATACTTAGGGAAAAGATTTGAAGAAGCGACTCAATGAATCTCACAGATGATGATTCTCCACTGCAACTGAAGAATAATGAGCCATCAAAGTATAAGAATGAAAAATTACTGTGATATGTCCAGAAAATGTTACAGAGATTTTGAAGAATGACAACTCAAGATCTCAACCAGGTAAATATACTTTTATATTTCTATATAATAAACTTTTCCCAGCCATCTGCATTTATAGGACTCCCTTTTCCTTTTGTTATTTATTCTCATCCAGAACACAGCCTGAGTTAGCTATGTTAGTACTTCTACTTTTAAGAGATTTTAAAATAGTCGTAAATAGTCTGAAGAGAAACTATTCTAAAATTCCAACATACTCAATGCTACAGACATCATTATTACCGAAAAAATGGTACAAATAATGCTTCTTTTAATGATTTGCAGTCAAATCTAGAGAGAAAAAATAAGGGTGAATTATAGAAAAAGACTTAGAGGATAAGGGGAAGCCTTCTGTTATGGAAGTAAAACATTTAGCAAAGATGCGGACAAACGAAGACCACAGAGAGAAGGCTTGTCATATTAGCTTTAAAAATATATTCAATAGATTGAGCAAAAGCATGGTGTGGGTGGTGATATAACTCCTGCTGAAACAGACATAATTTAGAACTGCAAAAACTAATAACTATCACTTCAAGATGTTCTGCTAGTATCATTAAATTTATGCAAGGAATTAAAATGCTTGCCAAAATCAAAATTCAACAAGTATATAGAAATAAAACCATTAAATAAGCAGGTTAATCCAAATATGGAACACCAGCAATCTTAGCCGTATCTTAATTTCTGGACGTTATCTTCATATACACATACTTCACAACAAACTTCTTATTTATGCTATGAATTACCACCAGTAATGGTTGGAAAATTTAGAGTTTATAAAGATATATACTTCTAAAACCCATATTACCCAAATGGAATTTTGAAGCCAATGGGCTATGAAAATTCAACACCGTCCACCAACCGAAGAATGGACAAGAATGAATGATTCCATATTACCTGGTTCCATATTTACAATTTAAGGATTATCAATTCTATATATCCTACTGAATGAACTTAGCAAGAATAGCTTACCTACCTATCTCATGTATTCAAACTCAAAACTTAAAGTCAATTTTAAGTAGAAATGTCATTAATTTCTAATTACCCTGACTTTTCTCTAAATTAAGGAACAACAGAAAATTTATCCTTCTCTCTATAATAACAATGAATTGAAAATTATGATAAATTAAAAAATAATTAAGTTTCCTCAAAAAGTATGTTAAATTATGTACCCTTTATTTAATATAAGGATTATATTTTAATAATTACACCTATGAAATATAATAACAATTCACATACAATAGGAATAATAAAATTTGCTTTAAATCATTCTTAAGCACATATTTGATTCATTGATTCAGCAAATTATGCTTATATTTTCTTTCAAATTGCCAACTTCTCAGGAAAATAATGTAACGCACTTACTAGATAACCCCCCTATTCAAAATCTCTTCACTATGAGGAATGTATAGAAAACACGCATTTAAAAATTTCTTCTCTGTGATATATGTAATGATAACGCCAATTAAAATAGGAGGGTTCTTGCCTTGGGTTGTAGTGTATCGCTAGATAACCCTTGAAAGGTATTAAAACAAAGAAGGAAAATGAATTCTATTATTAGAGTTACCTTACACTATAGAGTTACCTCACACTATATACTAGAAGCATTCATCTTAATATGTTAATGTCTACACCCGAAAAGTTAATAAAGAAGAAGATAGGAATGTGGGGATGAGGTAGCAATTAAGGAAACAGGTCAGTAGATGTTTATAGATAAGAAGAAAGAAACATAGGGGTGTTTTGCATCCCGGGCATTACACAAATAGAATTTTACTTCAAACGAAGAAAATTGCACGAGGGAAAAACATAATTCACTTCAAAGCATATTCCTTTTGGGGATTCTTGATGAGAAATAATTTAAGTGTTTGTGCCTCGACAAAAATTGGTCAGAAACTACCTGTAGATTGGGAGGCCAAGGTGATAAAATTTAGACAGTTTGTGAGAGGGCATTTTTTCAAATTAGAAGAAATGCATGTGGGTAATATAGATGTGGTTCCAGTAAGTTTGAACCTTTCAAATGCAAGGACTGTGAATCTTAAAGGTGCAAAGGAAGTGTCCATTACTACAACAGGACATGAAAAGTCAAATTTTATAATTGTATTGTGCATAATGTCAGATGCTTCCAAGCTGTCTCCTACAGTGATGCTGAAGAGTAAAATCATTTCAAAGGGGCATTTTCCAAAAGACCTTATTGTTACTGCAAATGAAGAAAATTGGATAAAAAAAGAAATGATGAAGACCTGGTAATATGTTTGTAAAAAATGTAAACATGCTTTCTTTAGCCCCAAATGTTTTAATTATCGAAACATGTCAGGCCCATATAGTGCCCCAAGTAAAGAAATCGGTCAACAAATACTCCAAGGTAGCAATTATACCTGGTGGAAGAAGAAACTTCAGCCCCTTGATTTAACGGTGAATAAATCCTTCAAATCAAAATTTTGAGCTAAGTAGGAGGAATTGACGATTTCAGGTGGCCATGAGTATACAAACTCTGGAAAGATGAAGCAACCATCATATGAGGAAATATGCAAAGAGATATCGGAAAGCTGGAATAATATGACAGTAACTTGCGTCCAAAGAGGCTTTCCAAAATCATTTGGGGATTTGCAGGTTACAGGATTAACAGACTCTGAAAACAATGAAACTACTGTGAATTGGGAGATGATTGATTTTGTTTTTGAAGAAGATTAAGTTTGCAAGATGGAAAGAAGATTTATGTTTGCAAGTTTTAATGTGATTCTTGTACTAATTACTTAAATTTCCTCTTTTATACTTTCCTCCTTTGTGTTATGCAGTGTTTTTTCAACACTGAAATGTTTTGCAATAATTACTCTTTTTTTAATTAATTTTATAATTACATTAACATTTGCAGTATGTGGTAATAATAAAATTGCCCTTGTAAGTTCGACTCTTACTTAACTCGATATAACGTAATGTTATTGTGTTATATACATATATGTTTAGTCATTTGTTTCAGAGTTCAATATTCAATTAAACTAGATTTTCCTTTGTATATCACGCACTGTTATTTTACCATTTTTCTATATTTTTTTAATAGATAACACACGGTTTATCTACCAGAAAACACGGTTTTATTTGTATTTAGTTATCAAAAACCAATCATCCTTGAAGCTGAAGATTACCGAAATTATCAAGTTCCATATTCTACTAATTTACTTATTTAAATAATAGCTTTATTTTAGGTTGAAATTGATATAAGTGTCACCTCTTACAACTATACCCTTAGTGAAGTTATACCTTAATGAAGTGTAGATTAAATAATACAATGGAACTTTCCATAACTCCTTCTGAATAATTTGAGGAAAGTTATGTTCCTTCAATACCTGGTAAAATACAATAAAAAATCATTCTGTGACCTTGCCGTCAAAGGTTTACCCAATGACAGACATAAGAGTAGAATAACAGAGCAGTACAAGTCTGAATAATTTAATTATAAATTAATCAATCCCTTACATAGCTTCTTTAGTAATAGTAAATTTTTTAAGGAAACATTAAGATTCCAGTATACAAGACTCACTTTACTTCTACCCCTCTAACAAAATTAATTGCATAAAAAATAAAGGTACACAATATGACAAAATTACAGAGTTTCAAAAATGAAAAGAAATATAATGAGAGATAAGGTACTGTTTCTCATATTATTTAATAAATGTTCTAAAACGAATCAAATACAAAGCCTTAGAAAACAGAGTATTTACTCAGGGAAATCATAATAAAATAACTCAAAAATCTAAAATACTCTAATAAACTGTATAATCCAATAATATTAAAATCAAACTAAAATTTGATTAGTTAAATAATACTTCAGATAAAATATTACTGTTCTCTTATTAACACATAGAATAATTTTTGTACATCAAATATTATGCACATCACAGTATTGAATTCTATCTTTTGATTACAGGATAAAAGTACATTGAATGTGTAATCAAATGAAAAGTACTCATAGAAGAATTCACTACTCTACAAATAATTAATTAAAAGATACAGAGGTTTTCAGCTTAAATTATTCTCATTTCCAGTGTTTAGGTGCTCAAATAAGTATACCTAAGTAGATACTATTTGAATTTACTGTAACATTACAACATACACATTAAACATACAAGAAAAATATGATCATGAGGAATAAATATTTGTACTGGGCATCACTGAAATAAAGTTACTCACATCTCATCCATCAGGCTAACATCAACATGTAAGTGAGAGTTAAGTTTCTTCGAAGCTGAAGAATGAGGTTGAAGAGCCAATCTTTCTCTTACACCACTACTATTAAGATAAAGAGCAGCAAATCTATTGTGCCATTGAGAATTAAAATGCTCAAGAAAATTTGAAATAAGATACAGGAACTTTCATTAAGTTTAAATATAAATTACAAACTAAGAAGTAAGATACGGACTAATCTAGACTGAAATATAATATCATTCATTATAACACTTCAACATAACCATAAATCACAATTAAAACTTATATTGCCAGATTGTAAACTGTCTTCATTGCATGCCACAAAGGCAAACAATGCTTACATTATAGATCAATAACAAGCGTAGGTTGGACAATTAAAAATGGACGGAAATGCAGTTTTGAGAAAAAAAGTTTAGAACTCAGAAACCAGCCGACCTCAGAAATCAAAAATCATTCTACGGACAAAAACAACTGATGTCACTACAGCCCCAAAGTGCAAGAGTAGACTTACTGATCTATGAAAACAAGTAGCATAAAAATAATGATGTATATGCCATAAATTGTATAAGCTTAAAAAATATTGGTTAGACGTACATTTAAAAGACTATATTCTTAAAATAATAAGTTTAATGAATGATATAAAAATTATAACAGGCCTGGCAGAGTTATTTCCATTTGTGAATTAAATAACATGCAACCTTAAAAATTAGCGAGAAACTTACTAGTGTATAGACATACAAAATGCGCTTCATGCTCACATTCTAAGCCATAACGAATTTACAGTTGATGGAAAATGAGTTTTAAAAGCGTGTGTCATTCTTAGTTAATCATTATTTAGCTTGACTGATTTTAAAAATCACATGCATTCAGTATTTCATGCAAACAAAGGCAAAATTATGACTATACGAAGCAATTCTGAGGAAATTCTAATTTTGCAACAAAAGTTATTCATCGCAAAAATGAAACCTATAATAAATAAATATACAAATACAACACCAGTACAATAATAAGAATAATTTATTGAAAAGAAAACAGTACATTATAGACGAAAATCATATTCAGTAATGGAAAGTAATATAGAGAACTTTGTCAGAAGTAGATAGAACTAAACTTACATTTTATCTTCTTCCAAGAAGTAATCGTCCTCATAATCTAACATTATTCTGGTTCTATAAATATTCCCAAACCACTTAACGGTGTGAAGAAACGGCGAGAAGGAATTAACATTAACGATATATTGTCAGTACTATATACGAACGTGGGTAATTTAATAATTGATGAGATGCAATATACTCCCTTAATTGTGCACACAAATATCTAAGGTTTCATACCGTAGGCCACCTAACAATCCCGAAGATTATCATACGAACTGTAGGCTATTCGAAGTAAGCTAGCCTGCCGCTATTGATGTGGCAAAAATCACACGTTCTTTACCGCAATTCCTCTTTAAGCGTCCGAATCGTCCGATATAAGCTGTACGGCTAGATAAGGTCGACTTATATCGATTATTTAATCGCAGCGAAGTCGTTCTTATTTATTAAAACAATCAATTTTGTGTTTGTTAGTATTCGAATAAAATACAACTTGTATAAGATTATATCGAAATGATGCAACATCGAAGAATGTATACTGACCTAAATTCATTGAAACGGATACAGCTTAAATGGAATGTAACGAGTTGGTATCATCTTGGGCTATGCGAACTCTGTTACATTTCGATCTTACGCTTAAACGTTACGTACTCGAATCCCGAAAGTGGTCATTTAGTTTTTTTTCCTGCTGCATTTTTGCTGAAACTGGAAGTCCTGACTGTAGATGCGTTTTGAGTATAGGGAATATTTGATACTCACTTATATTCTCTCGTAAGGAGATAAAAAGCATTTTCTAACTTTTATTGAAACCTTGACTTATTTGACACCCCTAACAATCAAAGGACAAACAAACAATAGACCAATAGGTCTATTCATCGTTAGAACGACACATTCCGAATGGGGATCATTACACCATAAGCATGGAGTATATAATTCAGTTGAAACAGCTAGAATTTATAAATTAAGAAATAAAAGTAAACTATCCGAATAAGCTGTATTTTATAACTGATCTGAAAACAGCACTGAAATGGGAAGCGTGGCAAGTGAGGGCAGTGTTGTTAGGCATGCTGTCTACTTATTGTTATAAAATAGGCCTCTTCACCTATTTGAGAAAATTGGAATTTTGAGGTTAAATTAAAAAGGATCTTCTGTGTAAGGTTTAATCTAAATATATGCTGAATTACGCATTGTCTCAAAGACGCTGGATAAATATTACAAGAATATACTCGTTCCACTACTAATTTTGTCAAAACTCGAAGGTAATCCAGGTTTACTTGAGCGGCAAATTAATCTTCCTTGTAATCTATCTTTTGTACCGAAAATATCTTCAACTCACGAAAAGAAAATATCAAACCTCTCACTGTCAGATTCGGGTGTAATGAGCTTACATCAAGGAAAAGGATACTTTTTCTCTATGCTAAGAAGAAAGAAAAGCAACTTCAAAGGGCTCACTTTCCTAGATAATGGAATTCTTAAATTCCTCTTATTTGCAAATTGCTGCTGTTCTTTTAGGATCGAAGCTGAAGATAAAACCAAAGTGTAGGATACAGACCCTTGATGAAAAATTTTTTCTATGGCACACTACAAAATGAGCTCTTAATCATATTAATTGCTGCAATACGTTTTCATACTTCCCTCTTTATCATGCATAAATTTCATCCTTTATTCCATTTAATTTTCATTGGAATAAATTATCAGATATTTGCCTCTCCCTCTCCAATTCTTTGGGTTGAATGAAGGACTGCTGTCTCTCTTGAAGTCGCATCATAGAATGCATTACCCTTATAGTAATGTATGCATTGTAATACATTAATACAAATGGGTAGTTAATTTATGTATTTTTTAATTTTAGGATGTTTGCACCTTGGTCCAATTTCAAATGTAGCCTCCAATAGCCTTTTTTTGACTTAATGAATGGAGATGCCAAAGGCAGAAACCTTCAAATAGTAACTCTTGAAAGACTACATATTAGGTTTTGGAGGAAGGCTTCTTCCAGTATTAAAGACTACGGCATCAAACCAAGGACTTCCTGCAAAAATGCTTATACAATTGTATTTATATACACTCGAAATTTCAAAAGGAAATTCATTCAGCAAATGCCTCAAAAAGAGCTGGTCCCTTTTGTGGCAGGGTGAAATTTTGAACCTCTGCGCGGTTGGGAAGTGCCATAAAAGTTTTCGAAAATATGGTCAATGCATTTCTTATGGGGAAAAGCGAGATTACGGGTAGCTCTGGAATCGAAGCCGTTATACACAGGCAAAAAAAAGATAAGATTAAAGCGCGTAATAACTCCAAAATAGGTACGCAATTTATAACAGACGATATATGCGAGGCAAAGAAAATCATAATCGGAGAGAAATAAGTTCCACTGCCGGGTCGCGAACCAGCGTCCACCATGCAAAAATGACGGTTCTATATAAATAAGGATTGCTATGGCCCAATTTCACCATCGGACCCGCTGTTAAATAGCATAGAGCTCGAAAGAAGTCTTATCTTGACTTTGTTAGATAAGCGGGTTTGGGTTGTCCCGGAGCGAAATTTGAAAAAATTGCAATCTTGAACGTTAATATAACCTAACCTTACGGCGAGAAAAGTCTATAAAAAAAAAACATGTCTTCTTAATTTTGATCCTCTTTTGACCTATGCTGGTCTCATTCAAAAGTCAGGAAATACCTATGTTTACACTCCTCATTAGTAATATTCAATTTCAAACGTTTATAGTCTCATCTAAAAGACAAAAAGTAGAGACACTATGATTAAGAATGTTTTAATGCTTGAATTTCAAGGAAGAATGTTAAGAAAATATTTACATCAATATTCTTATTTTCGCTCATATATTTCTTATATTTTTATACATACATGTTTATTATTATTATTCGAATAATTATTTTCTTTGATATTAACTTGTATTTATCTTTTTCTTTTGAATTAATTGTTCATTATAGGAAGAGGTATAAATAGTAGAATAAATAAATACCTAAACCAAAAAATTGCTAGCCTTTTTAAAGTTCCGCCAAATTCTTTGCAATGCCATCTTCAGCAATGGACGCCATCGCAAGGTGAAAACCGTCCCATTTTAAAGTATTGAGTAGACGCTCCCTAGCAGCAATTCATCTTTCGGCCAACTTATATTCAGCTGTTTTACCAACCACTTCTCACAACAAAATAATTCGAAGAGTTACTTCAAGCTCTCTTCTTTCTTTTGTTTATTGTGTATGTAGACATTTTTCAAGTGGCAGCCTTGAATACGTACCAAGCGGTTAGTTGATCACTTAATACGTATACGATATATACCATAGCGGTAGTTAAGTATAATTGAATTTATTAAAGTTTAAGAAGTAATCCTTATTCAGAAGCCACTAATAGTAATGGTTAAGGATGCCAAACATTCTATCAAAGTTCCTAGACTATATAAAAATGCAGGCAAAATTGTCAAGGAATTGAATAGTAATGGTGGAAGCGTGAAAGAGTTGGTTTATAGCTGCAAACATCCTGTGAGTTAATTGGTGATAAGTGTATGATGAAATTGTGTGAAATGTTGTGTAGAATAATAATCTTCATATTTTTCAGAACATAAAGGCACTCTATGCGTTGGTTGTTGAGACCCTTCAACACGAAAAAACGTTAAATAAACTGTTCAAGCTTTCAAAATTACTCGAGAAAGAGATTAAACTGGATCCATGGCTAGCACGAGTTCTTACTACTGAACTGCTTTGGGGGAAAAAACGGCTTTCGGGAGAAAGTAAACCCATAAAAACAATTTTATCTTACCACTCAATATTTATCAGGAACTCCGAGGATGGGGATTATCCGTCCTTTAATACAAGGAGAGGGAATGGTTCGCAATTTGAATGTGTTACTATTATAATATTGCATGCTGTTAATAAAGTGACATCGAAGTTGTTATCAGAAATTCATGTCCTCGGAACTGGTTAATGATAATAATGATAATACTGGAAATTCATTGTCCTAATGTCGAAAGTCGTTTTCGAAAATATTAAATTTCACGTATTGGTCCAACCTTTTCATAATTTATTGTCAAAGGTCATATTTAATTAGCATAATGAACTCTGTGTGTTTAACATACTTCTACTTTAATTTTTCGCACAGCTTGCTGTCATCAAACTATTGACTATTCTCAACTGCCTGTGGATACATAAATATTGCATATTTTATTTTACAGATGAACTTCCTCGGTATGTCAGAGTGAATACGATTAATTTGACCTTAGAAGAAGCAGTACAGTATTTCAGAAATGAAGGCTGGATTTTAACTAAGGAAGGTGATGAAGTAACATTCCCATCATTTGATCATTTTCGTTGTGATCAGATCATCCCAGGATTGTTGGCTTTTCCCCCTGGAACTCAGTTCTATGAGCATCAATTATATCACAATAGATCAATTCTACTTCAAGACAAGGTTTGTTTTCTAGTTTCTTAAATTAATTTTTGATCATATGGAATGTGTATTTCATCTCTTCCAAAATTTGTAAATGGAATTATCATTGTATTTGTAGTAAAGTTTCTCTTGATAAGTTAGTGATAATTGGCCTTTTTAGAAATTTCCTTTGAATCCTATATAGGTTTTGTAATATGTGCTGAGACCAACCAAAGCTATGAAAAAATTTTAATGGTAGTTAGAATCAAGGGTAGACTTTAACATGATTAGAAATATTTCTGAAAAAAATATCTTTTTATGAGGCCCAAATTGCTGGGGCCACCGTTTTTTTCGTAATGGCCATCTGAATCTTACCCAGGAAAAAACTCTGAAACCGACCCTACCTATCATGGGTTCGATTCTAGGAGGCCCCAAAAATTGACTTTCCCCCACAAGAATGCATGTGGTCGATTTGTACTTGAGATGTATCGTGTACTTTGAAAAAAATCACCAGTTGCCTATATGTTATGAGTTTGATTCCAGAGACCTGTATTCTCGATTTTCCCCATAATAAATACTTGGGATAAATTTCCAAAATTTTTTTAGGACACTTCCCGATTGTGTAGAACATTTAAATTTCATACATTAACAGATAGGCCTAATCTTTATATTATGTCTCTGTAGCAATGTTGTAAATGGTCATTGGTACTATTTGGAGATCCTGTTTTCAAATACCAGATTAGGAAAAAATTTAACTGTCAGGGTGAGAATATTTGTGAATACTATTGTTAAGTTGTGAACTACGCTGTGATTGGTATTTGTTTAATGGATGTAAAGTGGATATTATTTTTGCAATATTTTCAAAAAATATTTTCTGCTTTTATTACTCTAGTTTATGGATAAAATATTTGGATTTTTTTGTTTTTGCTTTATTCTATTTGTCAGGCAAGTTGTTTGGCATCTTTTGTATTATCACCACCAGAGGGTGGCATTGTTTTGGATATGTGCGCTGCTCCAGGGATGAAAACAACTCATTTAGCTGCCATCATGAATAATAAAGGGTATTTATTTAATTATTATAATACAGTGAAGAATAAATATAATTAGGCAAGTGCCTGTTAATGGAATAGAACTAAAATTAAAATAAACCAATAAACATAGTTCTCATTTTTGAATATGAACGTTTGTAGAAAACACAGATGCACAATAATGGAAAGGAATAGAACATGATATTTCAATGAAAATTATTTTAAACAAGATTTCTTAAAAGTAGCTTATAATACCTGGTACCACTAGAATTATGTACATGTAAAAATCACATAATATCATTTTAATAGTTTTGGAAAATAGACACTGAAATCAAAGTATGAATTATGTGCCCCAACATAAGTGATTAAATGCTAGATTAGTGTAAAGGAAATGTTCTTAAATTGTTAAATGTAAAGGAATTGTTCTTATATCAATCTGTGAATAATTTTGGAAATATTCACATGAGGTTTTCACTTTTCCACAAAATACATTTTATTAACAAATACTGGACAGGTATGACGATTGATCAACATCATTTTGTTCACCATAAATAAGTTCATCTATACAAATTTAAACTGTGTAAATTTATATTCTCGGCTCAATCTTATGCTCTGTGAGTCTGTTTCATGATTTATGTAACTCATTAAACAAATATATATCTATAATTCATTTTCAGCATCACATTGAGAAAATCCTGCAGCATTTTATATATATACAAACACACATATGTATATATATAATATTTTACGTGAAGAAAAGCACTTGGTGACTTCCACAGTTTATTATAGTACACACGACCAGTTTTGGCAAACTGCCTGATGATGGCAGTTTGCCGAAACTGGTCGTGTGTACTATAATAAACTGTGGAAGTCACCAAGTGCTTTTCTTCATTTAATATGTCCTTCCACCAAGTGTGGCCTGACAAAATCGAATTTATAATATTTTACATTATTTTATATCTATGACTCTTGTTTCTATTAATTTTTTAGAACTATTTACGCTGTAGAGAAAGATGCTAAGCGTTATGAAACCCTTTGCAAATTTGTAGAAGAAGCAGGAGCTTACTGTGTAAAAACATTACAAAAAGATGCGATT
The DNA here is from genome assembly GCA_020796165.1 of Pantala flavescens. NCBI lineage: Eukaryota > Metazoa > Arthropoda > Insecta > Odonata > Libellulidae > Pantala > Pantala flavescens. The sequence goes on along the minus strand of CM036879.1, from coordinate 49,149,498 downwards.
AAATTGAACAAGGAGTGTGTGCCAGGTGTAGAATACATCCTTGTTGATCCATCTTGTTCTGGTTCAGGTAAGAGAATTTAAAAAATTTAATTATACATTATATTGAAATTAATGAAAAGATAGAGTGAAAGTTTGCTTTCTTACAGCAAGCAGGTGGTTAATGTATCTAAGAGTGAATCAATAAAAGTTTGATATGATTCACTACCTAAATTAATTTATATTGTGTTTTTAAAAATGTTCCCTCAAAGCAGCTATATATAATAGATTTTAATTATAAAATAAATTTAATAATAAATGAAACTTTTCTTGATAAGTTAGTGATAATTGGCCTTTTTAGAAATTTCCTTTGAATCCTATATAGGTTTTGTAATATGTGCAGAGACCAACCAAAGCTATGAAAAAATTTTAATGGTAGTTAGAATCAAGGGTAGACTTTAACATGATTAGAAATATTTCTGAAAAAAATATCTTTTTATGAGGCCCAAATTGCTGGGGCCACCGTTTTTTTCGTAATGGCCATCTGAATCTTACCCAGGAAAAAACTCTGAAACCGACCCTACCTATCAGGGGTTCGATTCTAGGAGGCCCCAAAAATTTATATGACTTTCCCTACAAAGAATGCATGGGGTCTTTTTTAAAGATAAGAAATACTTCCCATCAAGGCAGAATTTTACGTAGCTGCTGCTATTATATATTTCCATGGAAAAATGGTGTAATTTAGCAACAACTAGTCATGGGTTCGATGCCAGGAGGTGAAATATTTCAGATTTTGAAAAATCGTATCTCTCTTATTATGATACATAGGTCATTCAAACTTCCTACACAAATAGATATGTATGTAATGTACTTTGAAAAAAATCAATACTTGCCTCAGTGTCACGGGTTCGATTCCAGAGCGTCCCATACTCTCGATTTTTGTCATAAGGAATACATTGGCCATATTTCCGAAAGCTTTTTATGACACTTCCCAACCACACAGAGGTTCAAAATTTCACACAGCCATAAAAGAGACCATTCTCACTTAAAAGCGACCAATAACCAACAATAATAATGTTGTAAATGGTCGTTGGTTCGATTCTAGGGGGCGTTAACAATAACTTCGTAAGAAATGCATAGGGAATTAAGGACTCATTTTGAGGTACTTCCTTAAGGTATTTCCATTAGGAATTTGGAGTTTTTATTAAGTCAACCATACTCAAACGAAAGATTACAGTGATTTTCATAGGATTGCCTTGTTTCGAAGCCGGGGCGGGAATTATGCTGCCGAAAGAAATGCATCGGAAATTGAATTCAGTGCATTTTCAGCTGCATTAATGCCCTTTACTATATGTTTAGCAACGTTTGAGCAGAATAATCTTTCAAAAAATTTTATTTTTCGCTAAAGATAAATTATTGCATTGCTTGCTGTCAGCAAGCACACCTTTACTTGTATATATATATAACATATATATATATATATATATAATTAGTCGCTTGTTATTCAATAGTTTACATTATTTAGGCATCAATATTATTTCATGTAAATATTTTCTAGGAATGGTGAGGAGACCAACAGCTGGATGTTTTGAAGGTAAAACAGAAGAAAGGCTTAAAAAATTAGTTGGATTTCAGAAACGTATCCTGCGTCATGCATTGACTGAATATCCATCAGCGAAGAAAGTTCTCTACTCTACTTGTTCTATATTATCTGCTGAAAATGAAGAAGTCGTCTCAAGGACTTTAGAGAGCTTGCCTGAGTAAGTGTTAATTTTTCTGTAATAATAATTGCAAAATTATTTTTATGTACAAGTATTATAGTATATTGCATATTCACACACAATAAGATCACAATTTTTGTCATTGTGGTTTAACATACACATAACCTACATTCCAGAATCATCATGCACTTCTGATGTAAATAATTGTATTTCCACTTTATTAACTTAAATAATTAGGGGATGCACTGAAGGAGCAATTGATTAGAAGGTATTTCAAGATAATAAATTCATAGATGAAGGTGATAATAAGTTAGTGCAATTATGCTTAGGGTGTCTTTTACAATATCATTTTCAACCTGTGAAATACTTAAAGTAATACCAACGCTCTTGAAGGATAATTTACCATTTATAGCGTTTCCAAAGGGCAATGAGCAATTTTTTTTTCCTTAGTATATATTTGTCTGAATTTGTTTGTCATAATTTAAATAATAGTAATTATGTTCTTTCTTTCTTCACTGACTACTTGATGCACATGCATAGATATACTGAAAATATAGTAACATAGGAAAACATAAGATTTTTATATGCAGCTATGTTTTACACCATCTGATACCATATTCATTTAACCCAGAATTCCGTATTTTCAAATTATCTAGCTTAAGCATCTTTTCAGGCTCTTTTGATGATCTTTGCTTGTTTGGCCCTTCTCAGTTTACAGTTTACAAGAACAGATAATGGGTTTTCTAAATCTAACAATATATAATGTACACACATCAAGTGATCATCCAGCTAACTATTAATATAATATTGGATACTTATCATTCATTTCAGTTTCTCTAAAATCTGAAGTATAATCTTCCAGTAAAATATTCTTGCTTATTCTCTAATTATACATTCCTTCTCCATGTAGGTAGTAGAATTAACTTCACTCTATCAATAACCTTTCACTAACTGCTAAGTCTATACTACTTACCACTAATTACTATGTATGCTCATTCAATTCATACTTCTGATAAACATTTGAGTACAGCGTAGAAAAGTACACTTGCAATCAAGGTTCCACAGCAAGGCTGCATCATCAGGAATTAATCTTAACAACACTATCCTATCTCTGTACGCCAACCCTTTCACCTATTCTTTCAACCTGTGAAGTATGGTATGCCATACATCTGGCAAGAATTCTTCACAGTAGCTCCAAATTTTATAATAACACCTGATGATGCTGCGACAACATGATCTTATATGTACTTTTCTGTGGGGTAGTAAATTATTTATCTTAAGTATGGATTTTTAATGTGTAAATATTTACTACAAAGTATCACCTAAATCTATTAAGTTTACTATGTATGCTGATGATATGACTTTTTTGCACCAGTACATTAATTCATTGAAGTTGTGATCTGTACCAGTAACATTCTCAATCAAGAGGTTAAGGGTTAATGGACTCCTTATGAACCTGAAAAAACTAATCAGCTTCTGTTTAACATTAATATGGGGCATACTCATAGTGTTTATGTTAAGCTTCGTTTTTGAGTGTAAGATTGTTAAATTTTGAAGAGTTGTAGATGCAAGTTGAGGTTTAAAACTAATAAGCCTGTCACAGTAAAATATTTACATTAGAAGTTTCATTCCGTATGAACAAGTTATATTGCAAAGAAATCCGAAGAAAAGAGATGTAATTAAATCACATAGTAACTCCCAAATGGGTACTCGATCCATAAAAAAGACGATGTATCCTCTAGCCCGTTCCACAAACGCTGGCAGTACAGGAAACTTGAGAAATAAATACATGTAAACTGCCATAAGGGACTACTTTCTCACCAGGAGTCATTTAATCCCTCTGACGGAATGCTACGGATAAAATTAAGATTTTCATCGTAGTTTGGTCGATTTCTTCTGAAATTTTAGTAAAATTTAGATAAGAGAGGATGATTCTACACATTGAAGAAGATTTTCTATCTCGTTATCAAAATAAATAAATTATATAATGGAATGAAAAATAAAAATTTTGTTTAGCGGCTGAGAACATTTCTAAAACTGCTATTGATTTCTTCCTATCCTACATGAACTGCTAATTTTTTCTTAGATTACTCTTTATACCTTATGTGTACATAAAAGTGAAATCTTACTAATTTTTGAGTAACCATATCATAGTAAAAATTAATTGATGTTGAACGTAACCTGCGGAGAATTAGATCGTGCAGTCCAATTTATACTGTCAACATCTTGAATAGAACTTCAGTTTTGACTTTAAACCCGAGAGATTAATTGACTTAGCGCTCCGATTAATAATGTATAATATTATTGCAATTTCGCTCGAGACTCATAGACTCGAAAGACTAATTCAGATTGATCCAGAACCGGCTCTTGGGTATAAAATTCAAAAACTTAAGTTCTGTTCAAGATATCGACTGTGGAATTTTCCGAAGGTTACGTTCGACTTGAATTATTATTTACTAATATATAGTTGCTCTTAATTTATGACAATTAATTTTTATTCATATGTATTCATAAGCTATCAAGAGTAATCTTTGGAAAAACTAGCATTTTATTTGGTGTTGGATCTATGAATGACAGTTTGAATAATGTTCACGCGCTCTTTTCGCAGAGATGAAATGAGTTGTTATAGAGATGAAAATTCTATTGGGCGATATAGGAATCAGATAACTTTAATTTTCCATCGTCTTATGCTGGTCTTTTGAAAAGTCAAGGGACACTTATGTGTACACACTTTCTTAGACATTTCCGAGACCCACTTCGATACATGCTTAACAGTACAAAATCCTCATGTAATACGTCCTAAATCGTATTTACTCGCTCTTTTGCTATGTAATATGTTTTCATGGAATTTTAAATAGACAATAGGATATTTCTAAATAATTATAGTAGAATAAAGCGTATTTTCAAATATTCTTTAAACTACGGTGTAACTTTATTTTCCAAAATTTACTTCAAATACACAGTTTAAACAATGAATAATAAATTAACAATGGTAGGAATACTACCGTCATTATATTACAGATGGAAACACGGTTTCATACCTCAAAAAATTATCCATTTATCAAGTCTTATATTTGATGAATCGTAGTAGTATTAAAAATTAACATTGGCACAATAAACACAACTTGCGGATAGTTAATTCCTCACAAATATGTTGTCGATCAAGATGGCTCACCCGTTGACATAATTGAAATTGTTTTATATCTGCATTCCCAAGGAAACAAAGGATTTATGATGGGTTAAGGTGATTTAATTTTCTTTTATTTATACTGCACTTAAGAGATTTTTTGCCCAGTATGTGAACCTGGATCAAATCAGAACGTCAGCTCTGTGTGTGTGCTGTGAACCTTCATGGTTCCTTGTCACCTCAATGACATTTATTCCGTGTCTCCACCACCGCCACCATGGACATAGCATGTCACGTATCATAAAGCACAGCGTCACAGCGTAACCTACCAGGAGGACTCCAACAAAAAAGCCCAGAGCACCCATTGACCATGCTCTAGATAATCCTAATTTGTTACCTTCGAATGCAAAGTGGTCCGTACCAATCCAGCACACAACGACGAGCCCAATAGTAGCCATTGTTAGGAGGATGACAACCAAAAAATCAGCAGCAAAATCAGTCGTTCTTTCAGGCAATTCCATCCATAGTTTGATACCTTCCAGAAGGCCATACCTCTGTACTGCCACTGTACGAAACTGATAGAGACAGATCTCACACCTTGAGCGCCCTGATGTTGCAAGCCAACGGCGGAGACAGGATGGATGTACAGATCCCAAACTTCCTTTGCAATCGCATGGTGATGCTAAGGACTCAGCTGGACGAGGCCCTTGCTGGCAAATGCGGCAATATACAGAAGTGTTTTCCTTCAGTGCTTTCTTATGATCATCCATTCTAACAATTCTAGAGAAAGAGCGGTATGTTCTTTCGCTGATTTCGCCCCTCTTCTCCATGGTAACATGATACTCATTCTTCGTCAGCAAGAGATAGCTAAGAATTATAATACATTTAGGACAATAGAAAATTTGAGTTGCGGGCTAAATTATTCATTATGTTAGAGATATGACAAGGTACGCATCTAGCTCAATTTATAATTCAGCTCTTAAAATTTGTCAACCTTTAATTACTTTTTGTTTCTCTCAAACACAAGTGCTTAAGTGTATAAAATGTTCTACCCAGACCTAACTACACATATATTTTTGCCACCATAAGAATCAAATACTCAAACGGAATGATTCCGCATTCCTAAGAAATGAATATATTTTTTGATGGGATTGGAAACCATCTTAGAACATGTAAAATTAATATTATTTCATGGATAATCAAAATTATAATAACATATTCTTCATTAATTTGATAACGTTTTCTCTTATCTTTACATTTTTTAATTCATTAAGGAATTGTTGACATCAGTGATGGTTAGTAAACAACTTCATCAATGAAGTACTATTTGAACGATGTGTGAATTATGATTGAATGATTACTACGTGAACGATATTTATTGTTGAATAGTGTTGCAGTTATCGATGAAAACGTAATAGCAACACTCTGTAATAATACCCGAAGTGCTAATGTTAAATTAAGAATTTAAGATTTTAGTTGATTAATTCATGTATATTATTTAAGTATTCGATGTAAACAGTCAATATTCAGTCGGATTCTGTCTATAGTGGTCAATTGCAGGGAGCAAGGCGTACTTTCAACTAACAAGGATCGTAAACGTGTGTTTTTTAGATTTTGTTTAAAGTGAATATCCAAAAAGACGAGTAGGACGATTGAGTTCAAAATTTAAGGGAGGAACCCTGTTAGCGGCCCAAAATATAAAGAATTTTTAGAAACTTGATTTCGAAAGTTCATCAAGTTAAAATTTTTATAGATAACTAACGAAAATAATTTTTTATAAAATATTAACCAAAGAAATTGTTTCTTTTAGGGCATATGCAAAGTGTTTTCATGCTTGACACGGAAAACTGTGCACATCCTAACGTCTGATGATTTTGCTTGATTTCGGAAAATTAACAGTTTTTGAAATTAGTGCATTTGAAAGTGAATATTTCGACTTCGACGAAAATATTCCGATTATTTATGACGATAAAAATTGTTTATGATTATATTGTCTACAATATTTGAGTCTTACGTAATAGACAAAGTAATGTTCTAAATGTATGCAAAAATGAATCTCCAATAGTTTTTGCGCAATCATGCACACGCATTTCAAAAAAGGTGGAATGGGCTTGGAAAAAGTCTGATGGGACCGGGAATTGAACCTGGGTCTCCCAAATGCTGGTTGGGTGCTTTGGCCGTTGAGCTATTCCGGCAGAACATTTCTCCAAGCCTTTCAGGAGACTGTGTGGCAAGGACGTTGCGATTTAGTTCATTCGCTGCCATGGCTTCTTTTGAAGCAACAGCCACACGATGCCACCATGGATGGACAAAATGGCAACGTCCTATCCTGCCAAACTGTCATTGTACTATTGTGGAGTAATGAGGATGAGGTATGCGAGTATCAAATTTATGCTTGTATATCATACATTTTCATAAGTAGTTGTATTTATCTATAAATGTTATAATTGAGATGCTTATCTATGGAATACCAAAATTTAAGATTTATCTTTTTATTAACTTAATTTTGATAACAAATAATAATGAAATCATTCATGAAATTTGAGCAGAAAAAGCTCATTAATCTCATTTTCTGTGCCTTTATTCTGGAATCTTACCTATTCCTGTTCAGTGGAAAAGTGAAATGATAACAAAATATGCAACACTTTTTCTTAAGTTTGGTAGTGTTTGTCAATGGCTTTCAGCTTGGTATACTACAAAATTCAATATCATCCTTTTGTCATTGTTATTAATCAATTAAATTGGAATGCTTCAAGTGAGATTTTTATTCCAAAAGAATTCTTCAGTATTATGTTATTGTCCAAAAAAGCACCATACCTATTGCTATCTTCAAGGTTTCATTCATATTCATTCACCACCAGATGCTGAACTAGTGCAGAGTTCTAGTTCAGTAATAAGGATATTTAGCACATAAATTTACTCGGAAATATTTAATACTTTTTGGAGGGACCGAAGCTGGCACTTGATAGATCCCATGCCAGAATGGACAAGAAGAGGCTGTGAAGAAAAGTATCCTGGTGTAGGAGACCTCTGTATGTATGCATCTTTTGAGGAACACAAGACAAATGGCTTTTTCATGGCGTTATTTGAAAGAGATGACTTCTCTTCAACATCTGAAATCAACAAAAGGCAAGCAGGAAAACTTTCATATTATTTTAAAAATAGAATCCATTTTTTGTGTTCAACTTTCACTTAGTTTTCCATAGTGTAATAATTTCTTGAATTGCATATTTTCTGTTTCAGAAACAGTAATGCTTCTTTTCACCATCATGTGAAAGGTGATGAGAAGAAAAAAAAAAGAAAAAGAGAATAACCCTTCTGTGGAAGATGGAAAAGATGCGTAAAATAATAAAAGTTCAAATAATAATTCCATTTGATGTATTTCAATATGATGATATTAATCAAAGAAATGTTATATTTCAAACTCTGATTAGATTTATTCCATTGAAGGAAGCATTGGACTTGCGTACTTGCAGCCATCAAGAATCCGAGTAACTATTTATATCCATATTACTATTCTAAATACTCGATAATTAACTAATGAGGAGGTGAAACAAGTTTAAATATTCATTTAGTATCATAATGTGCATTTTATTTTGACAGTAGTTCATAATTTAGGGATTTGACTAACAATATCTCAGAAATTTCAAATTACATTATTTAAATGTTATTCTCTAAGTATGGTGGATTCGGCAGATCTCTTCTCGTAATTTCTCCCCAAAATTTTAAATATAAAAGTGGACAACATCATTGGAAAGTAAATAAAACAATGCAAATATTGATACCAAAGAAGATGATATATCTGGAAATATAGTCCCTAATTCCGAAGTTCGAAGAAAGTCGCAACTAATCTCCAGTATTATTTAAAGATACCTGTATAACTTTTTTATTTTACCTTCGATTGTTACAGTTTTTAAATTCGAATAATTTGCACCAAGTTGTTCATGAATATTATTTCTCTACTTTGAAAAGGTTCTAAACTAAATCCTTCCAATTTCCCTTCCCTCTACATTTTTCAAAGTGGCAATATCGCGTTGGATTCTCCCATTTAAAAAAAGACGGAGCCATAAGAAATGCGTGGTCATTTCATGATGTGAAACGGAGAATAGCAACAAAGGCTCATAAATTAGGTTCAACAGATAGCATTCCTTACTAAAAATTAATATTCATCTCTTATTACTTAATTAATATTCATCTTTAATTACTTGTTTGCTAACATAATGGAATAAAGCCACACTAGGCGTGGAGATAAAACAAACAAAAAGTACATTTAAGCATATTAGTGTAATGCCAAGATATGTTCCATTAAATTTAAATCCATTATACATTAGATGTAATATGGATTCATTTTTGTTGGGAGTATGAAGTATATGTAATTTATTATTACTTTCTGAGGATCCCAGAATGTATTTGAATAAAGAAGATTGTAGTAGTATGTTGAAGAAGGCAGTTAACTGTTTCGAACTACGATCACTCTATCATGAAATTTTATCACAAAATAGTTTTCTAGTATATCATTCACGTTTTTTGCAAGTTTTGACGTGAAACGTTTTCATAAACATTTTAAGTAAAATTTTCTGCCAGTAGGTGTAGCACCATGTATTAGCGTACAAAAAGAGGGGAAAGATAGTACACCAACTAGCCGTGGCAGGGAGGGAAACTTGTCTAAAGAATTGTCTAATTTTATGTTAAAAATTTTCTCCACAAGTTGAACTTTAAATATAAAAATTTCAAGTATAGTTATGTTCAAATAAAAACTTCCCTTCAAAGGATACCCTCGTAAAATTGCTATGAAACTATATTTAAAATGTATATAAACACTTAAACAGGATATGTATTGACCACGCCAATTCAGTCGATAACGTTCACATTCAAATTCAGTCCTTCCTCTAACTCTGAGAAATTTTTCTATAACAATTGTAGAATATAAAGATATGTGAAAATTAAAAATTATGATTTATAGTTACTCAAGAAAAAATGCATCTATACTCCGTTTCACGTTATGAAGAGACAACGTATTTCTTATGGCCCTGTACATTTCTTATGGGAGATTCCAGCGCGCTATTGCCTCATATGTAGAGAAAAATGAAATTGAAAGAATTTGGTTTTAAACCTTATCAATAGTTAGGAAAAAGATTTTTGAACAACACAGTGCAAATTATTTAAGTTTAAAAATTATAATAATCGAAGGAAAAATAAAAAAGTTATACCTCAAGAAATCCTAAGAATCGGTTTCGATTTTCTTCGAATCGAGGACTTTGGGTCTATCAAGAGTCAAGATATCACATATTTTTTGTATCAATATTTGCCTCTTTTTATTCACTTTCCGCCTATGTTGTCAATTTCATATTAAAAGTTTTTCGGAGAAATTACGAGAAGAAATCTAAGGAAATACCGTGACTTTTTGGCAAAATGTAGTTTCCTACTACTTTCCGTCTTATTAACGTGAGAAAATCTTCCAGTGAGAAGGTTTCTCAGAAAATACCGAATTTATTTTTGCTCGAATCCTAATAATCTACGTTGAACGGTATTGTCAATAACGAATTTTTATTACGACCGTAACGCGTACATCCGCGCCCGGTGCTATGTAAAATACAAAATAAAGTGCGCGGACGCATTCCGAATTTTGACTGCGGCATATAGTGAAGCTACCTTGAACCAAATAAATGTTTATCGGTGGTACAAAATGTTCTCAGAGGACCGAGAAGATGTGAACGACGAAGAGTGTGCCAGACGCCCGTGTACGTCTACAATCTCAGTGTCCGATAGGCGCGACAAAAAACATTCCTTTTACCGCCCTCCCGATAGTAATGACGACCCAATTGATGATCTGCATTCTGCGCTTAAGGCTGCTGTAGCGCTTGGCCCGTTACTTTTTTTTCCGTTACGTCTGCCCGTTACGAATATTGTTGCGCAGTGTGGAATCCATACGAAGAGGGTTTGAACGTTGAGTTAGGACGCGTACATCGCAGAGCGGCTCGATACGTTAAAGAGGACTATAAATTTGACAGCAGTGTATCGAAAATGATTGTCTCCCGCGTCTGCGATACCCTAGTGTTAGAAGAAATGTGTATGAGCTCAAATTATTCGTGAAATTCTTAAGTTGCGACTTAATGATCCCCACGTGGGGCCATAGTGTTAAATAATCGAAAACAAAAAAGAAATATTTTTCGAAGAAAATAATTTTAGAATCCAGGCATCCATAAAATTTCGTGAGATAATCGATCGAACGGAAATATTTTTTTTGGTCCTTCTTGCCCCATAGTAAAAGATACGCGAATAAAAAAGAGCAGTTAGGGACTTGGTGTCTTTACACCCCCTGCGGGGTTGTAATATAAATGTACAACAGACAAAAATATTGATAAAGTGAAGAAATTAGTGTTGGCCAATCGTTGAATCACCGTTAGAGAAGTTGCCGAGGAACATATGGATTTGCTCGTGCCATTCGCTTTTAAGCGATGATTTGGGCATGAGTTTGGTCGCCGCGCGATTCGTGCCAAAATTGCTCAATTTCGACTGAAAATAGCATCGCGTTAACATTGCTCAGGAGATGTTGGACTCGGTCAGTGACAACCCAAATGTGCAACAGAAGATTATAACTGGTGACGAATCATGGGTTTATGGTTTTGACGTGGAGACCAAAGCTCAATCATTCCAATGGAAGCTGCCGCATGAGCCAAGATCGAAAACGCGCGCCAAGTTCGGTCGAACATGAAAGTTTTCTTCGATTGCAGGGGCGTGGTGCATCATAAGTTTACAGGGTAGTACGATCTATATGGAATACGAGTAAAGGAGTGCTTGCTGACAGCAAGCAATCGAAAAATATATCTTTTAATAAACCGTATGATTTTTCGAAGACTTTATTCGGATAAGTCTTGCTAACTAAAGGATATTTTCGCAGCGTACATTGCAATGACTTCGTTTTCCTATGCATTTCTTATCATTTATCATTATCTTCTACCACCGGATTATAACCGCCCTGGCATCTAACCGAGGACATCCGACGAAAAACACTGTCATTTCTCGCTTTAATATGATTGACATTATAAACACTCCAAATTTCAAATGGAAATACCTTAAGGAAGTACTCAAAAATAGTCCTTAAATCCCTATGCATTTCTTACGAAGTCATAGTTAACGCCCCCAAGAATCGAACCAACGACCATTTAAGATGATTTTTGGGACGTTTTTATGTGAGAATGGTCCCTTTTATGGCTGTGTGAAATTTCGAACCTCTGCGCGGTTGGGAAGTGTCAAAAAAAGCTTTCGGAAATATGGTCAATGTATTTAAACGGGAAAAATCGAGTTTACGGGACGCTCTGGAATCGAACCCATGACACCTAGGCAAGTGTTGATTTTTCTTAAAGTACAATACATACGTATCTATTTGTTTTGAAAGTTTTAATGATCTATGTATCATATTAAGAGAGCTACGATTTTTCAAAATTTGAAAATATTTCACCTTCTGGCATCGAACCCTTGACCGGTTGTACGTAAACGATAGCATTTTTCCGTAGATATATATAATTGCAATAGCTGTATGAAATCTTATTCTTCTAGCTCAATGGGAAGTATTAAAAAAAAATCATTTGAAAAACGGCCCCATGCTTTCTTACGGGGGAAAGTCGATTTTTCAGGCCTCCAAGAATCGAACGTATGATAGGTAGAGTGGGTTTTAGATTTTTTTCCTGGGTTAATAGTTGGCCATTACACAAAAAAATCGGCGAGCCTGTGCCCTCAGCAGTTTGGGCCAGACATTTGTATCCTCAAATTTTTTTTACCCCCTAGTTATCTATATATAATAGATAGATATATATTTAGCTAACAAAGCCTTACCCTGCCTCCAAGTCAACTTTCTATAGCTCCTTTGCTTTTATAAGAAATCAATCTGAAGTATTTTATTAAGTATATGAACAACCTATCTTTTGAACCGTGGTACATATTGGGAAAGTTAACTAAGCATCAGAGAATCAGAAAAAAATAGTTTTTAAGGTAAAATAAACATAACTCTCCTAAGAGAGTTACTTTTTTGTGTATGTTTCAGTAGTTTATTAATTAAAATATTAATAGTTATCAATCAAAAAACAAAGACTACTAACATAATAGACGAAAATGAAAGCACAAACATATGTCATTGAATACAAAAAGTTAATCCCAATTTGTGGAATAAATAAAAGCAAATGAAAAATCACAGATTAATTTATGCAACCTCAATTAAATTTGCAACTTATTCCTAAAATAAATTGCAGATCCTCATTCAGTCATTTTTATCTACTTATATTTCACTCAGATGTCACTACAATGTTAAATGCATTATTTTACATCCAAAACAGACTGGAATAAAATCAGCAGAAGGTAAATTCTTTTTTATCATATAAATTCTTCCAATTCCCAGAAAATATGGTTTCCAAGAGAACTCCAGATGAGTTTTCTCTGGATTTCTAATATACTTTAGTAAGTTTGATTTAGCCATACTTCATAAGAATCCAACAGGAAAATTATTTCATTATGAACCATTCATGACTGAATGGCATCTTCAGTACCTGAGGAAACTCAAAGGAAAGAATTGAAACAAAACCAGAGGGGAATGCACCTTTAATCATATGCATTATACTGCATGCGCTACAACAAATCCTGGTCTAAGTTCTTGAGTTGGTGTACAAACAGCAGTCACTTGTGCTGCAGGTACAAAGAGTGCATGAATAGGTCGTGTAAGTACTGCTTGTCTATGGAGGTCCCAAACAGGAGTGGTAACTGTCTGAGTGGATGTTGAAGATACAGGACGTGCATAAGTTAACTGTTTACAAGTCATTCTTCCATTTCCTGCTAAATCATCCTCAGTCTTATGAATTCTATCACACCCAACAGCACGAGTGTCTCTCACATGTCGGCGGAGATGCTTAGCAAGATGATCTGAACGCATGAAACGTCTTTCACAAATAGGACAGCCAAACCTTTTCTCCCCAGTATGAACGCGTTTGTGGCGAGAGAGCTCATCTGAACGTGAAAACCGGCGGGCACAGCCTTCCCAAGAGCACACAAAGGGTTTCTCACCTGAAATATATGATTTAATTAGGAAATGTGACTACATTTAGCAAGACTACCTACAAATGCAATCAAGCAATTTGTCCAGTAAATCTAAAATTTCTTCATTACATTAAAATATATGAAAAGTCTGACATGACCAGGACTAGATTCAAGATTTTCCATTTGAGTTGGTCACTTTAGCTATTGAGCTATCATAGCAAAACATTCCAACTCTGTTATCGAAAAATTTCTAGGCAAAGGCATTGCGGTTCTGTCTGAAATTCAACATCATGTAGGCACTGCCCATACAAAGCAGTGTTCGTAGAGCTCCCTTGTAAGAAACAGAGGGTTAATGTTGACTTTTTAACCTATCTCTCCACCCTCTAATAACATTTAGTGTGGCCTGAGTGCAGATCAGGTAGAGGCACACATAGTACTGAAGTGTTAAAACTGTTAAATTCTGGGAATATTCCAGCTGAAATACATATTTGTGGAAATTCCAACGTAACCCATTTACCTTTCTTCAATACACTTATTCAAAAGGAAATTAAATCTACACTTCCTCTTGGCTAATAATATGAAAGTAGAGCAGACAGGATTAATTTTGAATAACTATAAGCCACAATTTAGTAATAAGACAATGAAACCCTCAGGTAGAGGCATTTAAAAAGTTATGGGTTACGTTTATGCATTATTAGAACATAAACCTACAAATATTTAGAAGAGATCAAATACTACTACCTGAAAACTAAGTAAAACGAAGAAAGAGTAAAAATATGAATTGAAAGATGATAACAAAAGAATTAAAATACTCCCTCCATGAAATTGATTTCTAAGATCATAAAGTTTTACTGTTACCATATACTAACCAGTATGAGTCCTCATATGCGCTTTCAGGTGAGATGATTTGAAATAGTTTTTGCCACAATCTTTCTGGGGACACTCGTACACTCTCCTTCTAGGATCTGTAGCATCCTTCAGCAATGGACTATCTTCAACCGAAGCCCTTATTTGGGAAGAGGATATTATGATAGGGGAGAAAACAAATGATGTAGGAACCTTCCTCTTTGCAACTGTCTTCTGAAGCCTGACATTTTCTTCTCCCTCAGACAACATAAACTGTGCCAATCCAGCAGATGATGGTATAAGGGTTTGTGCTGGGATTAAGGTAGCAGAGCTGCCACCAGTTGCTGGAGTAACAATCACTGCTTGTGCAGGAAACACATTCTTAGGAAGTACCAGTGATTTAGGAGCTATCGCTATTGGATGATTAATTGTATTTTGAGAATGAGAATTAATATTTGAACTTCTATGGCGAGACTCCTTAATACTGGGTGTAACACTGGATGTTGTTTGCTTCACTCTGAAAAGATTTTCCGTAGCAGTTGATGATATAAATGTGTGTAATGACCCATTTTTAAAATTTCTCTTGTTCCCATCCACTTGGGGCAGTAATGTTGTTTCCCGGAAAGTGTTCTTGTTCATCTTGTATATCTGCTCCTTTGGGCAGCATGTCTTTTTGACTCCTCCCATAAGTAGTTCATCTTTGGCTATGAGATCATTACTTCTAACAGAGTTGAGCCTTTCATTTAAACTATTAGTGCCCATTGATGATGGAGAGTACGTTCCATCTCTATTGGCTCTCATAATTACAGAGACAGGTACTCCCAAGTGAGCTGGGCTAGGAGTTCTTGGAGGTGTTGCAGAGGAGGAGAACTAAAATCAAGAAAATTAATTTTTTACTTTTAATCTATTTGAATGATGTAACAAGAAAGAAAAATAAAAGCGCTGAGGATACTATGCAATAATTAATTTCCACAAGATGATATATTTACATTGATAAAACAATGTAATAATAGAAATTTGAGAGAATAAAAAACTAGAAGTAAAGTTGCTTTGTGAAAGAGAAAAGGGACTATTATTGTTTCTTTCAATATTGGAAAAGAATTATCCATTTAAGTTTCCATAGGCCGTTCCAAAATTCAAGGCTATATTGTCTTATGGGAGAATCGATCTTCCTCGTAGGCAGGTTCCTTTTTTCCACAAAATCCCCTTAAGTTGTCTTACACGGATAATATTAAGATTTTTAGCTTAGTTTGGTGAATTTTTCTGAGATTTTGATGAATTTTGGATAAGAAAGAATGATTCTACTCATCATGAAGATTTTTAATATTCACAACAAAGGAAATAAATTCTACTTTTACTTTTGTTTCATACGTTATGAAGAACTTGCCAGAAGAGAAATCGAGATAAATGTTTTTATTTTCATTTACAGGTTATTCGTAGTCGTTATCTTGATTAGAACTTTAGCTTTTGACTTTTAAACCCAAGAGAGTAATTGACTTAGAGCTCCAATAGTTAATCATTATTACTTTTTTGCTTGAGACCCAAGAGCCACAGATCACAGATTGATCCTAACCTGCACCCAGATATAAAATTAAAATTCTATTAAAGATATCGACTCAGAATAACCTGTAAATGAAAATAATATATACCTCAATTTCTCTTGCACTAAGTTTCTTGACTGTGCAATCCAATTTTCCATTGTTCCACTTAAATTCCTTTTGACTAAGATATGGTTTCTCAAAAATTGGTATAATTTTACTTTTATGTATTCATAAGGTATAAAGAGTAATATAAGAAAAAACTAGCATTTTATGATGGATATGATGAAAGCAATGACAGTTTTAATAATGTTCTTGAGCTAATTTTGCAGCCATTTTTTCATTCCACTATAAAATTTATTTCTTTCATTTTAAGGATGAAAAATCTTCATCAATGTGTAGGATCATAGTCTCCAATCCATGTTTCATCAAAATTTCAGAAAAAAAATCCACCAAACTTAGCTGGAAACCTTATTTTTATCTGTGAATCTCCGTATTATGATTAAGTGATCCCTTATGAGAGGCTAGGTTGGTCCCTTATGGTAATTTACATGCATGTATTTCCCCACAAGCTTCCCATACTGCCAGATTTGTGGAACGTACTGTAGTGAACTATACCATCCATTAGAGGGATGAGAAATTTGTTAGTTATGAGCAATGAGGTATGTTCAGTCCCTGAACAATGAAAACAACATTAAAATTAATGGTTTTTACAATTAAGTGGGAAGATTCTTAATTTTACAATAATACTATTCAAAGTGAGTAATTGAAGATTTATTGAATGCTGTATTTGCATTAGCCCAATCACTGCCAGATGATCAAGTTTCATGTTTGATGAGTTATGTTATTATAATATTTATAATAAGACTTCCTTCAGGAGTTCTTGATTCTGATAAATTTTTCATTAAACTGCATTGATGAATGAATTTAATGAATAGCATATATTACTGGGATATGAAAACCCAATCTAAACAAAATACAGATCAGAAAAATAATTACCCTTATAGACTCATCTGGTTGTAACTTCCTCCTCTTTCTTTCCGGCTCTAAATCTAACTCCCCTTCAGAGTCAGAGGGTTGTGGAGTTGGGAAAAAAGATCTTGATTGATCATCTATCTCTGTAACTTGTATCTTACTGCTGCTTGTACAGTTTTTAACAAGGTCATCATTCACTATCATACACGAGGCAACTGGATTCTGGATATTAGTCAGAGTCAATGATTTAAAATCTTTAGATGAAGAAAATGATAGCAGTGTCTTAACTGCCTCCAAGTCTACAGAATCATGATGAATCTACATTTAAAGAAGAAAAATAATCAGTTGAGACATTCAGTAATATATAATCTTGAATTAGACTAAGCATATCACAGTATATAAGTAAATACAAATATCTGGCAAGAAAAATTTTAAAATTAAAGAAACTATGAAGCCAAATACTTAATATCATCATGTACTTGAATCTAATTCATCTCAGAACTTCTCTTCAGACAAACTGAATTTAAAATACAGTTTTATAATCTTGATCGAATTCCTTAATTACGAGTAATGGCAACTGGATAAGCAACAAAAGGTGGATTGCTCAAATAAGCGAAGTAACAATCGAATAAAAATTAACATTAAATGACATGACCTCCCTATATTAAGAAATGAATTCTGGAGGAAGCAGGACTTAAATCAACGGCACTAGATAATACATAAACCATATTTAATTTCAATATCAGTTCAGCATATAATAATAAAAAGTATAATTATTCATAGGTTTTCAGCAAGTATAAAACTAAAACGTTAATATTATAAATGGCTTGCTCGTGTAATTTAATGAAAACAATTCTTTACGAAATTCCATGAAAATGGACACTGAGAAATTCAGAAATTATCATCCATGTATGTCATAAAAGTAATAAAAACTGTAAGACCGTATGAGCTGTATAAGACAAGGGATACCATTGACGAACTCCATGGTGATTCCACACACACGAAACTGATGAATTCGCATTCAAAAACTTTATTCTTCCTAATAACAATGTGTCTGCGATAATAGAGTTGAACGTCACGCGAAAAGAAACATGAACTTATTTTCAACTGTACAGAGTAATGCGGCATCAGTTATATTCACTACAATTGTGAATACGATACCGTACCTGTTGCTATTACAAGAAAAAACTCGTGATACACTTCATGATTAACGACGTACAAAACAAACCTGACAATTCTCGACAGCTGTCTTTTCATCACCCGACCACGCTCTCACCCCTAACTGTTCACGTGAACAATACATGTCAATACGATTCGCACTTCATTTTTAAGGTTTCAAGAAACGGACAATATCTTAGGAGTAATTACGCAAATATTTTGTAAAGTTGACTCCAAAAATGTTGTGGCAGTAACTGCAAAATAATGAACGGTTTTCACATCCGTTTCTCTCCTGATTTAGAAGAATCAGTCTGAGTAATAGGCCGACTCGTTCAGAAATACGAAATAAATAAGGAACAGTTTGATTTTTAGTCAGAATATGAACGCGAGACATGACACTCAATGAACTGCCTGAACTTCTAAGATAATCGAGCATTCTAAATCTAATATTTTCATAAGTACTTACGTTGGAATGGAGAGGTGGAGTTGAGGGAGGAGATAAAACATCTTCTGACATATCTAATGCCATGGATAATGGTTGCGCATGAAACGTTTAAGTGAATTTCTGAATATTCACAATAGAAATTTATCATTTAACAGTCCAAACACTCAGACAGTTTCGTATGATTCACCCCCATCATTGAATGACAGACAACTCAAATAACCACCAATTTGATACACTCGCCTTTCCTCACCACCGTTGAATAATTCCGTATTACTTTTAAAATTTTCTTCGGCCTCCGGACTTAAGGGCGTGCGTCGAGCGGAAAGAGAATCAAATACATCCTACCAATGATAGACGGGGGCTCGGCAGTTGCAACCAATCGAAACCTTGCCTGGAAGCACACATTGCCCTCGTGATAACAGGCATGCTGTTCACGTGGACAACGAGTGCTACGAGAAATGGACTGCCCTCACATGCGTGATCGTTACATGACATCACAAGTGACGTCATAATATGTTTACCAGACACCACGCAACTAGAATAGGGCGAGCCATTTAAAGATTATGAGTAAAAAGGTTTTGGGAAAACGAGAAATTTTACTGAAAAAATGCAGCTAATGTAACAAACTGGATGTACTTAGCGACTCATTAGAATTCTTTGAAGATTTAATACATATGCAATATTAAATACATACTTATTTCTCAAGTGATTTACAAAAATCTGCCAGTTTGGCTGGACATAAATCAAAAATTTTCTGAAACACTGTTACAATTATCACTGACATCACTTGAACACCACTTTGTCAAATTGCCTATACTTGGGTAAATTTCAGCTAAGCGATTCAGTTCCTAGCAGAGCCTGTATACATAGAGACTTGTATCACTCAACGCACTTTTTTGCTGGCTGGACCACTTTCCCATGTATTTTTTCTTTTCCCACCACGATTACCTCTTCCTGAAAAGAAACATGATAAAGAACATTACCCATCCAAATGAAGTGTCAGATAACAAAACAATGACTGCACCAAATATGAATTTCAAATATTTTGTGGAAAATTAAAAGGTTACTTTACCTTTCCTTCCTCCCCCGCGACGTCCTCCCTTACTCTGGCATCTACCGTACATAAATTTCTTTTCCCTAGCACCTTTAGCCTTCTCTAAGTATGCACTCTCTTCATTTCCTTTCAAGACACAAAACTCCACATTCACTCCATTCACTTCAATCAAGCCCACTTCCTCATCCATTTTTTCCTTTTTTATATTCACATCCTCCATCTCTTTCTTCTCTTCGTTTTCTTTTTCAGTCTCCTCACCTTCCCTTCCATCCTTCATTTGACTAGCATGCCTGGCTCTCTGGACAAGCTGAAACAATTGCTTCAATTTAATCTATATCCCCTATTTAACCATAATAAGACAGGATTTTTTTTATTGCTTCACAGAAATATTGAAAGTATATTAATTCCAAGAAATTCAAAATTTAGTTCAATAAAAAAACATATAGGATCTATTTCTCCAAATACAGAATGTAAATGTTACAAAGGAAATGAAGTAATTATGTGGCATGAATTTATAACAAATGAACTATTAGAGAAAAGTGAACTTAAAACAGTTCCTAAATGTTTTAACTTCTTTACCAAAATTACATTTTCTCAGAACTATTAATATTGGACAAGGATAGTCAGTACAAACTTTGGGAATATTTGGATTAAGGATTCAGAAAAAAACTCTTCCTGGACCCTGCCAATATTCTCTAACTTTGAAATTCACAGAAAATGGTCAAGATGTGGCATAAACCCAACATGTATGATTGAATAGACAACTTTGGTACTTTTTCCCACAAGACAAACTCTTTTGGAAAAAGTGAAGACATTTTCTCTTTAATTTTTCTCTAGCTTTATTCAATTAAAAAAGGTATTTTCAACTAACAGGGAAGTATTTTACTTTTTCTCAATATCTTGTAATTCTTTACATTCTGTAAATTCTTCTTTTTGATACAAACATTTCTTTTATCTTACTTCTTCTAAACATACAACTTTTAGCCCTTTATTTGGGATGATTTTTGTGAGCCACAGACTCGTATATATTTTAGCACTATATTTATACCATAATATTTGTTATAGGCATGACTATATAAATAAAAAAATGTAAAGATGATGCAAAGATGCAATGTAGGTGCTATGACTTCAAATTGCAGAGGATTTAAAATGAATTCAATTATTAATACATAAGGAATTTTATAGGACATTTATACATCTACATCTGATGAAAGTTTTTGTACACTGAAGATTTTGATTTTAAAGAGAGAGCAATAGTAATAAAATTAAATTATAGTAGTACTAATCAATTATGAATTTGTTCTGATTTGCATATTTCTTCATCTTCACTTTAGCACTTGAAAAAATGACATCTCTCAGTCTATTATCAACATGAAGAGTAGATGCGATTGTTGAAGGCAAACATAGAAACTAAAACTATCAATTTTATATTCAAGCATTACCACATCCAGTGTCTTAAATATACATAGCTCGAAAAAGTGACTCATGATTCATGAATGATTGTTACAGTTCTGAGATATAGGAATCTCTTAGGACACACAGCTTTTCTGAAGCTGCAATCTCTTGGTGTTTGAAGAATAAATTTTTAACGCAAAGATTGATACTCAGAAAGTTCTAAAACTCAACCCAAACCTTCACATATAGAATCCTGACCATTCATCATTGTAAGTCAATGACAGAAGAATATTCCCCATGAAGAGAACACTGACACTTATAGTAAGGGGCAAGTAATCAAGGGTAATCACTTTCATGGCAAAAAGAGTTTCAGAGCAACCATATGACCTTTCATCCATAAACTCTTAAGAGGCTAAAATGTCTTTTTAAAAGTTAAAATATTTAAAATTTGCAGAAGAATAATAAAGTTACTCTGATGATAGTCTAGACAAGTTATTGTATTGATTACTTGAAAGTCTATTATTTTTACTAATAGTGTAAGCCATCTAACTGAATAGAATGACATATAGATAATACGAGTAAAGGTGTGCTTGCTGACAGCAAGCAATCGGAAAATATATATTATAATAAAACTTATGATTTTTACTAAACTAACTAAAGAACATTTACGCAGCGTACCTTGCATTGACTTTGATTTCGTATGCTTTCCTCTTGACAGCATTATTACCGCCCCGGCGTTGAACCAAGGCCATCCTACGAAAATCACTGTCATCTCTCGCTTAAGTATGATAATCCGTATAAACATGCCATATTTCAAATGGAAATACTTTAAGGAAGTAACTCAAAATGAGTCCAAAATTCCCTATGCATTTCATATAGAGATATAGTTAACGCCCCCTAGCATCGAACCAACGACCTTTTACGACAATCTTAGGGATGCTCTTAGATTTGAATGGTCCCTTTTAGGGCTGCGTGAAATTTTGAACCTCTGCGCGGTTGGGAAGTGTCACAAAAAGCTTTCACATATATGGACTATGCATTCCTTATGACAAAAATCGAGATTATGGGACGCTCTGGAATCGAACCTGTGACACATAGGCAAGAGTTGATTTTTCTCAAAGTACACTATGTACGTATCTATACGTTTAGAAAGTTTGAATGATCTACGTATCATATTGAGAGAGCTACGATTTTTCAAACTTTTATATATATATATATATATATATATATATATATATATATATATATATATATATTATATATTTTACATATTACTTCATTGAAAAAGATTTAAAAATTTATATTCTTAAAATGCTCAAAACTTTCTCAAAAAGTCACGGTTGGCACTTACTCGAGAGGCAGATCCAGCCTCAGCTAGACGAACCCAGGCTTCTTCATCTCCATTACGGAAGTCCACATAAGCAACTTCAATCTCTCCTTCTTCTCCTTCTTTTGCACCTGCCTTCCAAGTTTTTTGCACAGCATTCCTAATATCTTCCCACAAAGTGCTGCCTGGAATGCCCTTCAAGTGCACAACAGCTCCTAGGGCAAATCCATTGCTTACATCGTCATCTTCACTTCCATTTTGATCATTATCCTGCAAGATCAGATAGTTAATGACTTAGGTAATCAAGATATTTCCCATGTATCACAATTAAACTAGATCTAACCTGATTTTCACTATGGTGTTTACCAGTTACTCTTTGAAGTCTCTCCTTCTGAACCTTTTTTTTATCCTCTCTTTCTTTCCTTTTGCCAATGATATACTCCTCTCTATATATTTATTATAGAATAATAATTTTTTAGTAATCAAGAAAAAAATGGTCATTTATGAATGAGAAGAAAATAAATTAGACACTTACTGTTTCTTTATAACCAGAGGAGTGCCTTCGTACAGCAAATTTTCCATTTTTACAAATTTATCAGCAAGTTCCTTAGTTGCAAATACTACAAAAACAGAACCCTTAAAAATATACTCTTTTGATGCTTTATCCAAGTAGGTTCTCATCTGTAATAAAATTACAAGGTATTGAAAAACTCTCAATAGTATGCTAAACTAAGGAAACATATTTTACGAATGGATACCTGAACATTTTCAATTGATCCAAATTGCTTGAAATATTCGAGTAGTTTATCAAGTGATGCATTTTCTTTGGAAAATCCTTTACAATAAACTGTGCGAGATTGTATTTCTTTCTGTCTCACTTCAGTGAGAAGAGGCGCAGGTTTATCGATAGAGCGTCGAATTTTCTTCTGGTCAACGTCCACCTAAAAACATAATAACGATATGAAACCCAAAAATAACTAAAATTTAAAAACATGGACGTCTTTGAAGTTCTTCTAGCCTTACTTCAATCAAATTTGCGGTAGATTTCTTCAGAGCGCGAATGATTCGTTCCTGATCAGTTGTCAGAGAAGCTAGTCGTTTAAAGTTTAACATAGTTGTCAAAGGAATCCAACCATTATCAAGTTTAATTTGCTCCTGGAGAAATTTATCCTTTGGAAAATTGAAGTCGCCGAAGTAGTACTAGAAACACACATAAATTAATTTAAAATATATTAATATTTCAATACATGTATATACAGAAGATGAGTCAACTAAATCTTACCTCCACCTGATGGATGATTTTATTATCCAGGTCCGTTTCTTCCTTGGTTATTTCTTCCATGTCTTGAATATATTTCTAAATAAGTTTCTTGAATATTATTAGGAGAGTATTAATTTGTGTAATTTGCCACGCGTTTCAAACAGAAAATTGAAGAGATCTGCCTCTAAATAAATTTGAACTGCATCACTCTAATACCAACGTGCGGAATGTTTCACAACACGTGCACACCGTTGGAGATTCGACCTTGTTCTGATGCGGAGAGAGGTTGAAAGTACTTCATGGGCTTGTGCTGCAGAACGTTCAGCAATATGAGTTATTTTCTTTAATCAAGTAAGTTATTTTCTAATAATTAAAGAGAGTGTACCTGCTTTTTTAGTATCTATGGACTCCCAATCAAGGTTTCCACACCAATTAAAGAACCTGGCAACGAATTTCGATATTTGTCTGTCAATAAAAAGGCGGACTACACGAATCCACATTAATGTTCCTTTGTCCGAAATTGTCCAATGCCGATTATTATAAGTCGTTTTATAGGAATTTTTCGATATGCGCTGATGATATTGATCATTAATTACATGTTTATAAATATTTCGTTAAAGATGTTCTTTAATTCATCTTCATTTCAATTTCTTTTTCTATTTCAATTTAAATAATCAATTAGAGAGGGTTTGAAAATATTTTAAGATAATAATCAAATTGTTCTGATTTCAGCTTGTAAAGAATTAACTAACAGTTTCTTATGACTGCTTGATCTGTATAATTGAAACGAATACAGTTTATAACGCGTTTATTAAACTATAATATTCAACTATAACATTCTTATACAATTCTTGAAGTACCTCAAAAGAATTTCCGATTGTCCTACGCATTTCTTATGGAGATACAGCAAACACTCAGTAGAATCGAACCAAATACCATTTACGATATTATTATGGCAGATATATATAAAAATGAGGCCTAATTATTCATGTGTTAAATTTATATGTTCTTCGCGATCCGTAAGTGACCTTAAAAAATTTTCGGAAATATAGCCCATGTATTTCTTGTGGCGAAAATCGAAATAACGGGTCGCTCTGGAATCGAACTGACACGTGATACTAAGGAAACTGTTGATTTAATTCTAAGGAAAAAGTATATGAGTGTCTATAAGTGTACGAAGTTTGATCAGTCTATATTTAGATAGATATGATTTTTTAAAATTTAACATGTTTCCCCTCCAGGAATCGAACCAATGACCATTAGTATATACAATAACTTTCTGAGTAGAAATGTAAGATACCTATAGACACATGAGAGTTTGTTATTTTAAGTGCCTGTGGAGTATTTTTTTAAATTGTCAAAAATCGACCGTATGCATTCTTAAGGGGGAAATTTGACTCTGGTTGGAATTCTCTCCTATTGGACTCCTAGAATCGAACCCCTGATAGGTAGTGTAGGCTTTCTGGGTATTTCCTGGGTATTCAGATAGCCACTATGCAAAAAATTCAGCGAGTCTATGGCCCCAGCAGTTCAACCTGACATACGTATCCTCCTATATATATAAGATATATAGTATGTTTCTTGGACAATATTTGATTTATTTAATTATTCCCACTGATGAATCCTCTCCATAACTTTACAGAAAAGAAATGGTGGCAGAGTGGTAGGATGTAGGTAATGTATGACCACGACTGACTATGGATGTTAACAGACTTATACAACAAGAATGGGTAGCATAAAATCCTAATTACAGTTTATTATCCCATATGTGATAAATAAATTATTTTTATATCCAATATAATATTAATTGCCACAGTTTAGATTGATTAATAACATTTAGTATACAAAGGATGACCTCAGAAACTAAAGAAACATTGTATTTCATTCAAGAATTTTTCAAGTAGAAATTTTAACACTATGCAAGCTGTTATAATTTTTATTTGTTGATATAAATTATATATTGTTAATATAAATAAGAAGTCTATGATACTTAGATAGTATTAACCTCAAAATATTTACACATTCTTGTAAACATGGATTTTTCTGTTACCTTAGAAAAAGTGGGTATTATAGATATTAGTCTGTTACTTGAAGTCCCTTATCTCATCTTTCTTGAATAATGATAGATAATTTGGTGAGTTTTAAATTTTCTGGGTAGATTCCAGATTCAAACATTTGGTTTATTCTTTTTGTTAGAGGATATAATACCATAGTATAGGCCATCTTTGGTTATGACCTGATGATGGCCTTCAACTTAGAATGTCGATCCACGAAGTGCAGCAATCCATGATAGAATTTAAGTATTGAATTCTCCTTATATCTACTTCACATTTCTTCCACATTAGCTAATAAAATCATCACTATAAGGCAGGCGATTTCATGACTGATACCTTGTCATTCTTTTTTGTAACAAGTACAGGTAACTGTCGTAAGTGAACAGGTTTTGATGATATAGAAAGATGGTGCAATCACCAGAGATAGGAAAATGGAGTTTAAACAATCACAAATAAGAAGTAATTAATCAAACTTATAAAAAACTTTGTTTGCTTCATGGACTATGTACAAGCCTTCAACTCAATATCTAATACATATTAGTAATAAAACAGAATGTCAAGGGAGAAATATCTACTTAGTAATAGTTGCACTGTAACACATATGGAAGATGGAACAACACCTGTGATTATACATTTAAAAAATTTCAATCAAAAGTGAATTTGAGAAAATGATTACCAACCCTATTCATTGCTGTATGTTTATAGAAGTAATCTTCAATTTCCTACATGTATATAGAAGTAATCTTCAAGTTTGTAGATTGGGAGTTAAAGGAATTGAGCATTCAAGGAGTCAGCTGTGTTAAGTGTATCAGTCTCTTTTTTTATCATATTCAGAATTTATGGGTTCAAGGACAAGAAAAAGGACTAAGAAAGAAAATTATGAATACAAAGGTAATGGCATTATAAAACATTGATGGAACATCTCTGAATACACGTACGAAATATACCTACTTTAAACAAATAGCAAGGAAAGGAAAAAATTATAGGCTTGATGAAGGATATAGAAGAATCAAGCTGGGAAAGAATTTATTGGAAAGAAAGCACAATCTCAAATCAATAATGTGGATAAACTAAAGAGGAAGGAAAATCTCTAACCAACACTGTATCATATGATCTGTACTGAACTAAGGAAGTGAAACTTGGGTTTTAATTGTGAGATTAATAATATATAGAGGTAAAAAAGGTATGGAATGCAGTATTCTGGGAAATGCAAGAAGGAACAGAGAATACAAGGGTAAGAGTAGTTGTCAGTAGTAACAAAAACCGTCAATAATTCAACATCAATAGAATGGTTGTAGGGAGGTCAGGTGAAAATGGAAAGCCATTAACCAAAAGCAGTCTGAAACTAATATTTTAAGGAAAAGGGAAATGTCGAGGATTAGGTAGAACAGGGTACTCCCTGAGTACTCAGGGAACTGAGTACTTAGGGAGTACCCAGTTAGGCACAGGGAGGCCCAAAATCAACAATATAGTAGAGAGATTATGAATGTCTAAATCCTGATTCTGAATGAAAATGGATGAGGTAATTTAAATCAATTGTATCCAATTTCATTGATTAGTTGCAAGAATATATTCTCACTCTTGAAACTGCTACATAGCAAACTTAAGTTAAAAAGTTATTTTCTTAATGATGGACTTTGTTGATGTTTTTGCTCTATAAATGCAAGTTATGAACTTGTATAGGGTTTTCAAATTTGCTGAATTAAGTTGGAGGAAAGATATTTCAGGAATTTGTGGCAATATATTCAAAGGAAGTGAAAATGCAGGTGAGAGTATTCCAAGAGTGATAAGCATTCTGATTGTCAGAATTATCATTAAAAAATTTAGACACCACCCATCAAGATTAATCTATTATGCTCGGTTATGAAGTTTTCCAAGGCATCTCTCAAAAATCTAGGGTTGAATGAGATACAAGGATCTTTGGAAAATGGAATCTAAGCGACAATGAAGCAATTTAACAATGTTATTTTGTTTTGCATTTTATTTGCAAAAGGTTAAGAAACATTTAAAACAGTGATAGGGAAGCCATAGTTGAAAGAGTTAATAAACAGACTTTGAAAAGCGGACAATCTAGGAAGAAACGATCACATTCATTCATCACATTCAAAATTGCCATTCTGAAACAGAAAATTAACGTCTATGAATATTCTTTTCTAAATCAGGAAGTAGTTGTATGGAACAATTTGGCTGGAGAGTTATTGGAACCGTTTCCTCATACAATGTATTTGTGAATAGGATTATGTAATTCTAGTTTGTAGACTGTACATAATTTTATTTTTTAACTATTATGTAATATTTTTCTCTTTGAATGTAGTTTGTTATATTATGTATGACTTACTGCCTTCGGGAGGTTTTTTTTTTGGGGGGGGTTCCCTCTCGACTAGTGCAAATGCCAGGCAGAGTATTGCATTAGTCCCCCAGTAAATAGAGAGCTACCATCTTGCCTGGTGCCTATTTGTAGCTCTAGCATACAATAAACATAAATATGAAATTGTAAACAAAATAGAGAATGAAACAAAAACTTTCTAAAGCAATTCTAAAGAGAAATTTTCTTCATCAGGGTCTTCTCAATCATTTTAACTAAGTTTAGGAATTCAGGATCAAGAAGACATAAATGAACAACTTTCTCTATATTACTATCTTCTTTTAACAGGGTTTTCCAGCCATCTGAAAATATATAATTATTGGATAATGAATAGGGATCGACAAATTTATTAACAAAATTCAAGGTCTAGTTAGTTATTAAGTATTAGCAACAAAATGGAGAATACACATATCTCTTTAAAGTTAAGTAAAAGCAGATTTCTTTGATAATGAATAAATAATAATATCATTTTTAACAAAATTTAGTTATTTTCAAAATTTTCATTTATATCCAAAAATGTATAATTTTATTGTAAAAATGATAGTTATCAAAATAAAATATTAACCATATTTACCATTAAATAAGAAATTAAAAAGATAATTTTAAAAATAAATTTAAGAAATTTAATTTATGTTATTTTGAATTAGACAAGTCAAGAAGACATCAACTTTTTATTATCAGTATAGACCTATTCATGATAAATATTCAGCATCTGCTGTGACATCTTAAAAGTTTTGTACCACATAATTCTAAGGGTAATTGTGTTCTAGTAGAACATAGTTTAGCTTCCACAGTAACAAAGCTAATAGTATTCAAATGCTCATAAGTAAAAGGATTGACAAAGAAAATAATGAATAAATTGTAAAAACAACAGAATATAAAGATGCTCCATAATCTTATGATATTCATGAGTAAGGATATCACTTATCCAAAGATGGAAACATTAATTAACATACAGATGTGAATTAGATTGCATTTGCAAGAGTTGAAAAACTTTTGCAAATGCAATCTATTTCACAATGCAAAACTATTAAATTATTCATTAATTATTGATATTCAATATATGGAAACAGCGTTACTTATGTTTGAATATTATTTCTTTCATATTAAAATGATTAAACAAACATCAAATATGTACCAAATAATCAACTTTAGAGATATAGAATTAACATGGTGATTTCCGAAAGAAACACAAATAATTCAGCGAAGAAATACAAGAACTCAATTAGAATGATTTAAGATGCACATTGCAAATTATATATTCCTTACCATAAATGGGAAAGTTTTCTTGCTCATCAATTTTAAGGATTTCCATTGCTATTTTTTGGATAGGAGTCATCTCAAGTGAAGATATCATGCCTGAGTTTTCTTTGGGAAAGAATTGCAAAATTAATTTGGAATATCTCTTTTTTGCATTTAAGTTACTTAGGTAGATATCATTTTCTTCAAAGTAGTCAATCCAGTAATACAGATTTCTAAATGAAGTTAGATGATAATAATTACCATTATTTGTATCATGAATAATAAATAAATCTTTGAGTTCTGTTAGGCATGAATTCTTTGTCTCCTCAGCCCCAATTCCATCTGAAGAGGCAAACTTCACTCTAAACTTTCTTATATCCTCTTTCAACCCATCATCTTTTTCCTGAAAAAAATTAATTATACATGATTAGTTGGATGAAACAATTATTTGATAGCTAAGAAATAAAAAATGCTTCAAATGCAATGGAGCTCATTCATTTCTGCAAAATCTTAAATGTAACAAATTCATCACAATTTTAGCATTCATAGCAGGTGTAACCAATCATGTACTGGTTTTTCTCTACTTACTTTTAATGAAAAAGATAAATTATGTATAATTTCTTAAGATAATAAGACATATGTTTACCTACTATTGCTTTGTGTAATGTTTTATGAGTTATTGTAAGTTCTGACATTCAATCAGATACTAAGACAAATGCTATTACCCTCAGATGGTTTTAATGGAATCATAATCCAACCTTGTCAACTGAGTGCATTACTTTTCCTGTTCACCAGTATTACTTTCCCGATTCTTAGCTTTCAAATTAATATAACATATCTTTCTTTTAATCACATTAATTTCCACTAGCAACTGTAATTTTTAATTATTAGTTGTTTTACAGTTATTTACTTATAAACCATAATAATTAATAGGTTAATTCTCAGTAACTTTTTTATTTCTTAAGAATAAAGATTGAATTATTTAAGAACTATCTTTAACATTTAAATAGTAATTGTGAGATCAAGTTCCAGAAAAACTTCTCCTAACTTCTGACAAAATGTTATTATAGAATGAGAAAATACATTAGGAGAGCAACTGAATATTTGTAGGAGAAAAATGCTGTGAATAGGAAAAACAGTTCAGTGGTTAATTTTGATAATAGATCATATTCTCTTTCCTACAATATTTATCCTTGGTTTCTCTCTTCATTTAACATTAACCAAACAAACATCCAGTTACAGTTTGGGATAGTTACAGCATAGTATCCAACAAGGGACTTTCATTTCCTTCTCAGCCAGCATGATAACCACTCCACTACAAGAGCCAGCAAATGGTAGCCATTCTTTTACCTTGCTCTAACTAAATAATAAATTCCTAGCAAACTTATTGTTTTAGGAGATGTCTAAATATATATTCCTTGAGGGTATAAATGACTTCTTTCTCATAAATGGCTTAGAATATTCTTTTTTGAAATCTCTGGCACTTTTATTATCCAAAACTATGTTACTTCCAAGATAGGTAAGAGATTAAACTTGCTCTTTGAAGGGTGATACTTGCTTTCTGCTTCTCTCTGCTGGAAATAAAGAATTTTCTTTTTTCTCATATTCACTTTCATGTTATATCCTGGGAGATCTTAATTGTGTGCATTCAGGGATATCTCCATAGCATCTCCATAGATAAAACCATTTTGCAAAAGGTAAAATACTTATTTCTAACAAGATTCTTCCCTCTGGGAAACATAAGGAAAGTAAGAGATCTCAACAAACTCTAGTAGACAAGATATTGGGATCAACTAAAACTCTGATGATGCACAGCAGGTGGTAACATTTATATTAAGTCTTCTGAGAATTTGAGAAGATTCATAACAAATATCAGA
Organism: Pantala flavescens; assembly: GCA_020796165.1. Classification (NCBI taxonomy): domain Eukaryota; kingdom Metazoa; phylum Arthropoda; class Insecta; order Odonata; family Libellulidae; genus Pantala; species Pantala flavescens. Next base: position 49,118,110 of record CM036879.1, on the reverse strand, counting down.
ACATGGAGGGTAATAAATCATGGATAAAAATGTATTAACTCATGATGTCATGAATATCTTCCTTTCATAAAGAAACAGATAAATTTTTATTTTAAGATAAGAGAAAACCATTATCCTATTTCTTACATATATGAAGAGTATAATGTATGAAGTAAGAGTATATAATCTCATTTAAATTTTTTTCAATATTTGTACTTACTGCAAGTATGTAAAAAGAGGAAAACTGTATGGAAGGATATGATGTTTTAAATTTCCTGATAAATTAAAATATATTTCTTGTTCATTCATGTAATACACTTATACTCATCAAATAACCTTATCTAATATATATGGGTGATTTCACCTTTGATAAACTTTGGGTACCGTTGGCTACAAGAATCATCATGCTTGTCCCTTTGGTTAACCCTCTAACATTTGTTCCTCCAACAACCACTCTCTCAAGGGCAACTTTATCTAGAACTACAAGTAACAAATTTCCCTGAAATAGAATGAAATTAATTACAACCTAATGCAAGTTTCCAAATGAATTCAGTTTTACTTGTACATGATAAACAAGATCAATGTAAGATTTTATTTGAAGTATTGTTCTCATTCAAATTTAACAAAGAACTAAGTTTTTTTTACTATAGTAAATTATAAATAGGCAAATGAATGAGTCTTAATACATATTCAACGGGTAGGATATGTTCTATTTGTTATATTTTTGGAAAATGGTGAATTTTTCCATAATGAAGGATAACCAAGGGGATTCGGAAAATGTACAGTTAGGACACCGAAATTATTAATAAGATGATTATAGCAGAGGGCAAGAATATTAAAACAAAATAATAAAATACTGATACTCTATGAAATAAAGACCAGAACAGAATTTTCGATAATATGATTCGCTTAAAGAGATAAGCCATATGCATAGGCGATTACATCAGCTTTCTTATTGATTATACAATGCAAATGAGTAACTTAGAGAAATACGAAAATATAGATGTGAACTTTCCGATAAGAATAATTAGCGCTGTGTACGGTGATTTTCCACGTTTAAGTAGAAAAGCGTACATAAAATCAAATTTATAAAATACAGAAGCATAGATAGAAAAAATTTCATTTATGGAGATTATTTTCCTTGGAGCCCAAACCTGAAGAATCAGCTTCATATCATTTTTTCCTCTGTGTTTTTGTATCCATCTCCCATCGCTCAGGAATGCATATTTTTCAATATTCCATGCATTCATTGTTGAAAGAAAGACTGCAAGCGATTATATTGCTATACATGAAAACTTAAAAACTACGTTATTGTTAAGCATTATGATTTTTTATTTCAATCGAGGATACATGTAATTGTACATATTTAGAAGAATTCTTTAATCGCATTGATACGAAATTCTTTATATTAGAGAGATATAAAAAACTTATTTTCAAAACTGGAGGTAATGAAAAATCGAGTCAACATAGGAGCAATTTAATAAGATTTACTGATGGTCAACATTGGAATAGTATGGGTACAAAACAGCCACGACTTTTTCTTGTTTTCCTAGACTGATCAATTTATTATTGAGGTAAATTATCATAGATGTCTCTCATTTACACATAGTATCAAGTGAAGGAAGTCGTTTCTCGTTTCAGCAGCGCAACGGCGAGCGTTCTTAGTAATATTGACAAATTTCTTTTGGTTGTTGCATTGTGTTTCCTTCAAGGTAATTTTGTCATTATTTCTATCGCAGATGAGGTATAATCATGAACCTGTTAGATGAAAATAATTTCTTAGCTCTTTATTTTGATCAAGTCATAAGGATTGACTCCAGAAAATTGTTAAGGCGCCCTTTAGTGATTTCGGCCAACATACGTAGAAATGAATGTTCTGAAATTTTCTATCTTAATCTTTAACCGTATCATTTGATGTAATTTAGAAATAGTAATGAAGGATTGATTATGAAAATGAATTATGGTGATGAACACAATTTGCGAAATGAACAACGGCGTTAGGAAATTACCATTTTCATATTAAGTTGTGGTAGCCCTTAAAATTATTGCAATTATTCTTTGCCCATTTTGTTTACTGTGCAGTTAAGAGAGTTAATATTTTAACTATGTAATTTATCGATGTTTTAGAAACATGAGCAGCTCCGAAGAAGTTTCTTGGATATCGTGGTTTTGTGGCCTCCGTGGTAATGAATTTTTCTGCGAAGTTGATGAAGATTACATTCAGGATAAATTTAATCTTACTGGTTTGAATGAGCAAGTGCCACACTATAGACAGGCATTGGATATGATTTTAGATCTCGAGCCAGGTAATCATGTAATTAAACTTATGTGTCGATAGCTTCGCCTTCATGAATACTGTAGGGATGTATTTGTAAAACTTTATTTTTACTACAGATGATGAACTTGACGACAATCCTGCCCAATCGGACTTAATAGAACAGGCAGCAGAGTTGTTGTATGGTTTAATCCACGCACGATACATTTTAACCAATAGAGGAATTGCTCAGATGATCGAAAAGTACCAGTCTGGTGATTTTGGTCATTGTCCCAGAGTGTACTGCGACAGCCAACCTTTGCTCCCGATCGGTAAGAATATTTTTACTATAGTATTTCCTGTACCATCACCAAACACTGATTGGATAAATTCCCGATTATCCATTAATTTTGATGATTTTAGAATTGTTCAGTTTTTTATACGTTAAACATTTTTCATTCAGGGTTATCTGATGTACCCGGTGAAGCCATGGTTAAGTCTTATTGTTCTAAGTGCATGGATGTTTACACTCCGAAATCTTCTCGCCATCATCACACAGACGGAGCATATTTCGGTACTGGCTTCCCGCACATGCTTTTCATGGTTCATCCGGAATATAGACCAAAGCGACCTGGTAATCAATTTGTTCCACGGTAAGTATACGTTCAAGGAAGAAATTTTATTTTATTCAAGCGACCGGCAATTAATTTTATTCAGTTTGACGATATGATATAAATTTTATTTTATAATATAATTATTAAAAATATTCTCCTTATTGATGGACTATCTTTGGAATTGCACCTGTAATGGCAGTCTTTATTTGTTTTTAATGAATAAATTTTAAATTTTACGCTATTATTTAGCCATAATTGTCTTTCTTGAAGAATTCTATACCAAAGTTGTACTGGACTAATAATTTTAATAATTATTTATGCATAGTCACTATTGCTTCATTAAGATTATTAGTTTGTTCTGATTCTATTAAAATTCAATGAAAATTATTAGGATCTGGTGAGATATGATCTGGATGTTTTGTAAATTTTTATATTAATATAATATATAGAATTTCCTTACCAAATAGTTCCTTGCTAAAACATAAATCCAATTACGGGTCTTTTATTTTTTGTTTCACAAGCAGAGTGTGTTATTAACCTTTATTTAATTTATTTCAAGCTTGTATGGATTCAAGATTCATCCTTTGGCCTATCAAATTCAGCATCAGGCTGCAATCAACTTCAAAGCTCCGATGAGAGCAGTCGGATTTAACAATGGAAAACGCTGAAAGCAGAGGAATTATTTTCCCTTCCATTCTGTCACAGCTCATGATGCATTCCTTTGGAATTTCATAAAATTATTTAAAGAAATGGATGGAACACAAATTGTTAAATACTTTGGTGATAAAAATGTTTTAACAATTTATATTCATAATGAGTAATGCAGTCTTTGTTGTGCCTGTAAGAATAACCCTTTCATGATTTATAAACTGGCTCGTAATAGAGCAGGAACATTGTTTTATTTAAAAAAATCTTCTGCCATAATTGCTCATGTATTTCTTTATAATTCTTGTGGAAATGTTGAATAGACAATATCACAAAGTATGAATAATTTAATTGATTGCTTGTATTTAGTTATCTCTACGAAATTATACAAATCACTCTCATAGGGATTAAAAGTGAATCTTCCAACAATTTTTCACCCAAAATTCATTAACCTTATTTACTGAGTTCAAAAGGTTCTAACCCAGAAATCAAAATTTTAAGCATTAAAACGGCATCATAAGTACATATATATTGCCACTTCATGTTTCTTCATTACCAAAATACTTTTAAAACATAGCTTTCTTTTTAACAGAAACTAACAATCCAAATATCTGAGGTAATCTATTTCACCAATGTTTTTTAGCCATTAATATTTTTGTGAACAGCTTCTTGATTTCAATCATTGAAACTATTGGTCAACGAAAATCATTGGTTCATAAAAAAAGGCAAGATAAAATCCAGCCTAGATTTTTAATACCATTAATGCAAGAAATTTTAGGTATCAAGTTCCTCCTCTTGGACCAAGAAAGCTACCTCCCTCGGAGCGTTGCTGCTTTTGTTGTTCAAGTAGTCGCTCAAGGGGTGATGGACCAGGACCAGACCAAAGAGACTACATGGAAGAGAGTCAAAGTATTTTTAAAGTATAAACAACACGGAAAAAAGCAAGTTCTAAGAGAATTCATCAATCAACATTTTTAGTTAACTTAGAATTTAAACACTCGTCATATTATCTTTGCTTTTATTTGAAATTGAGGACAATCTAATGATTCATAAAATTCACCAAAACTGCAAATTATTCTTCTAGGTATAAAGGAATTATGGATGAACAAAAAATAAACACATACTTTTAGATATGCAACTGAATAACAAGCATAACATCAATAGAAAATATTCCTGAATTCCATCTTTTTTGGGGGAAAATTGATCCACACAAGAACAATGTTACATCTAAAAATACCGACTTATGAGAAAAATAATTATACTTATTGAAAAGCATTTTCCAATCAGTTTGTTTCTTATGATGCACATCAACTCTATTGCCATTAAAACAATTAAAATTTCAAAATAAAATATTGTAAAAATTAATCATACATAAATATAAATACTTATGAAAGAACTACTATTACTGGAAAATTTGATTTCTTTATACATACAAAGAAAGAAAAAACCTTAACTCTTTAGCTTCAAGCATAGCAATTGATTTTTCAGTGGATTCATCATCATAGAATGTATCAAATTCCATGATGACTAGGTATTTAATATTACGTCAAATATCCGTAATCAAATGAAATATAACACTTAGAAATCCAAAACTAAGCTATTAAGTGTATACATGAACTATGGAAGATGAAACTGGTTTTCTACTTAACAATTCAAAGTAGACAATCATTAATATTGACGTACATTAAATAATACTTGCTTAGCTTTCCCAGATTCTTTCTTAAACCATGAGAGTGTCAAGTTTTAGCTTAAATTTTGTGTTATTGCATAGTTTTATGTCTCATTACCTCACCAGTTTGGCAGAGAAATCTTGATAAAACACCAATATTTGAAAAAGACTATCAATAAGATGCATCTTACATATTCTCACTTTTGGATGGATAATATAAATGTTATCAAATATTGATTATATCATTTATATTCAATAACAATTATTAGATTACTACAAGTTTATATTTAAGTCAAAAATGGGTCTGGGTATACTTTGTTAACCTTAAAAGTTGTAATCGACTATAATGCGAGGTAAAGGTACCCAACCTTTTCTTAATTATCATTTTTAGATTTTTGTATCTCCCTTACAGCCCCAATTCACATCAGCATTATTTGATAAATATTATAGTAAACAAAAGGTCTGAAAATTACACTTCCAGTGAAGACAGAAGTTGAGATATTTTTATTTAGCACTAATTATGTATGTGATGTTTTGGCTTGCATCAACCCAGCAAGTCCTGAAATTTTTTGTTGAGTTTTCATTAAGGCCAATAAAATATCACGTAATTTTGAACAAACAGCTTATTCTCGTCCTTTGCTGTGATCTGCAGATGAGCAGAAAATCCTTATTTTGCAGTTGAAGCAATTTTACTCAATTACTTGCACTTAAGTCCACCAATGAAAACTTGGATACAAAAAAAATGTTGCAAACAAGGATTTTTATGATAATTTTTCTTGAAATATTCCATGATTACATATTATACTTGAATAAGCATTTTACTTAGACCTGGCAGCTTAGATAGTCTATAGGGAAATTAATAAACAGGAATGGCCAAAAGGGACCTAGTCTAAAAATTCAGTTTCCAACGGATACAATTAAGATTTGTAGCTTAGTTCGGTTGACTTATACTAAAATTGTGGTGAAATTTGAATGTTAATGACCTTTTCCACACATTGGTAAGATTTTAAGACTGTATGATGACAGAAATACATTAAAAAGCATTCACTAACATAAAATGGCAAAGTTGTCGGTCCTAGAACAGTATTAAAAGAGCCATTCATTTCATCCTAAGCAACAGAAATACTATTTTTTCTTTGATTGTTCATTGTAGTTTCTGAATACATACAATACAAAAATAAATTTTAAATTATATTTTAAAAATTGTAAAAGTAATATTTTCATAATTATAATATCTATTTTATATAGCTGCTTCGGGGAGATATACGTGATGTGATCTAACGTAAGGTGAATTTTGCAATTCGAGCGTGCGCGGCGAGTTTTAAAGACGGAATTTTAAAGTTCTTTTTTATTATTGAAATAGGATAAAGTCACCCAGAGCTTTTGCTGACGAATGTCGACACTGCGATATCATTATAGCATTGTTTCTGACCAAAAACTATGAACAAGCAACGAATTATGAACAGGTGCAATTTCACGGTGCGAGAGCCATTATTTGCCTTGACACGAATCAGGGAATTTTTTTGAAAAAATATTCAAAATATGACCCAATTGATATGCCAACAAAATTCAGACTCTACTCTGATTGTGATTCAGCTATTTTTATAACTTTACTTTTCTTCAAGTAACTTGTGATACAGAATTTTTGCAGTATACAGGGTATGAAGAGGTTTTTGAATCTCATATCAGAAATCTTCAAAGAAAATGTCAAAAAATATTGGTCTAGTAGCCAAGTCTGTCTATCAGTGACAAGTTTAAACAAGGGGTGATCTGAAAAATGGATTTAGAATTGGAGAGTCTGCTCAAATAGCTTGGATTTGAGTAACTCAATAAGATTTGATGAAAGTAAGGAATAAGAGATAAATTTAAATCAGTTTAAGGTAATAATGTAGTGATTTTCAAATGAGAAGAGCAAGTCCCAAACTTTTTACCAGAATCCTGACAGGTAATTGTATATCTCACCTCAGTTAGCACAAATCAATGGATGTTATACTTGTAATTAAATTATTATTGATCTAAGATCTTAAAAATAAATGCAGAAATTGGCAAAATTGTGATCGTAATATACTGAACTTAGAGATGATGGGACAACTTATATAGATCAAAGTATTAATAATATACTAACAATTAGCAAACATTATGGTTGAGTGCCAAGAGAAGAATGAAAATATATTCTCAAAAATTTTAGCATAGCATTGAAAAATCTCTGAAACTGAAGATATAGCTTGTGGGAATTGCTAATTTTTAGAGGAAAATATTTGGTTCTAACTGGTAGATATAGTTTTATCTATTGTGAACAACAGTTATAATTAAAGGATTTCAATAATCTGGAATGCAAAAAACATTATTAAGCATGTGTTTAGATTCCCTAGTGACTAATAAAACTTTCAAAAGTTTCACATCTTCAGCTCTCTATAATTTGCCAAACATAATCAACCAAATCTAACTCTAGCCCAGCAACAAGGCCTACAATCTGCCATTTATCATTCTGCAATATTTATATCGAATTTTTATCCTTGCATCAACAAAAATACCTGGTTATACAGAAGTAATCTTATGCACTTGCTATATGTCGTTAAATGTTATAAGGGGTATTGAAATTGAAACAGGTGCAAAGCATGGGAACTTGACAAAGTATTTCATTCAATTCATTCTCATTACTTTGCATAGACGACTATTCAATTTCAAAACATAATTTAGTAAATTAACTATCATATTTTATTGTGGACAACAAAAAATAACCTGTAATCCAGTTGGATGGATGGTGGAGGAACCCAATGCACCAAAGGAACCTTCTGATCCTCTTGGATGTACAGTCCTAGCGCTGAACAGTGAATAAGTCCCTGTATCTGCTGGGTTAAGGTTTCCCTGTCTTGTTCCTCTATCCTGGAAAATGCTGTGAGCAGAAAGGGAAGAGACAGTTGGAGGAGAGGGTGGCCTACGTCCAGCTTGAAGTCTTCCGATAAGGTGAGTTAGACTAGAAATATCAGTGCCACCCCACCCAGCTGAAATGTGGTCAGCAGGCCGTACCGTAGAGTTGCTTATGGTATGAGGATTTAGAGACATTATATTCGGATCTGCATGTTGGAAGAGATTTCCCATTGCATTTGCTGACTGCTCAACCTCACTGGTAACAACTCTCCTGGGTAACTGACTGATTTGCGGCATCTGCTGATGGTGAACCTGATGCAATTTCTGTTGTTGCTTCTGAATTTGCTGTTGCTGAATTTGTTGCTGGTGGTGCTGCTGCCACCAGCCAAGAGGAGGAAGAGGCAAACCTTGTTCAGAAAGAATTGGTGCTTCAGAGGGTGGCCATGTGTTCTCTGTACCGCTTGTCATGGGATAAGGAATTTCTCCTCCATGGGGCAGGAGGGATAGATTGCTTTGAAGGTTCGGCTGCCACGCACCATGCTCTTGCTCTGTCATCCTTGCCTCAGGAGGGGAGAGAGATGGTGAAGGTGTTTTGAAAGTAACCTGAAAAATAAGGTATTTCAGACATTTAATATATTCTGTAAAAATCTGTATTTACTAATATACTGTATACAGTATTGGAAAATTATTGACCAACTATTGAAACTTCATGAAATGTCAGAGCAAAGAAGTATCGATACAAGGAACTGATAGGAAAGACTGCTTTGCAAATAATATAATGTGATGTTATTAGATGTGAAAAGGGTGGTAACTAAAAATTTAATAATCTTGGTTCAATTTGAAACTCTGAGCACATTCTTATCTCTAAGTTTCTGAGAGTGAAATTAAATAAATAGACATTATGTATGCAGATATTTTAAGAAAAAATAGCAATATGATCCTTTCTAGGATAGCTGTTCTGTATTTTTCGGACAATAAGGTGTGCATAAATTCACAATATTATGTATCAATTGACACAGATCTTTGTATTTTGATGCTCCATACATATGGATCCTTATTGTGCAGAGGTCTAATGACCTCAAATCAATTTCTGTGATCACACTGTACTGAAAAATCTGTCAAAATGTTTAATTACGAGTTTGGAAAGTGACAAAGTAACTTCTCTTGAATATTGAAATATAATCTTTGGTCTGGTGTTTTACATATTTTACAAGGAAACAATATTGTTAAAATAAACATATTTTACAAGGAAATTATTGTTAATGGGTTAAATGAAGTCCCCCCTCCCTATCTGACTATACATATATATATATATATATATATATATATATATATATATATATATATATATATATGCGCTCCTCTATATGCACTGCGATAATTTTGTTTAGTTTATCTTTAGCAATGTTTACAAACTTTCTGCAAAATCTTATTTTTCATTTAAAAATATTATAGCATTGTTTGCTGTTAGCAAGCACACCTTTACTCGCATTCTTAATTTCTAGGCATCCCTCATTTTTTTATTTCTACAAAGTGAGCATAAATTATACTTAATATTGATATTTGCAAAACTTTTGGATACAAAGATGGATCAATGGAAATAGTTATAGCTAGTTTACCTATTTCTGTTACATAAAGAATCAATTATATCCACAGAAATAAAGAATCGATCACAAAGGTTCACCTTGCATAATAGACTGGCAATCAAATAATTTACTGTGTTCTTTCAATTAATTGAGAGGTTGAGGTATGTTTCTCAATCTAATCAAAATAACTATAAGCTGTAACTAAGTAGTTAATGATCATACATATTCAAACAAAAATCCCATTAATTGATTGAAAAGTAAAAGGTTGGAATGAAAATAAGATGACCACAAAATCTGACAGAAAATATACCTGTTTAGGCTCAGATGTCCTTACTTCATCACCAGATTGTTTTCGGAGAATTGCTTGCATTGCTACATTCTGTCTTCCTGCTTTCTTACCACTATCTCCCTTTTCTACACGTGCCTTCTCTAAAGATCCTCGAGGCTTCAGAATACCATGAGGCTTGGAGGTATGCACTGCCACTGGCTGTGGAGGAGGAGTGGAACGGTTGAAAGCTCCAGGAGCCACTTCAAAAACCTCCTTGTCATTGACTGACCTCAATCGCAAATGTGATTTTGCAGGTCCAATAGCCAACCTCTGCCCAAGATCAACTAACCTATACCCACGTAATAGTAAATATACTCCTTCATCTGGTAAACTCTCTCTTGAATGGAACCTTATCAAAATGAAATTGAAAGATTTTCATTAGCCATATTCATAATAAACTACTGAAATCATTTTGAATAAAAATATATTGATTAAAAGAAGCATTTGTGGGGAGTGAAATTGGATTGAGGAACATTAAAGAATTGAAGATTTAATTGTTAGAAATTTTTCTATCTTTCTAGACAACATTACTTCTCAGAGAATTTTCAAATAAAGCACACATGAATTTCAAAACAACTAGGAGTCAGAGATGAGTCTGGGCATTATGGGAACCAAGGTTTGATAAGGTTTATATTTAAAATCCATGTTCGGAAAAGATTGGTCTATACATATATGGTAAATAAACAAGTTCCATAAAATGTAGATATGCATGACATTCTTTACTATTGGGCAAACAAATGAGTGATCATTATTATTATTATTAATTATTTTATTAATCTTAAAAATACTACCTTTAACCAGTCAAGTGCTACTGGTTATTTTGCGAGTAATCACATAAGGTAGGTATTTTGCCAATTCTGTAATCCTTTATTCAAAAAATTGAAATTTCATGTTAGCTCTTTTCACATTATATTTCAAAAAATGAAAGTAAAAATGATTATTATTATAGAATAAGAAAATAATCTCTTCTTGTTTTCAAGAAGAGAATTGTTATTTTAAATTTACAAGATAGAATACATTTTCTTTTGACCAAAATATCAAAATATAATATAAAATGTTAAGTAATTATTCTTTATGCTCCCTAATCATTTTGCTTTACAACTACTTTCTAATTTTTCACAGCCAAGCTCTTAGCACTGATGCTGTCAGTTATATCTACTCCACATAAACCTAGCTGCTCTCATATGCAAGAATTCACACTTTTTGATACCCCAAAACTATATCACCATGCTCAAGCATTAAATATGACTGTTCATCCACTTCCTTATGACACTTGAGGATTCTGTTTGCTTCACAAGTTATCTTCTCAATACAATTTGTTTATATTCAAATTTTTACTGAATATAATCCCAAGGCATTAAATTTCCTAATCAGTACACATTTATCTCCTATGCAGTAACTAAATTTAAATTTAAAGCAGTTGAAGTTAATTTGTTTGCTATGGTAGAGGCTACATTTTAATTAACTTTTACATTTACTCACTACTTTGAGGCTCTCCTGTAATGTTGTGTAATCTCTAAGACTACTTAAGGCTTGATAAATAATACAATCTTCTGCAAATAAACAAAAATTCAATTTAAGGGGGAAACCTTGTTTAGAGGCCCAAAATTTAAGGAATTTTTAGAAATTTTTCTTAGAGAAACGGTGATATATATCTGGCATTAAAGTTTGTGTATCATATATTTGAAAGTAAGAATATTATTTTAAAAACTATTAACTAAATATATTCTTTCTATTAAGGCATATGTATAGAGTATTCACGCATGACACGGAAAACTGCACATCCTAGCGTCTGCAATTTTTGCTTGATCTCGGAATTCAAATGTTTTAAAATCATTTAGAATATACATATATCTCATTGAGGAACCTCAAAAACGGAAGAGTTTTTGAAATTTGTGCAAATGAGAGACCTTGAAAATGAAAAATTTGATTTTGACGACAAAATTACGTTTGACAATATTAATGACAATAAAAATTGTTTATGATTATATTTTAATCAATATTTGAGGTTCACCGACTAGAAAAATAAATGTTCTAAAAGTAAGCAAAAATAATTTCAATAGTTACAGTATTTTTTTACGCAATCGTCCACACAAGCTTCAAATACACAGTTTTGAGAAAAAAGCAATAAAGTTTCAGTTAAGAATATCTATCGAAATTCTTAACTCACTGCTATTACCTTACTTAGTTACCAAAATAAAATTAGAGAACAATACTTACTCAAGGTTAACATTGGAAGACCCAACCCTTGCTGATGGAAAGTTATCAATTGTTATAATTCTATCTAAACAATGGCTATTTAAAGTTTCTTTATCTCTAAATCGTTTTAACTTAAAGGAAATCAATAAATTCATACCATTTAAGTCACAAAGGGCCATAAAGTAAATTTAAACCTATCAAAAATCTGTCAAAATGAGCATGTTAGATCCTTTCCAAGAAATTCTCTGAAATCAACCGAAATCCAAATATTACTTACATTCATTAAGACTCAAAGACAAAATACAACTACAAAAGCAGTAGAAATAATAAATTTAGAGGTAGAAGCCAATCAAAGCAGATGATTCATGATTGAACCATTATAAATCTCAAGGGCCATGGAATCGATTGAAGAAAAACTCACTGAAGGTCTGAAAATGCCATATGCAGAGGAAGGAAACCCTGCAAGTCAATATCCTCAGGTAAAGGTATGTGTGCATCTAGAAAAGATAAAACAAGAATATCAAATGAGTAACCCCATTATTAACTAATTCATACAAAAAAATTACAATTTTCATATCATGAAACAATAACAAGTAATCTATAAGGAAGAGAAGAAGAGCTGCCTCTCTATTCAAGGCAAGCATTTTCAGGGTCCTGATCAACTGATTGACTCACTTGACTGACAGCTCCTTTGACCGACGCTCCACTGACTAACAACTTAGATGAATAAAATTATCTGTGTTTTGAATAAATAGGCATCACTGCAAAATATTTAACTTTGTTAGTTTAAAAAAATCAGTTGGCAGGCTTCCGTAAAATTATTAATCGGTAGTTGAAATTTACTTTTTGCTATTAAAAATATACAAATGAAAGTTATTTATTCACTAATTTCTAATTAAAAAAAATATACATGCAGGAAAAATGGTGATTACTTAATTGTACAAAAATCTTTATTTCGTATCTGTGTTGATATTTCAGAAAAGAACAAAGATTTAATAAGTGTTACAGAACTCAAAATAATCAATCAAATTTATTTTACTAACTTTTCCGAGGCTTGAATTAATCTTTAAATGACTTTTAAGGGCCCATTTATTTTACCATTTTACTGTAAAACAGTATAAGTAAAACCTTAAAAGTCTTTAGTATAATGTATAATTAGAGTATTTATTTTTTTTGAAAACATGAAATATACTCACATGGCAAAGCATCAAAAGATGAAAGGACTCTCTTTAAACCATTCAGAAGTCGGCTTAATGAAGGCCATATCTGCAATCTGGAAGTGAAGGCCAACTCTTCAAGTACTTTGTGGTCCAAAATAATCCATTCCAATATGAGCTTAACTGAAAATAAATAGCACAAAAATGAGGTCAATTTGAGTATCATTTGTTATTCTAGGATCAGGAAAAATTTTCCAGCATAATATAAATGCGCAGAATATTGAGGAATTACTACAAGTTACAACTGGTGAAGCTTTCCAGCGATGATCTTACAGAGCTCACGGAACAACAAGTGTACAAAGACGATGAAGTTGGCGTTTCCAAAGATAAGGGACAAAGGTAACTCTGATTTTTTAAAATAAAGTTTAGCTACTATAAATTATGGATCAATTTGTACAAAATGATTTAAGTTTTGATAGAAGTTCAAAGGCAAGACGAAGTGTAATTGATGCAGTATTTTGTTATCGACAACCGCTTGCTAAACAAAACAGGATAGGACAGACGACATTAGATGACTTGGTCATAAAAAACAAAGAGTATCCAATTAAGAAGAACTTCCTCGTCATAAATATGAGGACCTTATTCGAACTTCGTATCATCTTCATGAATGCTTTATGAATAAATATCGATATTAACAATAAATAAATCTATACTTAATGTACAAAAATAATTTAACAACAAATGTAAAAAACATTTATAAAAGAAAAAGAACTGATACATTTTTTTATTTTCTGTTATTTTTCACAGATCCTCTTTATATACATATGTATGTTCGTGTTAAGCTACCCTGTTTAGCGCTCAAAGTTATTGGAACTTAAACCCCAGCGTTAAGCGCGGTCTTAATGTATATACATATATATCTATTATATATAGACGCCTCGGGGGGATATATATAACATATATATATATACGAGTAAAGGTGTGCTTGCTGACAGCAAGCAATACAATAACTTATCTATTGTGAAAAATAAAATTTTTCGAAAGATTACTCTGTATTGTATAATGCTATATTTACGCTGTAAAATATAGCATTTTAGCTTGACATTAATTTAGCCTGACATTGATATCCTATATATATATACATACGAGTAAAGGTGCGCTTGCTTACAGCAAGCAATATAATAATTTATCTTTGGTGAATAATAAAATTTTTCGAAAGATTACTCTGCTCAAACGTTGCTAAACATTAAGTAAAGGGCATTAACGCAGCTGAAAATGCACTGAATACGATTTCCGATGCATTTCTTTCGGCAGCTAAAATCCCGCCCCGGCGTCGAACCAAGGTCATCCTGCTAAAATTACTGTAATCTTTCGCTTGAGTATGGTGGACTTTATAAACACCCCGAATTGCAAAAGGAAATTCATTCAGGAAGTACCTTAAAATGAGCCCTAAATTCCCTATGTATTTCACATGGAGTATTAATTAACGCCCCCTAGCATCGAACCAACGACCTTATACGATAATCTTAGGACAGCTTTTATATGAGAACTGTCCCCTTAATGGCTGTGTGAAATTTTGAACCTCTGCGCGGTTGGAAAGTGTTGTAAAAAGCATTCGGAAATATGACCAAAGTATTTTAAACGGAAAAAATGGAGATTACGGGTCGCTCTGGAATCGAACCCGTGACACATAGGCAAATGCTGATTTTTTTTCTAATTACATATTGTATGTATCTATATTTGTAGAAGGTTTGAATGATCTATGTACGATATTAAGGGAGCTACGATTTTTCAAAATCTGAAAATATTTCACCTCCTGGCATCGAACCCAGGACCGATTGTACGTAAAATACTACATTTTTCCGTAGACATATATATTAGCAATAGCTAAATGAAATCTTATTCTTTTAACTTAATGGGAAGTATTTTTAAAATTATTTGAAAAACGGCCCCATGTATTCCTAACGGGGAAAATCGTGATTACGGGACGCTCTGGAATCGAACTCGTGACATGTAGGCAAGTGTGGATTTTTTTCGAGGTACATAATATACATACCTATAAGTGTAAAAAATTTGATTATTCTATGTTTCGTATTAAGAGAGCTAGGATTTTTCGTAATTTGAAACCTTTTCACCTCCTGGCATCGAACCCATGACCGTTTGTACGTAAACAATAGCATTTTTCTGTAGATACTAATAATAGCAATAGCCTTATGAAATTTCATTGTTCTAGCTTAATGGAAAGTATTTTTAAAAATTATTTGAAAATCGACCCTATGCATTCTTACGGAGGAAAGTCGATTTTGGGGGCCTCCTAGAATCGAACCCATGATAGGTAGAGTGGATTTCCCAATTTTTCCTGAGTGAGATTTAGTGGGCCATTACGTACAAAAATCGGCGGCTCCGTGGCCCGAGCGGTTTGGGCCTGACATTAATATCCTATATATATATATATGTTATCTATTATATATAGACGCTTCGGGGGGATATATATAACATATATATATATATATATATAGGATATTAATGTCAGGCCCAAACCGCTTTGGCCACGGAGCCGCCGATTTTTTTCCGTAATGGCCAACTAAATCTCACTTAGGAAAAATTGGGCAACCGACCCTATCTATCATGGGTTCGATTCTAGGAGGCCCCAAAAATCGACTTTCCCCATTTAGAATGCATTGCGCCGTTTTTCAAATGATTTTAAAAATACTTCCAATTAACCTAGAAAGATAAGATTTCATGTAGCTATTGCTACTATATATATCTACGGAAAAATGCTATTGTTTACGTCCAACCGGTCATGGGTTCGATGCCAGGAGGTGAAATACTTTCGGATTTTGAAAAATCGTAGCTCTATAAATATGATATATAGATCGTTGAAACTTTTTACACGTATAGATACGTGCATAGTGTACTTTGAAAAAAATCAACAGTTGCCTATGTGTCACGAGTTTGATTCCAGAGCGTCCCGTAATCTCGATTTTCCCCGTTAGGAATGCATGGGGCCGTTTTTCAAATAATTTTAAAAATACTTCCCATTAAGTTAAAAGAATAAGATTTCATGTAGCTATTGCTAATATATATGTCTACAGAAAAATTTAGTATTTTACGTACAATCGGTCCTGGGTTCGATGCCAGGAGGTGAAATATTTTCAGATTTTGAAAAATCGTAGCTCTCTTAATATTATACAGAGATCATTTTAACTTTCAAAGTCTATAGATACGTATAAAATGTACTTTTGAAAAAATCAACAGTCGCCTACGTGTCACGGGTTCGATTCCAGAGCGTCCCGTAATCTCGATTTTCCCCGTTAGGAATGCATGGGGCCGTTTTTCAAATAATTTTAAAAATACTTCCCATTAAGTTAAAAGAATAAGATTTCATGCAGCTATTGCTAATATATATGTCTACGGAAAAATGTAGTATTTTACGTACAATCGGTCCTGGGTTCGATGACAGGAGGTGAAATATTTTCAGATTTTGAAAAATCGTAGCTCCCTTAATATCGTACATAGATCATTCAAACCTTCTACAAAGATAGATACATACAAAATGTAATTCGGAAAAAATCAGCACGTGCCTAGGTGGCACGGGTTCGATTCCAGAGCGTCCCGTATACTCTATTTTTCCCGTTTAAAATACATTGGCTATATATCCGAAAGCTTTTTTTGACACTTCCCAACCGGGCAGGGGCTCAGAATTTCACACAGCCATTATAGGGACCATTCTAATTATGAAGCTATCCTAAGATAGTCGTAAAAGGTCGTTGGTTCGATTCTAGGGGGCGAACCTTCGTAAGAAATGCATAGGGAATTTAGGACACATTTTTAGGTACTTTTTGAATGAATTTCCTTTTGATATTCGGAATATTTATAAAGTCAATCATACTCAAGCCAATAATGACAGCGTGTTTCGTTGGAGTCCTTGGTTCTATGCCAGGGCGGTAATAATGCTGCAGTAAGAAATGCTTGGGAAATTGGAATCAATGCATTGCTCGCTGCGAAAACGCCCTTTACTTTACGTTTAGAATGGTCATTCAGAATAATATACCGAAAAATTTTTCACTATTATTAAAATATATATTATTACATTGCTTGCTGTAAGCAAGCGCACCTTTACTCGTATATATATATATACGAGTAAAGGTGTGCTTGCTGACAGCAAGCAGTCGGACAATGCACTGAATTCGTTTTCCCATGCATTTCTGACGGCAGCTTTATTCCCGCCCCGGCGTCGAACCAAGGCCATCTTACCAAAATTACTATAATGTTTCGCTTGAATATGATTGACTTTACAAACATCTCGAATTTCAAAAGGAAAATCATTTAGAAAGTACCTTAAAATGAGTCCTTAATTCCCTATGCATTTCTTACGAAGGTTCGCCCCCTAGAATCGAACCAACGACCATTTACGACAATCTTTGGGATGCCTTAATGCGGGAATGGTCCCTTTTTTGCCTGAGTGAAATATTGAACCTCTGCGCGGTTGGGAAGTGTTATAAAAAGCTTTCGCAAATATTGCCAATGAATTCCTTATGACCAAAATCGAGATTACGGGACGCTCTGGAATCGAACCCGTGGCACATAGGCAAATGCTGATTTTTTTCCAAGTACATTTTGTAAGTATCTATACGTGTTAAACGTTTGAATGAACTATGTACGATATTAAGGGAGCTACAATTTTTCAAAATCTGAAAATATTTCACCTCCTGGCATCGAACCCAGGACCGATTGTACGTAATATACTATATTTTTCCGTAGTCATATATATTAGCAATAGCTACACAAAATCTTATTCTTTTAACTTAATGGGAAGTATTTTTAAAATTATTTGAAAAAAGGCCCCATGCATTCCTAACGGAGAAAATCGAGATTACGGGACGCTCTGGAATCGAACCTGTGACACGTAGGCAACTGTTGATTTTTTTCGAGGTATATAATATACTTTCCTATTGGTGTAAAAAATTTGAATGATCTATGTATCATATTAAGAGAGCTAGGATTTTTCGAAATTTGAAAATATTTCACCTCCTGGCATCGAACCCATGACCGGTTGCGCGTAAACAAAAGAATTTTTCCGTAGATATATATAATTGCAATAGCCATATGAAATTTCATTGTTCTATCTCAATGGAAAGTATTTTTTTAAATTGTTTGAAAAACGGCCCCATGCATTCTTACGGGGGAAAGTCGATTTTTGGGGCCTCCTAGAATCGAACCCATGATAGGTAGGGTCGGTTTCCCAATTTTTCCTGAGTGAGATTTTGTGGGGCATTACGGAAAAAAATCGGCGCCTCCGTGGCCGAAGCGGTATGGGCCTGACATTAATATCCTATATATATATATATATATATGTTATATATATCCCCCCGAAGCGTCTATATATAATAGATATATATATCCCCCCGAAGCGTCTATATATAATAGATATATCCCCCCCAAGCGTCTATGTATAATAGATATATGTTACGAGTAAAGGTGTGATTGCTGACAGCAAGCAATGCAATAATTTAACTTTAATGAAAAATAAATTTTTTCGAAAGATAACATTGCTAACCATAAAGTAAAGGACATTATCGCAGCTGAAAATGCATTGAATTCCATTTCCAATGCATTTCTTAAGGCAAATATTATTACCGCCCTGGCGTCGCGCGGACGGTCGGACGGGAATTTTTTTGATTGCAAATAGAGGGGGGGACTGTAACGAAGCGCTGACAAGAATTGGAAGTCGATTCCCAGCTCTTGCGTTCTGTGCATAGTAGTTTTCTCGGACCTCTGTCAAGTGACCTCGTCACGGTACGTCACCACGGTATCACCGACCCGTGGTGACGTCCTTTCAGCGGGTTTTAAAGTTTTGGAAAGAAGTCCGGGGGAGCAATATAGCGGGGGCAGTAGGGTGGGTGAGGCAGGGTTGCAACACCGTTTTCACCAGGAAGTTGGAAACAATGAACGCGGTGTGGGCCCGCGCATTGTCGTGATGCAGGACCCACGAGGCGGCGATAGCTGGTCGGACACGGACGATGCGTTTTCGCAGTTTTTCGAGTACTTGCACGTAAAAAGTTCGTCCGATAACATTCTCGCACTCATTCGACGGTCAGTGTTCAATAATTTTTTCACTCGCGCCACATGGTCGTCCGTTTTCGAGGTCGAAGGGCGTCCGGAGCGCTCGGCGTCTTCTCTCCCCTCTAGAAAAACCTTGTGCCGCTTAAATGCGGTTGATCTGCTCGTTGCACTGTTCCCGTAAGCTGCCTTGATGAGTTTATGTGTCTCCTTGCCGTTTTATCCGAGTTTTTAACGCAGAGTTTCACGAGTTACGATACCCAAGAACGCGGTTTACCGCGTTCATTTTATTTGCTGGTGGTCCCACATTGCCGTTTCACCGAAACGGGTCTCAATCGGCAAGTTTTGATCTCCTTTCGCTATTCTCGGCCGATGCGCCTCACGGCAGAGTTTCACTGCGTAGCGCTGCTCCAGCAAACGGTCCATTGCGTACCGTGACGAGGTCACTTGACAGAGGTCCGAGAAAACTACTATGCACAGAACGCAAGCGCTGGGAATCGACTTCCAATTCTTGTCAGCGCTTCGTTACAGTCCCCCCCTCTATTTGCAATCAAAAAAATTCCCGTCCGACCGTCCGCGCGAGCAGGAAAAAATCAGTCCTACTACTTTCAGGACACACCATGTATAAAAAAGTCTTACAATGAATTAATATAATACAGTAATTCATTCTAAGTCAATTCATTATTCAAGAATGATTAATATAATTCCTTAAACAATAAATTGTCTATTATATTCATTATAAGATTATCTGCAACATGCAAAAAAGTCAATATACACAAATAGTTGTTTATTCTAGAGTAATTTACTAAGAATTGGAAACGTCAATTATATTTTAAGCTTAGAAATACTTAAGCTGAAAACTTACTAGCTGGTAAGGCAAAATAGCGCAGTAAAGCATCAGTATCATTATCCCCATCAGGTGACAGGGTGTACACCGGTAATAGATAAGCACTAAGAGAGCCAGCCATGAGGTCATATACAATCTGTTTTTTCCAAGCTGCAGAATCTTGCACTCCTCCTTCGATCAGCGTAAATAGGTTGATAGAAAGCATCTGAAAAGAGAGACATTAAACTTCAGTATGTAAATTATAAAATATTCCCTCAATCATTTAATGATTAAAGGAAATTGTGCAGCATACTTTACAAGGAAAACTGTAAAATTCTCACCTGCACTAACTTCCAGGAGTTGAAAGCTTGAGTAGCAACATGAGCTGTCATTCCTTTCCCAAGAGACCAACAAAGCTCCCATGCTGCCTCTGAATCTCTGGATACATTAGCATTTATATCCGATGAATACAAAAGCAATGCATGCAGTCGTAAGAAGCATGAGATAAACTCTGATGGAGAAGCATGAGCTCTAGAAAATAAAAACTTGAGGTAGGACAAAGGTAATTCTAACTTTGAAAATTCAATACTATATAATTTTAAAAATTTGTTTAGCACTATAAACTGTAAATTTATATGAATAAATATTCAATCAGCAACCATAAGATATTTTGCAGCAGATTACTTTTAAAATTACATTTTGTTTTATGAAAAACACATTTTCAATATTTTAACAAAGTGATTAAGACCAGATTTATTTTTGTACTCAATATACTATTATTTTACTTCTATAGCTAAATTTCTTTTGTGAAAATATACTATTGGAATACAGTAAAAAGGAACATCACAAGTTAAAATTAAAATAAACACATTTAATTGGCAATAACGAGAGCTAAAGAAAAACATTGCTATACTTGTTCATTGTCATAATTTTTTAACAAACAAAAAGTTTGTAAGTAGAAATTTCATAGATATATATGCTCACAAAGGTCTATTATTATTTCCTTCTAAAATGTCTTTAGAAGTATGGCTAGAGAAAATTGAATTTCTTTGCAAAGGACCAGTGAAATATTTACCATGAGCAAAGAATGTTTGATTTTTTAAATAAAGTATAACGATATTAAATTACATTTATGATGATGTTGTTGCATCCAAATCAGTTAATTAAGTGCTGAATATGTGAGTTGCAAAAACTGAGAACATTATCATCTCTGTTAACACATTATTATGGTATGGGAAAATTTCCTTTTTCATTAAGGTATGAAAACAGTTAGCAATGATAGAAGCTCATTTAATTCCATAAAACTCCGAACGGAGAAAAATTGAATACATAAACTTAACATTGATATTGATGTTTAGAAATACTTTTTATTATTTTTTTCAAATCTTAAGATAAGAGGAAATTTGGTGATTGAAATAAAAATGCTGATGAAAATGAATTAAAATGAAGAAAGGAGGCATAATAAAAGCATAAATAAAAAAAAACCATACTTTATATCCAACTCTTTCATTACTTGGCTCTTTCTTAAAATAAGAAAAAATAAAGACAACATTGGTTATGTAAGTTAGGAGGTAAAGTGGTACCTCGAGATATGAATTTAATTCGTTCCATAACCTAGCTCGTAAGTCAAGCAGCTCATATCTCAAACAAATTTCTCCCATTTAAAATAACTGAATTTGATTTAATCTGTTCTGGACCTATGAAAAAACCCCAAAACATTGTAAATTATGAATAAAGATGTTATTAATTAACAAATAGACTGTATAATTAACAAATACATAACAAAATTGAAAGAAAAGAAATAAAAGAGATATTTAGAATAATAGTCTTTGGCGACGGAAAAGTTCGGCTAACGAAGGCTAGGAGGAGGGAAGGAGTGAAGGCACTCTAGACACATACGTAAACGGCGCTTTCTTAAAACTTAAAACTATTTTCGTAACGTTTCACTAAAACAACACTTTATTTATTTCAAATAAAAGAAAATACTTAAAACAATGCTCTTAACTTTAAACTTAAACTAACCTTAACATTAACGTAAATTTAATTATCACTTGTTTCTGCCTTCTTGGCTGCACTTTCTGTAAAAAAATTCAGTAATCATGCAAAAATGATTACAGCGCGCAAGATACACTTCGATTCAAGCGGGTAACACGTGCGAGTGAGTGAGAGACTATCTCGGATGATGCTCGACCCTCCGCACCAACTAACTAACTCTCCTGAAGCTCTTGCTCGTATCTTGGATTTGGGCTCGTATCTCGAACAAAAATATGGCCCGAGCACCAGCTCATATCTCACACAACTCATATGTCAAGCAGCTCGTAACTCGAGGTACCACTGTATTATGGTTATGCCACTAAATTCCTCATCTTCATTAAAAATATTTTCCATTTCAGCAACTTTGTTTCTAATCTATTACATTCACTTGGATTAGATAAGAATAAAAAAGTTAGTGATGAGAATATAATTGTGCTTAGTGAAAACCTTCATTTGTGAAAGTACACAACATATTGAATTCTTTTATTTTTTAAATATAAAAAAAAAATTATTTGCAAAGAAGCAATGGACTTTCATACATTGCTAAGATTATAATTATTAGTCTAATTGTAGGTTATTAATAAAAACAATTTGAATAAATTTCTAAACAATGGTCAACTTGCTAGATTGCCTTTAAAAAGTACAAAAGATGTACTTCTGGGAAAACTAATAGAAATTCTGAACTAACCCAAGAGAAGATAGTTCCTCAAGTGAGTTGTAAGCAGGTGCATCGACATTGTTGCGCTGAAGGGATGCTTTCAATGTACGTTCCAAATTAGTTCTACCAGCAGGAAATGGGTGTGCAGTGCATATACTCCGAACATAATAGAATACAATTGACAGCCTGTCCCCACTGCCCACACACCTGCTTCCTTCAAGAAGAGCAAGCTGATTGTAAGGCTGCCCACTGCATGGAGCTACATGAACAGCATGCCTGAGAATGAAAATGAAGAACTTAAGAAAGAAGTATGAAATACATGGTATATATACATGGTTTATATATATTCCAATGGCATACACATCATCACAAGAATATAATACATTCCATGGTTTTAAAACTATTTAACTAACTTTGGTTTAAATTTTCACAAAACAAAGTTCTTATAACAGATATAATTATAAAGAATAGAAATCAGAAATTATAAATAAATATCAACCTCGAAAGAGTAAAATCATCAATACTTAATGAAATTCATGAAATTATAATAAATGTTACTGCCCGCACAGTAAATGTCATATCAATTATCCATAGTTAAATAGAAAAAAATATAGCAATCTTAGTTTGGAAAAAATAAGGACATAAATATATTAATTTTATCAGAGACTTAGATTTCCTTGCTTTAGAATATGGTTTAAAACTAATATGGTTTCTTACTTTCCTAGCTATGAATATTCTTAGTCTGAAATATTTTTAGCAGCACTAATGCAGTCCTTCTAATCAGAAAAGAAACAGATTTTAGTTTGCAGCTACTACCACAAGTTAAGAAAATATTTTGAATGAAACTTAAAACTCTTTGAACAGTATAAATCCAGCAACCCGCTATAAAAATTTCAGTGAGAGAGCCAAGTATGTGTTTAATGAATATGAGCTTAATTGTTGAAACATTGTAACCGGAACAGACAGAACTTTCCGGTAGACCTAATATAAAGAATTCAATCAATTTAACACATCAATTTAAGAAATTATATGAAAGATTTCAATAATAAGAACATAAAACTGATAAACATTTTTTATCTTAAAAGGAGTGCAAACATAGGTGTCTCCTGACTTTTGAATGAGACTAGCATAGGTTGATAGAGGATCAAAATTAAGAAGACCTGTCTTTTTTTAGACATTTCTCACAGTAAGTTTAGGAGATATTAATGTTAAAAGATTGCATTTTTTTTAATTGTGCCGGGATAAGCCAAACCTGCTTATCTCAGATAACAGCTCTTCTGAGCTCTATATATATTAGCAGATTTGGTGTTGGAGTAGAGGCAATTGAAGAGCTTTTTCCAAACCGTTATTTTTGCATTGTGGACGATGGTTTGGGACCTGGCAACAGATCTTTTTCTCTCTCTGATTATAATACTTTTTGGCTTGTACATGTCATCTTTCATACACCATGTACCCATTTTGGAGTTATTATGCAATTTAATAATACTCGTTTCTTAGGATTTCTCTTCCAGATTACTTATTCATACTGAAGTAAACTAGCCTTTATAGCCTCATTTGTTTAATTAGAGCATACCAGTTGATGGGTGAGAATGCCATTGGATAGTGGAAGCCTGTATATTACGCGTCAGTATCCCTTGTACTCCTAACATAATTTTCCAGAGTAATGAAAAATCCTTCGAAATAGTTCAAGAAAACTAACATTTGAAATAATATTACACAGTAAATAAATCTAAAGATGGCTGAGGACAAACAAAGGAGACACCTATGTTTACATTCCTTGTTAGTCAAATACTTTACACACATTGCTCAGGTAATATTGCACCTCTTCTTTTCTCATCTGACAATAATATGGCAAATTTGAAGAATTACATGAGCATTCTTTAAAGTTTTCATTTTATTTGCAAAATTTCTAGCTCTTTTGACAGATAGTGTAACTTCAGAACTGTTTCAAATGGTGCCCGTAAGATAGGAGCTATAGAGAGCTATGTTTGTGTCTGTGAAGCATCTGCTATTGCCAAGATACAATGGGCAGAGGGGATGAGAACATTGGAAAGTTTGGAAAAGCTCCAAGATTTGCTGCAGCTATCCACAGCTGTCACACCCGAATGTTGCAATGAGCTGCAGTAGTCATTTGCAAGGAAAGATGGGTTCTATGACCCATTCCCTCTTGTCTTGCTTTTTTGAGATGTAGATGTGGAACAATAGGGTGCAATCCTCATTATGTGAAATAAATAATTGTAGAAAAAAAATATGATCTACTAATTTCTGGGAAATCCCTGAGTAAAATTGTACTAAAGGAATTGATTGTTAAAAATAAATAGGAAAGAATAAATTAATTCAAAAATTGGATAATTACAGATATGATGAGTTTAAGAGGAATAAGAAATAAATTAAGGAAAAATGAAATTGGCTATTTCAATGCCTTCTATAATCTCTAAATCAAGGATTGATATGATTAATTCCATTTTTATAAATGATAAAGCTTCACAGCAGATTGAAAAAAGAGAATTCTTTTCAAAAACATTAATTATGATAAAGGTAAATTTTTCAAAACTTAAAGATCTTGATAAAAAAATTTCAACAAATTATATACAATATCCTTTCAGTCCAATTTAAAATTTAAAATTAAAATCAAACTATACATATACATATATATATATATCACCTGTAAAAGGCTTCAGCTTGGCGAGCTTGTCCACGATATCGTGCTACATCTCCAAGGTGAACTAAACAGTGTTGGGAGACATATAAGCAGGAACTCTTACTGGGCCTCTTTTCATGAACCTGGTTCTCATTATCTTTATTCTCAGATGAAACCTCATTTTCAGTATCACGCACTTTTCCAAGGCCACCATACACTCCAAAGTTTCTATTAATATATCACAAAATTTTTCAAGAAGAACTATAAATAGCTTCATGCACAACCATAAGAACTAAGAATCAGCATTAGGTATCAATATTTATATTGTCATTAATAAAGTCAATTATATCTATCGCATACAGCTGCTTCGGGGATGTGTATATATATTTATACGAGTTAAGGTGTGCTTGCTAACAGCAAGCAATGTAATAATAAACACTCCAAATTTCAAATGGAAATACTTTAAGGAAGTACCTCAAAATGAGTCCTTAATTCCTTATGCATTTCTTATGAAGATATAGTTAACGCCCCCTTGAATCGAACCAACGACCATTTAAGACATTATTACGGTCGCTTTTAAGTGAGAATGGTCCCTTTTATGGCTTTGTGAAATTTTGAACGCCCCTTAGCATCGAACCAACGACCTTTTGTTACTATCCTTTGATAGCTTTTGAAAGACAATGGTCCCCTTAATGGCTGTGTGAAATTTTGAACCTCTGCAAGGATGGGAAGTGCAATAAAACGTTTTCGGAAATATGGTCAATGTATTCCTTATGAGAAAAATCGAGATTACAGGAAGCTCTGGAATCGTGAATGAGTGAATTTAGGACTCATTTTGGGGGCCTTCCTTAAAGTATTTCCATTTGAAATTTGGAGTGTTTATAAAGATAGTCATACATAAGCGGAAGATTACAGTGATTTTCGTAGGATGGCCCTGGTTTGACGCTGGGGCGGGAATAATGCTGCAGTTAGAAATGCATGGGAATTCGAATTCAGTGCATTGTCCGCTTTGATAATGTCTTTTCGTTTAGGTTTAGCAATGTTCGACCAGTGATCCGGAAAAATTTATTCTCCATTAAAGATATATTATACCATTGCTTGCTGTCAGCAAGCGCACCTTTACTCGTATACATATATAACTCACTATATTACTTCTATAATAATCTATAATCACTAATAATAGTTTAGCTACCAGAGTAAACAGATGAGAATAAATAAAATAAGTAAGTGAATATATAACAAAAGAATTCCATCTTAATCTATTATCATAATATTACATCATACATTTGGTTCAAATGAAATAGAAAACAAATTATTGAAGTCTGAGTGGAATATGATTTATTATCCCTAACTTCTATTTACCAAAATTCATAGATAGAATAAGCAATAAAATAAAGGCTCATAAAAACTAGTCAATAAAATTTAGAGAAATGTAAAAGTAGCATAAATGTTGCATAGTAAATAATTTCTGATAAAATTTTGTTAATATCTTTAATGATTTTTAATTTAAACATTTGATAAATACAAAAGGTAAGATTTTAAAAGTAAGGAATTGAATATAAGTAACCATAACAATATTTTCTTGGTTTAAGTATTGAATTAATCTATTTTCTATTCTGGCAATCACAATTTTGGAAAAAGGTGACTATATTTATCAGAGGACTATAAACCACATAAGTTAAGGTCTACATTTGTGGTAGATATAAAGAAAATAGAGACTCCAGAATGAAAGATGTTGAAACTAAAAACAAATACGACACTTAATTACACTCTTGTATTTATCCAGCACTTGCATTTGAATTTTCAGCATCATAAATTTTAAACTCTAAAAAATAATCACTTTATGAGATAGTGTTATGACTCTAGAGATATTTCTCACCTTCGGAAAGGCAGGTCCAAATCGAATGCATAACATATTCCTTGCAACAAAGTGAGATAAAAGCCACTGGCAGCATCAAGACACCAAGAGAGGAGAGCTTGACACTCGGAGCGTTTTGGATTCTAAAGAAAATATATCAAAGATCAATATTTTATTTGAAATACCATAGCATGCTAGGCTATTATAAATATACATGCATCATAGCTGCATCAGCAAAGGAATATAGCTCTATTCTTATGTATTTAGAATATCAGTGAAAAAATACACACAAAATCTTAAAAACCGACATAAAATGATCAACTTCAATTAGAAAATAGCTGTATCTCCTCATGGAATTTTCGTATTCCACATAAGTTGCGGAACTTTCACTTTCATTCACTAACATGGAAGTGAGGGTATCACAATCAAGGGTATAGGACAATAGCGCAATCAAAAGATGGAACAAATAAAACAAGATCAGCACTTCTGAAAAATCATACATAACGCAAAGGGAATCTTCAGACCTTCTTATCTTTCGTAAGCTCTTGTAATGTTCCAATATAATTTTTGAAACCGAAGTTCCACAAATCTTGTTCCACTTTCTTGTCCAGAGCATATTCCAAATCCAATATCAAAACTTGCTGGTATATTCTCTGCATGAAAATAAGAATGGAGAATAACATAAAATATACACAATAATATATGTGATATGGATCGTCCATAGCATTACAATGAAGTATTTCCATACCTGCAACTGACGTTGGCAAGTCCATGCTTCGTTATCATGAAGGAGGTCTTTCGAATTTAAGATTTTCCCCTTCAATTCATCTGCTTTTCTAAAACGAAAAGTATAAGCATCTACTATTTTATAGATACCAAGTTTTAATGTTTAAAATTTTCAATACAAAAGAATCAGTTGAGAAAATGATACATTTGTTTACAATATTCGAGTTTACGTAACTACAGTGACATTAGAACTAACATGATTGCCTGAGCAGCTGATTTTAGTCCCATTATCAAAATTGCGAGAAAAGGTTTTCATTATATTATTCCTGCGCTCTTGCTGAATATATAAGTGATTATTTTCGACGCCTTATACCACAAACAACGATAGGGTCACAGGGACCGCTGGTACGGTATACAGTTGAGCACCAAGTCGTCACTACATCAACGCCGCTTTTAATCCAGTAAGAGAAGTCGGTACTAAATCTGTTATGTCCAATCTGGCACGTGAAGCCAGTATAGTTAATTCCAGATGTTTCGTTGCTTTACAGGGAGTTCTTAATTGTGTGATCAGGGCAGTAGGAGTCAATAATAAAATAATTTAATGACTCATAATACTGAAAAATTATCTTATCTAGCACGTATATATTAAATTCGTCTTCCCAAACTCGGCAGTGTATTCCCATCACAGGCGTCGAACCAAGTAGATGATGCTGAATGAACATCCTTATGTCCTTTATGTATCCTCATCTTCATTAATTTTTCCCAAATTTCACAGTAATATACCTTAAGGAAGTGCCTCAAAATGAACCTTAATCCTCAATGCATTTCTTATGGACATATAGTTAACGCCCCCTAGAATCCAATCAACGACCATTTATCACATTTTTTGTTGATTTATATAAGAATGCGGCTTTTCGATGCATGGATGAAATTTAAATCTTCTATACCATTGAAAAGTGCCTTAAAATCTTTTCGTAAATCCAACCCATGTATTGCTTATGGGGAAATTCGATATTACGGGTCGCTCTGGAATCGAACCACATAAACAACTGTTGTTTCTTTTTGAGTGAAGTTAATAGTTTTGCAAGTTTGATTGATCTACATGCAATAGTAAGATATATGATTTTTTAAATTCAAAATATTTCACCTGCTGTAATCAAACCAATTACCAAAAGTAGGTAAACAATAACATTTAAAAAATAAAAAAATACAGCCACAGAGAATGTTATCGTTCTTGGTTCCCAGGAAGAATTTCTTTAATTGTTAAGGCCCCGAAAATTGCCTTTCCCCCAAAAGAATGCTTGGGGTCGATTTTTAACAATTTAAAAAAATCCATCCCGCACACTAAGAAAAATAAAATTTCATATAGCTATAGCTATTATACATATCTACGAAAATATTTTAATTTTTAGGTACAAGTGGTCATGCGTTCGATGCCAGGAGGTGAAATATTTTCAAATTTTGAAAAATCGTAGCTCTATTAATAAGATACTATGATAATTCAAACTTTCTACACGTATAGATATGTATATAGTGTACTTCAAAAAAATCAACACCTGCCTATGTGCCATGGGTTCGATTCCAGAGCGACCCTTAATCTCGAATTTACCATTAAGAAATACATTTGCTATATTTCCGAAAATTTAAATGGCACTTCTAAACCGCGCAGAGGTTCAAAATTTCACAAAGTCATTAAAGGGCATTTTTAAGAGCCTCCCTATGAATGTCATAATTTGTTGTTGGTTCGATTCTAGGGGGCGTTTACTATATTTTGATAAGAAATGCATGGGGAATTAAGAACTCATTTTGAGGTACTTCCTGAATAATTTCTTTTTTGAAATTTGTAGTGCTTATAAAGCCAATTATACTCAAGCAAATTATGAGGTATTTCTTGAGGATGTCCTTGGTTCGACGCCAGAGAGGGAATAATGCTGCAAATGCATGGGAAATCAAGTTCAATTCAATAAACACTACGATAATGTCGTTTAATTTATGTTTAGCAATAGGTTAACAGAAAATTCTATAATAATTTATCATTATTCTTTGAATAAATTATTTATAATACGACAAGGCAATAAATATATAATAAACAAATACCTAAACTTGGAAATGCCAACCATTCCGTTTCATTTTCCGCCAAATTCGACGCTATCGTCATCTTCAGCAATTTATGCTAAACTATCAACGCAAGGAAAACTCCATCTCATTTTAATGCAATACGTAGACACATCCCAGCGCTAAACCACGTGAGAATGCCGAGTCCTTTTAACTGCATCTAGTGGAAGGCGTACCCACTTGTCAAGGTAAAAATGCAACAATTCTCACGTCGATCTCGTTATTTGGTCAATGAAATGGGTAAAATGGCCGTAAGAAGCTACTGTCTCCCGCTATTCGACTTCATTCAGAAGAGTCATGTAAGTACTTTTTGTAGTCATTATCTTTAACTTTATTCTATCTTAAAATTTTTTACTCAACGATTAGCCCTTATACTCAACTAAAAGTCTATCGGCATCCACCCTTTCCGAAGATGAGAAGGAAAATAGACGGAAGGAGATTATGGCTCGAGGTTTGCCAAAACGTAAACCATTACCCGGAGTTAAACATATAGTACTGGTGGCATCCGGGAAAGGTGGAGTTGGAAAATCCACTGCTGCGGGTACATTTTTGTATTTTTAACTAATAATTCCAACCAATAATTTTATTGACGATTATATATATATATATATATATATATATATATATATATATATATATATATATATATATATAGGTATATATTATATATATGATATAACCGCCTATATAACCTATATATATATATATACCAAAAAGTTTGAATGATCTTATATATATATATATATATATATATATATATATACGAGTAAAGGTGCGCTTGCTTACAGCAAAGCAATGCAATAATTTATCTTTAGTAAATAATAAAATTTTGTAAGCAAGCGCACCTTTACTCGTATATATATACGAGTAAAAGTGTGCTTGCTGTCAGCAAGCAATGCAATAATTTATCTTTAGTGAAAAATAAAATTTTTCGAAAGATAACTCTGCTGAAACGTTGCTAAACATAAAGTAAAGGACATTATCGCAGCTGAAAATGCACTGAATTCGATTTCCCATGCATTTCTTACAATATTCCCGCCCCGGCATCGAACCAAGGCCATCCTACGAAAATTACTGTTATCATCCGCTTGAATATGATTGACTTTATAAACACTCCAAATTTCAAAAGGAAATTAACTCAGGAAGTTCCTCAAAATGTGTCCTAAATTCCCTATGTATTTCACATGGAGAATTAATTAACGCCCCCTAGCATCGAACCAACGACCTTTTACGACTTTCTTAGGATAGCTTTTATATGAGAGCTGTCCCCTTAATGGCTGTGTGAAATTTTGAACCTCTGCGCGGTTGGGAAGTGTTATAAAAAGTATTCGGAAATACGGTCAATGTATTTTAAACGGGAAAAATCGAGTGTACGGGACGCTCTGGAATCGAACCCGTGACACCTAGGAAACTGTTGATTTTTTTCAAAGTACATTATATACGTATCTATTAGTGTAGAAAGTTTGAATGATCTATGTACCATATTATGAGAGATACGATTTTTCGAAATTTGAAAATATTTCACCTCCTGGCATCGAACCCAGGACCGATTGTACGTAAAATACTACATTTTCCCGTAGACATATATATAAGCAGTAGCTACACGAAATCGTATTCTTTTAACTTAATTGGAAGTATTTTTAAAATTATTTGAAAAACGGCCCCATGCATTCTTAACGGGGAAAATCGAGATTACGGGACGCTCTGGAATCGAACCCGTGACACGTAGGCTAGTATTGATTTTTTTCGGGGTACATAATATACATACCTATAAGTGTAAAAAATTTGATTATTCTATGTTTCGTATTAAGAGAGCTAGGATTTTTCGTAATTTGAAACCTTTTCACCTCCTGGCATCGAACCCATGACCGTTTGTACGTAAACAATAGCATTTTTCTGTAGATACTAATAATAGCAATAGCCTTATGAAATTTCATTGTTCTAGCTTAATGGAAAGTATTTTTAAAAATTATTTGAAAATCGACCCTATGCATCCTTACGGGGGAAAGTCGATTTTTGGGGCCTCCTAGAATCGAACCCATGATAGGTAGGGTCGGTTTCCCAATTTTTCCTGAGTGAGATTTAGTGGGCCATTACGGAAAAAAATCGGCGGCTCCGTGGCCGAAGCGGTTTGGGCCTGACATTAATATCCTATATATATATATATGTTATATATATAGGATATTAATGTCAGGCCCAAACCGCTTCGGCCACGGAGCCGCCGATTTTTTTCCGTTATGGCCAACTAAATCTCACTCAGGAAAAATTGGGAAACCGACCCTACCTATCATGGGTTCGATTCTAGGAGTCCCCAAAAATAGACTTTCCCCCGTAAGGATGCATTGGGCCGTTTTTCAAATAATTTTTAAAAATAGTTTCCATTATGCTAGAATAATGAAATTTCATAGAGCTATTGCTATTATTGCTATCTACAGAAAAATGCTATTGCTTACGTCCAACCGGTCATGGGTTCGATGCCAGGAGGTGAAATATTTTCGGATTTTGAAAAATCGTAGCTCTATAAATATGAAATATAGATCATTCAAACTTTTTACACGTATAGATAATTATATAATGTACTTTGCAAAAAATCAACAGTTGCCTATGTGTCACGGGTTCGATTCCAGAGCGTCCCGTAATCTCGATTTTTGTCATAAGGAATGCATTGGCCATATTCCCGAAAGCTTTTTATGACACTTCCCAACCGAGCAGAGGGTCAAAATTTCACACAGCCATACAAGGGACCATTCTTACTTAAAAAAGACCGTAATAGTATCGTAAATGGTCGTTGGTTCGATTCTAGGGGGCGTAAACTATAACTTCTTAAAAAATCTAAAGTGAATTAAGGACTCATTTTAAGGTACTTCCTGAATGAATTTCCTTTTGAAATTCGGGGTGTTTATAAGATAATCGTACATAAGCAATAAATGACAGTGATATTCGTAAGATGGCCTTGGTTCGACGCCGGGGCGGGAATAATGCTGCCGTAAGAAATGCATGGGAAATCGAATTCACCACATTGTCCACTCCGAAAACGTCCTTTACTTAGCATGACTTATCCGAATAATCTTTCGTAAATTGTTACATTTTATTAAAAGATATATTTTTCGATTGCTTGCTGTAAGCAAGCGCACCTTTACTCGTAATAGATATATATATATAGGATATTAATGTCAGGCTCAAACAACTGGGGCCACGGAGCCGCCGATTTTTCTGCGTAATGGCCAACTAAATCTCACCTAGGAAAAATTGGGAAACCGACCCTACCTATCATGGGTTCGATTCTAGAAGGCCCCAAAAATCGATTTTCCCCATTAAGAATGCATTGGGCCGTTTTTCAAATGATTTTAAAAATACTTCCCATTAACCTAGAAAGATAAGATTTCATGTAGCTATTGCTACTATATATATCTACGAATAATGCTATATTTTACGCACAATTGGTCATGGGTTCGATGCCAGGAGGTGAAATATTTTCGAATTTTAAAAAATCCTAGCTTCCTTAATATTACACTTAGATCATTCACACTTTTTATACTAATAGATACATATAAAATGTACTTTGAAAAAAATCAACAAATGCCTATGTGTCACGGGTTCGATTCCAGAGTGTCCCGTAATCTTGATTTTCCCCATTAAGAATGCATGGGGCCGTTTTTCAAATAATTTTAAAAATACTTCCTATTAAGCTAAAAGAATAAGATTTCATATAGCTATTGCTTATATATATGTCTACGGAAACATTTAGTATTTTACGTAAAATAAGTCCTGGGTTCGATGCCAGGAGGTGAAGTATTTTCGAATTTTAAAAAATCGTAGCGCCCTTAATGTCGTACGTAGAAAATTCAAACTTACAACACAAATAGATAAGTTTATATTGTACTTTGAAAAAAATCAGCATTATCCTATGTGTCACGGGTTCGATTCCAGAGCGTCCCATAAACTCGATTTTTCCCGTTTAAAATACATTGACCATATTTCCGAAAACATTTTATGACACTTCCCAACCGCGCAGAGGTTCAGAATTTCACACAGCCATAAAAGGGACCGTTCTCACTTAAAAGCGACCGTATTTATGTCGTAAATGGTCGTTGGTTCGATTCTAGGGGGCGTTAACAATAACTTCGTAAGAAATGCAAATAGAATTAAGGACTCATTTAAAGGTACTTCCTGAATGATTTTCCATTTGAAGTTCGGGGTGTTTATAAAGTCAATCATACTTAAGGGAAACATAACAGTGATTTTAGCAGGATGGCCTTGGTTCGACGCCGGGGCGGGATTAATGCTGCCGAAAGAAATGCATGGGAAATCGAATTCGGTGCATTTTTAGCTGCGTAAAGGTCCTTTACTTTATGTTTAAAATTTATTTTTTACTAAAGATAAATTATTGCATTGCTTGCTGTCAGCAAGCACACCTTTACTCGTATGTTATATATATATATCCCCCCGAAGCGTCTATATGTATAGATATATAACATATATATATATATATAGGATATTAATGTCAGGCCCAAACCGCTTCGGCCACGGAGCCGCCGATTTTTTTCCGTAATGGCCCACTAAATCTCACTTAGGAAAAATTCGAAAACCGACCCTACCTATCATGGGTTCGATTCTAGGAGGCCCCAAAAATAGACTTTCCCCCGTAAGGATGCATTGGGCCGTTTTTCAAATAATTTTTAAAAATAGTTTCCATTATGCTAGAATAATGAAATTTCATAGAGCTATTGCTATTATTGCTATCTACAGAAAAATGCTATTGTTTACGTACAAACGGTCATGGGTTCGATGCCAGGAGGTGAAAAATTCGCAAATTTTGAAAAATAGTAGCTCTCTTAATATGATACATAGATCATTCAAATATTTTACACTTATAGGTAAGAATATTATATGCCTCGAAAAAAATCAATACTTGCCTACGTGTCACGGGTTCGATTCCAGAGCGTCCCGTAATCTCGATCTTCCCCGTTAAGAATGCATGGGACCGTTTGTCAAATTATTTTTAAAATACTTCCCATTAACCTAGAATGATAAGATTTCATGTAGCTATTGCAACTATATATATCTACGGAAAAATGCTATTGTTCACGTACAACCGATCATGGGTTCGATGCCAGGAGGTGAAATATTTCCAAATTTTGAAAAATCGTAGCGTCCTTAATATCGTACATAGATCATTAAAACTTTCAACACAAATAGATAAGTATATTTTGTACTTTGAAAAAAATCAACAGTTGCCTATGTATCACGGGTTCGATTCCAGAGCGACCCGTAATCTCCATTTTTCCCGTTTAAAATACATTGGACATATTTCCGAAAGCTTTTTATGACACTTCCCAACAGCGCAGAGGTTTGGAATTTCACACAGCCATTTATGGGACCATTCTCATTTAAAAGCTATCCGAAGATAGTCGTAAAAGGTCGTTGGTTCGATGCTAGGGGGCGTTAATTAATACTCCATGTGAAATACATAGGGAATTAAGGGCTCATTTTAAGGTACTTTCTGAATGAATTTCCTTTTACAATTCGGGGTGTTTATAAAGTCAACCATACTCAAGCGAAAAATTACAGTGATTTTAGCAGGATGACCTTGGTTCGACGCCGTGGTGGGAATTATGCTGCCGAAAGAAATGCATGGGAAATCCAATTCTGTGCATTTTCAGCTCCGATAATGTCCTATAGTCTATGTTTAGTATGGCCTTTCAGAATAAAATATTCAAAAATCCTACATTTTATCAAAAGCTATATTATTACATTGCTTGCTATCAACAAGCACACCTTTACTCGTAATAGATATCTATTATATATAGACGCTTCGGGGGGATATATATATATTTATATATATATATATATATATATATATATATATATATATATATATATATATATATATATATATATATATATACGAGTAAAGGTCCGCTTGCTGACAGCAAGCAATGCAATAATTTATCTTTAGTGAATAATAAAATTTTTCGAAAGATTACTCTTCTCAAACGTGGTCCCGCCCCGGCGTCGAACCAAGGTCATCCTGCTGAAATTACTGTAATCTTTCGCTTGAGTATGGTGGACTTTATAAACACCCCGAATTGCAAAAGGAAATTCATTCAGGAAGTACCTTAAAATGAGTCCTAAATTCTCTATGTATTTCCCATGGAGTATTAATTAACGCCCCCTAGCATCGAACCAACGACATTTTACGACTATCTTAGAGTAGCTTTTAAATGATTATGGTCTCCTTAATGGCTGTGTGAAATTTTGAAGCTCTGCGCGGTTGGGAAGTGTCATAAAAAGCATTCGGAAATACGGCCAATGTATTTTAAACGGGAAAAATCGAGTTACGGGTCGCTCTGGAATCGATCCCGTGATACATAGGCAAGTGCTGTTTCCGAATTATATTTTGTATGTATCTATATTTGTAGAAGGTTTGAATGATCTATGAACGATATAAAGGGAGCTACGATTTTTCAAAATCTGAATATATTTCACCTCCTGGCATCGAACCCATGACCAATGGTGCGTAAAATAAAAAATTTTTCCGTAGATATATATAGTAGCAATAGCTACATGAAATCTTATCCTTCTAAATTAATGGGAAGTATTTTTAAAATCATTTGAAAAACGGCCCAATGCATTCTTAATGGGGAAAATCGAATTTTGGGGCCTCCTAGAATCGAACCCATGATAGGTAGGGTCGGTTTCCCAATTTTTCCTAGGTGAGATTTAGTTGGCCATTACGGAAAAAAATCGGCGACTCTGTGGCCAAAGTGGTTTGGGCCTGACATTAATATCCTATATTTATATATATCCCCCCGAAGCTTCTATATATAAAGGATACGAGTAAAGGTGCGCTTGCTTACAGCAAGCAATGCAGTAGTATATTTTTTAATAAAATGAAGGTATTTCGAAATATATTCTGAATGGCCATTCTAAACATAACGTAAATGACATTTTCGCAGCGAGCATTGCATTGATTTCGATTTCCAATGCATATCTTACAGCAGCATTATTACCGCCCTGGCGTCGAACCAAGGCCATCCAACTAATAATACTGTCATTATTGGCTTCAGTATGATTGACTTTATAAATATTCCGAATATCAAAAGGAAATTCACTCAGGAAGTACCTCAAAATGTGTCCTAAAATTCCTATGCATTTTAAATGGAGATATAGTTAACGCTCCCTAGCATCGAACCAACGACCATTTACGATACTTTTACGGTTTCATTAATGTGGGAATGGTCCCTTATATTGCTGTGTGAAATTTTGAACCTCTGCGCGGTTGGGAAGTGACTTAAAAGCTTTCGCAAATATGGCCAATGCATTCCTTATGACAGAAATCGAGATTACGGGTCAACGGGACCGGTTGGACGTAAGTAATAGCATTTTTCCGTAGATATATATGATTACCTTTATTAGCACTCCAAATTTGAAATAGCACTTCAATTTCAAATACCTTCAGTAAGTACCTCAATCATTCATATTATTATTCATATTACTTATTCTACATTATTATTCATAACCTTCAATGGTTTATTATGATACTTAAATATGGTATATGCAGGTTAGATAATTGTTTGAAAACCAAGCTCAATTTTGGATGTGTTTTACTGATTGAGGAAGAAGGAGTATAATTCTTATATGCATTTCTTTTATTGTGGTATTTAATGCCACTTATTTTGAGGGATGATCTTGGAGAAAACAATCATATGCTAAGTACCATTAACTGATTTCTAGTAATGGTCTTATGATTCTCATAATATGATATTGAAAGTAAATTTAATGCTTTCAAACTGAGGTCCTTCTGTATGAAGGATATTGAACTCGCATATCTTTCAATAACCTTTACCAGTTAAAATATTTTTGCAAAAACCTTGAGAGAATGTCATAAAGACTCTCATAAGGAATTTTACTCTTATTTTTGTGTTTCCTCAGTTAATATAGCTCTAGGTCTCAAGCTATTAAAATCGTCATCAGAGATAGGCCTCCTTGATGCTGATGTTTTTGGACCAACTGTTCCATTAATGATGAATCTCCATGAAGACCCTCTTGTTTCTTCTGATAATCTGATGAAGCCCTTAATTAATTATGGCGTTAAGTGGTATGTATGTTTTTCATTATTTTCTTATCTTTTTTATTGTTCAGTACTTAAAAACTAAGACTATTGAACTATATACTTTATTAGTGTGATATTTCATAAACTGCAAAGTTAAAAATTTATACCTTGACTATATACTTATCTTGATTCCCAATACTTGTTAGATGAAGGATGCTGATTATAGATATTTGTGATCTTTAGGTCTGAAAAGGACAAATTGACCAAAGACAATGATTACTAGTTGATAAAATCGAAAGAATTACTCATCAAAATTAATAGATTTAGATACTGTAGTATTTAATTTATTTATTTCTATGAAAAACGTACCTCTTTTCACTTAATGGATTTCTACCACATCTTGCCTTATTCTATCAATTTCATGCAGCAATAATTGTTGCTTCTTACCTAGTATGTCAATGGGCTTCTTAACTAGAGAAAAAGCAGTGATATGGAGAGGACTGATGGTAATGACTGCTGTTGAAAAGATGCTGCGTGGTACTGCTTGGGGTCCACTTGACATATTGGTGGTGGATACTCCTCCTGGAACTAGTGATGCACATCTGTCTTTGGCCCAGTTAGTCCCAATATCAGGCAAGTTCTAACTGTTAGAGCACTTGCTTGTAGTCAAACGAGTATGTTAGTTGTTAAAAAGTTTGCATGACTGATGAAAATATTTTTTTGGCAGTTATATACACAACATAGAAGATTTCTAGCAGACTGTATAGAATATTGTTTGTAACCATTTATCGGCTTAGGATCTTTGAAATTGTTGTAAATTCATTTAAGGGATGAATCTGTCTTTACTGCCACTCCTTTGATTAATTATTGGATCATGTAATCTATATTTATAATTTGTCTTATCCAGTTAGCATTTTTTTACATTCTCCTCAAAGTCCACATCATATATCTCAGAGGGGACCTTTAGGACTACGGCATGGGGTTCTTGATAAATTTGGTGTGGGTTTGTAGCTTAGCTAGCTACATTACTTATAACAAACTGAAAATACTAGGGGCCAATGCTCTCTCGTTTCCTTGTAATTAATGTTTAAAAATCATCAATACTAGCAGCTCTCTATATAAACCCTGAAGCAGTCACTTATCTGCAAGCAAATGGTGGTGTAGAGCTAGAGTGTTAGTTTGCAAACGTAGGTGGTGGTTATAATAATAATAATAGGTGGTTTGAATTTGGTTTGTTCTTTTCATTTTTTTCTTTAATCACTTTATTTTTTGCAAACATTTAATCACTTTAAATGTTGCCTTATTATTTTATTTTTCATGGTTCATGTAATTTTAACAGAAAATGAAAAACCACCTATAGTTACGTTTGCAATCTTACACGCTATCTCTATGCTACCATTTGCTTGTAGTTACATTATCGCTGCTGGGTTTATATACAGAGTGGCTAGGATTGACAATTTTTAAACACTGATTACAAGGAAACGAGGGCAGGTTGGCTCCTATTATTTTCAGGTTGTTATAAGTAATGTCTAAGTTATACATCCTTATTGGTTTTATCCAAAACTCCGTACCACATGTGGTGAGGATGGTTACTATGAAGAGCATTCTCACCATTGCCTCGTCGCAGGACTAGACCACCCTCTTAAGTTCATTACCTCTCTTAAAATCTGTTTAGGCTTAAGATAGACAAAATTTGGTAAGATCCCTCGGCAAATGGCGAGTTGAGCAATATGTCCAATCCCGTGCAGCCCTGGGTTAGTGTATAAGGGCTTCCAAAATCGTAGCTAGCTGCACTCCATCATTAGGGATCCAGTCGGTGTGTCTTTCTCAGACCCCGGCGCTTCGGGATTGTCTTTCGCAGACTCTGAGTACCAACTGGGCATTGTCTCATAGACTCCGAGTAGCTTAAGGCGGTACAGATTGTTCACGGAGGCCCGCGGTACATACCTCCCCATGGCCAGACTTTCGAGCCACCTTGGAACGGAGAGTAATGTAATAAAACCTTTTTATATAGAAGTATAGGCCATCCCTTCATCATTGTATCTTGTTCCCCTTCAGTGTTCCACTACGACACAGTCCTAAAGGTCACCTTGTTAGACTTCCTAATTTCTCATTCTAGAGAGTGGTTTGCAAATTCATTCACTTTTGTATTTTTGATTTGAGAAAAATGGGAATGTATATGTTTTGATGAATATTGTGTTGCAGGTGCAATTTTAGTTACAACTCCTCAGACAGCAGCTGTGCAAGTGACTCATAAAGGTGCTGAAATGTTCCATAAATTGAAAATACCTATAATTGGCGTGATACATAATATGGCGTGGACATTCTGCCCTTCATGCAATGCAAAGATAAACTGTTTTGGTTCTGATGGTATGGTGAAGAAACTTGCAATTGATATTGGTAAGAGAAACTTTTAAATTATCATTTCAATGGAAAATGTTTTTAGCTCATCCATGGCCTATAATATGACTTAA
Source organism: Pantala flavescens (assembly GCA_020796165.1). NCBI lineage: Eukaryota > Metazoa > Arthropoda > Insecta > Odonata > Libellulidae > Pantala > Pantala flavescens. The sequence continues at coordinate 49,077,357 of CM036879.1, read as the reverse complement.
ATAAATAAGCAGGTATTGTTACCTATGCAATTGTGGTAGTCTATATTAAAGAAATTATGCTTTATTTATCATATTGCTCTAACTTGATGCTTCAATGCGTGCACATACACACACACACAAATGCATATTAAGCATTTTATGTCTTAATTAACTAAATATACAGGTCAAAAATTGAAAAGAAGACTTATATGATTAAATTTAAAGTTGGCACTGTGGGTTACTAAAAATTAACTGCATTCCAATTGTTGAGAGAGATGTTTATTCATTCATTTCTACATGAAATATATTAATCGTGTTCCTTTGTCAAGAAATTTAATTCGTATTCAACGTTGGTGCGAAAAATGGCAACTTGACCTTAACGTTAGTAAATGCTCCGTATTAAAACTCTTCGAAAGAAAACAAATGCGTCTGAATATATCGTACCAAATTAACGAGTCAGATGTTAATGTAGTAGATTCGGTTAAAAATCTCGGAATTACTCTCAATAACAACTTAAATTGGAGCGCACACGTACGAAATATATGCCGTAAAGCAAATAGAAAACTCGGCTTCATTAGGCGTATTGTAGGTAGAAGTGCAAAAGAGTGAGAGAACGTTGTTACTTCGCGTTAGTTAGACCACAACTAGAATACGCATCTAGTATTTGGGATCCCGCGGACGAAATTAGTACCTGCGAACTCGAAAAGGTTCAACGTAAAGCAATACGATTTGTAAAAAATTGCTACGATAAAAAGGCAAGCGTAACCTATTATCAGACGCAGGTTGGGAAACGTTAGCAGATAGAAGATTTGCAGCCAGATTGCGTTTATTAGATAAGTTATGAGAAAGTACGTTTTCGGAAGACGTAATGGAAATTATGCGACCACCCTGCTATCTAGTCCAATCCGATAATGCGGGTGAAATAGATGCTAGGACGAATCGTTTTAAGAATTCCTTCTTCCAGCACACTATATGCGATAATAATAGACTAAAATACGCGATAAAGTAAAATAGGTGTTAACACCCCCTGCCACACGCCGAAAGGCGGCTTGCAGAGTACTCATGTAGATGAGTGCATTATCAGTTACCCATGTATTCCTTCCGGAGAATATTACATGTTCTCTAGAACCAAACAAAGATAATTATATTTTCTATTGCCTTGCAAAGTTACAGCTGCCCATCTCTGAAATAAATAACGTAAAATATTATAAAAAATATACCTTCCATCTATTTTAAATTGGGAAAATTCGATCAAGCCTTGGCATCAGATGAACAACCTTCAACACAAAATACGTAGCAAATATATATAAAACTCATGGACTACTCCACCAAACCGCATCAATTCCACTTGCTCACAAGGCATCACCCAAAAAACAGAAGTATTTTATAGAACTGATGCAGTATGTTGTGGTGTAGTGGTCAGCATTTTTGCCCGGCAAGTAGGAGACCTAGGTTCAATTCTCAGTCATGTCGCTATTTTTCTCATTATTTAACATTGTGAAAAAGCGCTCGCTTTAACATTCTAAGAAGTATTACCAAATACCGTATTTCCCGTATATAGATGGTATACGGATATCACGGTTATAACTTCGTCCTACAATAAGCAACCGTTTTTACAGGAAATATAAATACCATTAAGTATTTTTAGTGTATCAGGCATTGAAATTGTTCGATTCATTAAAAATTTTGATAATAACACTTTTTGAGCAGGTTGTTGGAAATAAAGTTTTAATATGTCGATGTCTAACTTCCTTCAAAATAATACCCGGATAAATCAGAAATGCACACAATATAGCATGTTTAGTTTAATTTTGCAATGGGCGCTATCTATCATAAAGTCTTTCAAAAAGTGTGGAATCAGCAATGCGCTGGATGGAATTGAAGATGACATTTTGTATGAGGAAAGTGACGACTCCCGTATGATTTTAGCAGCACTGATGAGGAATTTCTGGGGCTCTATGATGGATAATCTCTGATATATTTGCTAAATAATATTTTAATCTTAAAGTTACGTTTTTATGTAAAATGTTATCATTAAAATTCTTTTCTGCATTAAGTATTTTAGTTTTTTTCATAAATTCTAACCTGAAAAATCCAGGTGCGTCTTATAGGCCGGAAAATACGGTAATTCCTTATGAATTTTCCAATTTAAGAATTTCCTGATAAGCGCCTTTCCAGTTTGTATAACATTATCAGTTTAATTTTTGGGGTATATTAATGTGCTCAAATATGTTAACACTAATTCTAATTTATTTTTCTTGTCAATGTTGTTTTGTTTCTCCTAATGGTAAATTCTACGGAAGATGTACCCTATAAATCATTAAAATAAATATCTATTGTGTTTCTGTTATTATATTGAACCTGATATTTAATTAATTTTAAAATTACAATGGAAAAAAATTGATTTATATACACTTACCAAGTAAATGCCATGGAAGACACTCAATTTTTAAGATGATCCTTAATTTTTTCACTTCTTATTTAGGGACAGATATTTTGGAGGAAATTCCAATGGATAGATCTTTTACAAAGTTTAATGAATCTGGGAAGCCAGTTGTCATCTCCGATCCTTCAGGTCCTATGGTAGGGAAATGAACTTCTGTATGTATAATTTGTGTTTCCATGGTCATGAGGTACATTAAGCATTATTAATTGGCTCTTATTAAGCAGAAATCCTTCTACTTCTCAAAAAATTATGGAAAATCTTGTCATAAATTAAGTGAATAAATGTATTTTATTTATGTCAACAGTACAAGAAACATTTTTGCTGTAAATGTTTTATTTACTCTGCCTGTTTAGTTTTTGTTGCTTTCTCTTGCATGGAAGATCAAAAACATTAAAAAATCCAGAAAATACCCTTCATTGAGAAATGTTATTCTGAAGATACTGTTCTAATGATTTCTGAATCTCACACATTCTCATAACCATTCCTTGATCAGAAAAATCCAATCAGCTCTTGAATATGCTTAATTCACAAACTTCATGTCAGGGAAAATTTTGATTTTCTTTAACAAATGATATGTACAACATGCTTTTATTTTGGTATAATTACTTTTCCCAGGCAGAAGCCTTCAAGAATGTAGCCACAAAAATTTACAAGTTTGTCAACTCTGATCCTGGAGATGCTATGAAGGATTAAATGAAGATTGTTTCAAAAAGGAGCCTCATCCAACATTACATGAACCTTAATTTTCAGTGTAACCCTTACAGGAAGTTGATATTGTTCTACTTCATTTTTTTAATTCTCTATTTTGTTTCCTTATACTTATGAGCAAAATAAAACTCTCCCCCTTAACATATATTCCCTTATTGGTCAATAATTCCTTATAATTTTTAGTCTAACCTGACTTTATTGATGAAATTATATTTTTGGCTTAACTTATGTCATTTGAAGTACTGTATTCAGACAGAATCAGTGAACAGCTCTATTTTCATACATTCATACAAGACACCCTGGATTATAGGGTTCATAAAGCAAAAGATTTCATTAACTTCACTAAGTGGTAAATTATTGGAGCATATTATTACTAGCTCCTTAATGGGCTATCTAGAAGCGAACAATTTCTTTGCAAGAAGTCAGCATGGTTTTAGAAAAACGCGATCTTGCGAGACGCAGCTCGCCTTACTAATACACGATATTCTAAAATCTGCGGAAAACTAAAGACAGGTATATTCCTAGACTTCCGTAAAGCCTTCGATAAGGTACCTCACCACAAATTATTGCATAAATTAAAAATCGCGGGGATCAATTCTCAAGTATTAGTGTGGATAGAACACTTCCTAAACGATAGGAAACAACGAGTAGCGCTTGACGGTATTTGCTCAAACGTAGTGGAAGTAACCTCAGGCGTTCCACAGGGTAGCGTAATCGGCCCACTCCTATTTTTAATATATATTAACGACCTCAGAGAAATTGATAGCAAGGTTAGGATATTTGCGGACGATACAGTTATCTACAGGGAAATAGCTAGCAGTGAGGATAGATTAGTACTTAGGAATGATTTAGATAAAATAATGGTCTGGTGCGAAAATTGGGAATTAGAGTTAAATATTAACAAGTGTTCCGTTGTCAACTTCTTTGACCGGAAAACTAAGAATATTGATTTCACCTACAGCCTCCGCGGAGAAAAGATTTCAATAGTAGAATCTGTTAAGTATCTTGGATTAACCCTGACGAATAACCTATCATGGAATACCCACATCCGTAATACATGGGGAAAAGCTTTAAAGAAACTCGGTTTCGTTAAGAGGATAGTCGGTAAGAGCGTAGAAAAAGTTCGCGAGCGATGTTACTTTGCGCTAGTCAGACCACACCTTGAGTATGCTTGTAGTGTATGGGATCCTGCCGATAAAAGTAATATAAGTGAATTAGAAAAGGTCCAACGTAAGGCGATACGTTTTGTTAAAAATTGCTACGATAAATCGATTAGCGTAACTAAATTGCTCAAGGATGCGGGATGGGAGCCATTAGAACTAAGAAGATCTAAGCGTAGATTAGATTTGCTAAATAGATTCAAAGAAGAAACGTTCAAGGAAGACGTAGTACAGATCATGCGCCCTCCCTGCTATATAGGTCGATCAGATAGAGCAAACAAAATAAGGGAAATAGATGCGAAAACCGACCGTTTTAAAAATTCGTTTTTCCCTCGAACAATACGAGAAAATAACCGTCTAGGAAAGTAAATTCACGGTGCATGCACCCCCTGCCACACACCGAAAGGTGGCTCGCAGGGTATCTACATAGACATAGACAAATAGTAAGCTAAGGCATGCTTTATTCTACTCATTTTCTGTCAATATTGCATTGTAACATATATAAAATACCAGACCAAAGATTATGCTTTAACCAATGTAGGGAATTGCTTCTTCATGCACCAAACTTGCATACAATTTTACCAATAGACTTAATGTGCACTTCCCTCCTAGTTACCTCTTCACCTTTCCTATCTGTTTAGTACTTCATTTCCCTTTTTCCTCTTAAGATACCCTTCACTCTAAATGTGAGATCACAATGTCTTCATATTGACCACTATATTCATATAGAATTATTAACTTAAAAGATTAGTACAAAAATTGCTGCATAATTTTCAATTCATTCTACTGAGGGAGATACAGTTGATGTTTTCCTCTGAAAAATCAAATAAGAGAATTGACATACTGATTTTCATTTAATAATTTATTCAATTTTGCATGTTAAAGAGCATCCTTGTTGATTCATTTATAAGTAAGAAAAGGAGATCCCCCAGTTTGGTTTTGAATGATTCCACTTAAGACTGAATTTTTAAGCTATAAATAGATAGCCGGTTCAGAAATTGCTCATACTTAACTAAGTCAATTAATATATATAGGAAAAAAATTCTTATTTATAACTGGTCAAAGTGATATGAACCTTAAGTGGCTGATATGGCTAATTCATTCCAAGGAGCCTCCATATTTCTAAGGGAGGGGCATTTGTGCGGATGGCACATGGATCAAAATGAGTACGACTAGCACGGAATTCAGCTTCTCGCAGCCGAATCACTGCAGCATCTGCTCTGGGAACTCTGCTCCTTCCACGTCCCGATTGCCGTTGATGGAGGCTGAAATAAAACGGAGGACACTGATGTGACTCCAGTATGTTTGAAAATGGAGATTTATCAGCCTTCTCTTTGTTCTCATTTGGCTCCCATTCTAAATTTCGCAATTTCTTCTGATCACGCTTATTGTCATCTATGAACTTTCTCTTAGAATTCGGGGTTTGAGGATTTCGTCCATGGCAATGAGCTTCTTGCAGTATTAATGAAAGCAAAGAGACAGTAGACTGCCAGGCTGAAGGGGGAGTTATAATTTTAGCTTTTAATTGATCAATAATTGAAGAGATGAAGGTGGTGCAGAATATTGGACCTGACCAAATTGGCCCAATGTAGCAAGCTGTCTTCCCCGGACACTTGTGGCAACAATCGCATCTCAGTAAGTTTACTGGAGCATCTGAAAAATATAAGTACCATTGCAAGATCATAGTCATCAGGCAAAATTAATGAAATAATGTTTTTCAGTGTAACCCAGATATTCACTTAAATACAATGTATGCATGACTAAATATTCAACCAAGTTTCTTTAACCCTTTTGAGACGAATGCCGGAAAAATCCGGCGGGAATTTCCAGGCTCAGAATACGAATGCTGGAAAAACCCAGCGGTAGTACATATCGTGCAAGGGTGCTGATGCAAAGGATTATGGTTTATAGTCTAACCTTTTTGACCTTTTTCTAGGGAGTTTCAGACCTTTTTCCTTAAAGGAAACCTTGCCTCGGGGTAATTAAGCCCTTCTCCCAGCATGGTGCCGCTACAAATTAATTGTTATTGTAATAGTTTTGCTAAATATTTATATTAAGGAATAATTGTTTATATTGCCTTTGTAAAGAAAACCTTGTAATTTGACAACTTAGTACAATTTTTAAACAAAATTTTATCACAAATAATAAGGTAGTTAATAAGTAACTCAATTCCATCATCATCATTAGGTTTCACGCTATATAGCTTAAAATTGGCGGTAGAACTTTATTTCAAATTTCTACATGGTCAGCGAAATGCAAAATTTTATATTCATCGCAATATTTGCAAGTAGTCCTACAAAAGCTATACGTAAATACTACTGAATTGATAATGGTCAAGCTTCAAAGCAATGCTGTAAAAAAGAAAGTGGAATACCCGCGTACAATGTTCCATTATTGCCGATGCTGAGGATAGGTTATGACACCCCGCTGAGAAAAGGTTACGCTCTCTACCTGGCAAATTCAGAGTAGCGAAAACGCTCCTTATCACAGGGAAGATTTTCAGAAAATGTCTGTCTCGAAAGGGTTAATTATCACTTTGAGTTTTTAGGACTTATAAGAGGACATTTAGGATGTAACAGGGTTTTTGATAAAACCGGTATGGGTATGTGGCTTAGATATTCCGTATCACTTATTTACAAGCAAATGGTGGTGGAAAGGTGCCGTATTAAACTGTCAATATAAGCACCCAAGGTTTGATTCCGATTTTAACTTTTCAATATTTTTCTTTTCGCAAATATTAATTAAATTTAACTGCAACCTTATTGAAAAAAGTATTTTATTTTTTATAATTTATACAATTTTAATGGAAAGTACAGGAAATTGTTAGTTTTTTCATCTATGATCATTGAAAGGGTTTGCCAACATGTAGGATCAAGGTTACTTTACTAAAATGCATACCAATATGCCAACCACCCAATGTGTATTTTCTTAGGCAAGTTAGAAATGTAATCAAGTATACACAAAATACTCAAGAGGTTGAATTGAGCTGAATACTCATGCACATCCTATTTAAATTCACCCTATTGTGGATAGCCAACTTTCTGCACCAAAAATATAACATGTGATATGAAATACTTGGTTTTCCTGTATATTGAGGTCTGTATTTTCAAACTTCAGGTGTATTAAAAGTAGGCATATGGTCTAGGGTACTGCTAGACATGAAAAAGCTACAGAAATGATGGTTTTAGATATTTGCCTTATCCTTTGCATTGTTTATTTAATTACCAATTATATCTCTCAACAATCTTACTGTTTTCTCTTTTCCTTGGACCTCATGCATTCAATTTTGCTATTTAATGCTAAAAAAATATGAAAATAGCAATAAATAATTATCATATTTTCACATCAACAACACAAACCTTACGTATAATGTGCACCCAGAACTTTATGGTTATCTTGAATTTGTATTGATACCAAACGCGCACAGGACTTCATAAGGATCTTGAAAGTGTATAGATGCTGTGCATCTGTATATATATTGTGTGTAAAAATACGTATATATCCTTATACTAATAAATGGTAACAACAAATAAATACATGAAATCATAATTGCCTACTCCTATATCAACCATTAGTATACAGAAGATTAAAGCCAAGTGATTGAAATTAATTCCAAACAAAGGCAGGATCAAAAAATAAGAGAATTGATGGAATGTAAATTTCTTATCCTGTTTGTTTGACATGGCTTTGCTAGTACTGGCACTCATCTCACACCCTCTTTGTCCTATAAGACTGACATATACAAGGTCCAATATGATACATGTATATAATGCGTTGTACTCTACATACAAATGAAGTATTATGTATTAGAATAAATGTTTTCTTTTTCTCATGTATTTATAAGATAAAATAACTATAACAACAGAAGATTTCTATAAAAAAATGCAATTAGAAAGGCATGCTTCCATACTAATTTATTTTTGCAAGACCCTTCTTTAAATTATTGTATACAGAGATATATAATTGTTTTGATTTTTTCAATGTTCATTACATAACGAGCATTGTCATTTCTTCAATCATGCGAGAATTTTTTGCATAGATAACGTGCGCATTATCGATAGGAAAATACAATATACTAAAATAAGGATCACAAAATTAGCTAACTACTAATGGTTATTTAGCAGTACTCACAAGAAACTGGTGACAATCAAACAGATTGCTGTACAATACTTTTTATAATAAATGAGAAAATAATTTTTATGTTTGAATTTGCTATGATAAATACATAGATTACAGGATGACTGCATAAGCTAATGTAGTGACATTATAACTATATAAGAATCCAAGACCAAAATTTAATCCTAAGAAAAAAGATAAGTTTAATCACGTAATAACTCCAAAATAGGTACGCAGTATATAATAGACGCAAAATGCCAGGCAAAAAAGTCATAATCAGAGAAAAAAAGTTCCGTTGCTGGGTTGTGAATCAGCATCCACAACGCAAAAATGACGGTTCGAAAAAGCTTTGCTTCAGCCTTTTACTACCAAACTCGCTGATAACGCAAGTAGGAAGAGCTGAGAAATGTTGCGAACGTAGGCCATTAGGAACACAACCTGATATTTAATAAATAAAAGTTTAAATGGTGCTACCACCTTAATAAAATACTTACCAAGAGGATATTGACTATTGGGAAGAAATGCCCAGTCTTCACAGAATGAGCAGTGCAACATCATCTTAATATTTTGAAGGCATTCATTTGCTCTAACGGCTCCTTTGAAAACTTCTATAACTAGAGTAAATGATGCCTTTGTTGAAACACAGCACAAAACTTTTATTGCTTTGTTAAATCTAGCAGCAGACCTACAAATAATGAAAGCCCACATTTAACTAGAAATAACAGACAGAATTCCAACATTTGTTACATTCAGTAATCACCAGAGAAATGGTGAACCATAAGTGAGAAAAACTATTTTAGTTGTTTTTAAGAATACATCAGTAAATAGTCAATATAGATTAAAGCATTTTTAGAATTATAAGACCAAACTTTGAACTTTTGGCAGCTATTTATATCTAATTTCTATCCATTGAGTGGCTGTATGTTGTAGTTTGTTACATATCATAGTCAAGCACCATGTCAACCAAAACAAATATGCTTAGTCAAAGTTAGTCCAAGCACTAAACTCGATTAAAAGGCGATACAGAATGACTATTTGGTAGTTATGTCCTAAGAGACATTAGAACAAACCATCAAATGCTTAAAACTGAAAATAGAGTTCATTTAAGCTATTAAAAAGAAATAAGTATTAAATTACATGGAAAAAAACGATAATTATTACTTGTACTCATAGCTCCTACATAAAAGGTTGCAATAACTTGGTAATTTCTCATCATAAAACAAAAATCTTTCCATCTTATAACCTTTAAAAATATGGATAAGGCTGACTGTGAAATTATACTGTTTAAAACAAAAAAAAAACACATTCTATTTTATGAAGTGCTTTGAAATATAATACCTTAAATATTCCTCTTGAGAAAAAAAATTAAGATAAAATGATTAATTCAAATAGTTATATAACTATTATATAGTTATAACTATACATATACTTGCTTACAGCAAGCAATCGGTTAGTTAAATAATGATGAAAAAAAAAGATCTTTTGAAAGGATATTCAGCTCACTCTTTGCTAAATATAAACTAAAGGACATTATCGCTGTGTATATTGCATTGAGTTGTACTTCACATGCATTTCTTAAGACAGAATTATTCCCAGCCCGGCTTCAAACAAAGGACATGCTGCGAAAAATACTTTCATCGTTTGCATAAGTATCGTCATCTTTATAAATCAATAAATTTCACAGAAAAATATATTCAGTAAGTGCCTCTACAGGAAGTCTGATTTCCCTATGCATTTCTTATGGAGATGTAGAAAACACGACCTAGCATTGAACTAACAACCATTTATGATATTCTTACAGACGTTTTTATGTGAGAATGGGCCTTTTGATGGCTGTGTGAAATCTTGAACCTCTGTGCGGTTGGGAAGTACCCTAAAAGGCTTTTGGAAATATGGTCAATGTATTTCTTATGGGAAAAATCGAGATTACGGGTCACTCTGGAATCGAAGCTGTAACACATAGGATAATGTTGATTTTTTCGAAGGACATCGTATAAGTATCTCTAAGTGTAGGAGGTTTGAATGATCTATGTGTCATATTAAGAGAGATACAATTTTTCAAAATTTGAAAATATTTCACCTCCTGGCATGGAACTCACTAAATGAGTTTCCTTTCGAAATTTGGAGTGTTTTTAAAGACAATCTAATGAAAGCAAAATATTTAAGTATTTTTGGCAGGATGTCCTTGGTTCTACACCAGGGAGGAAACAATTCTGCTTTAAGAAATGTATGGAAAATCAAAATTAATGCAATTTATGCTTCAAAATGTCCTTTTCCGAGTTAATGTTTAGCAATGGGAAGAATAATCTTTCAAAAATCTTATTTTTTATTGAAAGATACTTTATTTGATTGCTTGCTTGTTAAATAATTCTTCCATTTCTTTTTATAACATTATAAACCCCGTATAGGTTTGCATACAGGAGAAAACATAAAATATAAACATTTCAGAGCACCACGGAAGGCTAATAACTACTTATTGCACAAACATTGGGATTCATTGGATGGTTATTTATATATCCTACAATGATGTAAATATAATTTCATATCTTGTTTGGATCAATTCATAAGTAATTTGAATATAATAATATATATTTGAAATCGAGAAAAATATTTTTGAATAAACTTTTCCCTTAGGTAATAGAAGCAAAAAATTCATATTTTGTATATTTATACATGGATATGGATCCTATAATAAATAAAAATTCAAATTAGAGGTTTAACATATTTCAATGGTAATGTGAAAAACATACCTTACTACTCCAGCAAGAACTAGTCTAATAGCCAACTCCTTGTAATAACCTGTCTTCACTAACACACCTCCATAATTTCTAAGAGCGATTTCTGGAGTGCGACCATTAGGTATAGAGTCATCAGAGGTGGTAACTGTAAGAATACCTCTTTTAGGAATATTCCTGAAGGCAGCATCCAAGTACTGAGACAAAGAAGTGTGACAGTCTAGGTGACTAAAATTTTAAAATAACACATCATTAGATATCAATAACTAAACATGCAGGAATTATGGATTTAGTTTAGAGTGGACATAATGTAATATTGATAAAATATATACTCAGTCTTAACATTACAGAATATTGTTTCAAATGAACAACATAAACCAACAAACATTATTGGGCTAAAAGAACAAAATTTTTTTTGCATACTTAGCAGTTTCTGCAGGGGAAGGGAAGGAGAAGAGAAATTTATAGGTAGTTTGAGATGGGAACAATTTTTGAGGGGAGTGAAAGAGTGAGCAACTAGTGGATATGAGTATGCATTAATAAAATCATAATACATCAATATTAGATAGAGCCTCCATAAATTATTACATTTTTCATCTGGAATATTATTGAACAGCAAACTCTCAATATAAGTCACTAAAAACAAATAATCGGTAATTTACCATAATTTCGAAATTGAAGAAAAAATGAACTTATTTAACAGAAGGCAAAGTATAGAAGGGCATGGAGAATAGCAATGCAATTACTAAAAGCCAAATTCGAGGTATTTTTACACTCGCTCTCTAGTTTTTAGATAATACTACCGAACTTCCTATTCGGAAACATTGGATCAAAAAGTTAATTTTCCATCCAGGCATTCTAGAAATTAAACACTTTTAACAAGCAGACAACCTACCATAGTATAAATCACTCATTCTTTCATCTGAAAACCTAACTATCGTATGATAAAGAATAAAAAATATTCAACGAATGCCAAATTCGGTTTTCATATTTGATGAACTATGAGATATTTTAACACCGCTTGAAAGAACACTATTTCTAGTTATACTTCTGTAAAACAAACTAGTAGAAATAATATGAGCAATGAATTGAAGCATGAAATAGCATTCTTTGATCTTTGAATTGTAATTTCAAAGAAAAAGATACTACATAAGGACCATAATTAAGATCTAACCAATGTTTATTTCTTGGGCAGGATAAATTGTTAACATCTATATCCCGATGAGAAATATTCTAATTTCTGTCATTTCCTACTGAAATTTATCCAATTGTGTTAAGTATATTTAAAAACTCAAAATAAATAAAGAATAAACAGCTGATATGTGATTCGTTTTATATAAACTGTAAATAGCGAAATTTAATACTCACATGAAATTAAAAGAGCGTTCATGCATCAAAACACACGCATCGCGATTGGTTACTTCCACATCTAGGTTATTCAGTTCAGCATGTCTCTTAATTATATTAAAAGCTTCCTTATTAGAATCGTTAATGGTTACTTCAACTTGTGACTTCGAAAATTCTTTCCTCAAGATAAGTCCAGTCACCCCTGTTGCCCCAAAGACATCAAGAGCGCGTATAGGTGTAAGCACCGATCTCCCACTCTGTACGTAAGCCAATAATGCGCTGACGACTATGGCACTACAAAAAATTACTTAATTACAATCTCGATTACATTTTAAGGTTTATGATTGAAGTGAATATGAACATTAGTTCTTCAGATACCGGTTAACAGCTCCTTCTTTTCTGTAATAAGAGCCTGCTTTAGTTGTCGATGAAACTTCCACTTCCCTTATTAACTTGATACCATATTCATTTATAATATCTCGCGCTGAGTTCATGACTTGCAAACATCGATGGCAGATTCACCTTCACCGCCTTCGAAGACGACTTTCGTATCCCATTTGTTAAAAGGCGTATGGTTAGCGTTAGCAGGGTTAGTAGGATCTGCTTACTCAGTGCATTGAAACGAGTTTTCAGGGCGTTGGTAGTTTGGCGTCCATATATAAAGATGACATTACAAGCGAATTTGGCGGAAATTTAAACAGCATGGCTAGCATATTTCAGGTTAAGGTATTTATTTGACAATTATGTGAACAGTTTTTCAAAAGATAAATACAGGTTAAATAAAAAAGGATGTTTCTAATTATATAAAACGTAAAGACAAATTTTACTTTTTAATTAAAAAAGGTCATGGGTACGATGCCAGGAGGTGACATATTTTCAAATTTTGAAAAATCATCTAGCATAAGCATAGCATCTATATGATATGGATATATATAGTATATATTATAGCTAGCATATCATCTAGCTAAATATAATACATAGATCATTCAAACTTCTTATGCTTATATATACGTCTATAATGTGCTTTGAAAAAAAAAATAAACATTTGCCTGTGTCACGGGTTCGATTCCAGAGTAATCTCGATTTTCCTCTTAAGAAATACATTGACCATATTTCCAAAATTTTTTAAGGCACTTCCCGGTCGCGTAGAACATTCAAATTTCATAATAGATAGACCTAATCTTTAGGTTTTATCTCCGTAGTTATGTTGTGAATGGTCGTTGGTTTGATTCTAGGGGGAGTTTACCTTTTTTCCGTAAAGAATACATTGTGAAATCGGAATTTCTTTTGAGATACTCCCTGAGTGTATTTCCTTTTGAAATTTGGAGCGTTTATGAAGACAAGCATACTCAAGAGAATTATTGCAATATTTTTTGCAGGAGGTCCTTGGTTCTACATCGGGACGGGAATAATTCTGCTGTAAAAAGTGCATTGAAAATCGAAATCAATGCAATGTACGTTGCAAATTGTCCTTTAGTTTATCTTTAGCAAAGAGCGTATATTGCATTCAATTCGATTTCCCGTGCATTTGTTATAGCAACATTTATACCTCTGGGGGTCGAACTAAGGATCATCTACACCATAGAAAGCAATCATTCGCTACGGGTCGCTCTGGAACCAAACCTATGGTACATAGGCAGGTGTTGATTTTTTAAAAATACATTATATAGATGTCTATGTGTGTAGAAAGTATGATATATACATATACGAGTTAAGGTTTGCTTGCTAATAGCAAGCAATGCTATATCTTTAATGAAAAATAAAATTTTTCGAAAGATTACTCTGCTCAAACATTGCTAAACATAAACTAAAGGACCTTAACGCAGCTGAGAATGCACTGAATTCGATTTCCGATGCATTTCTTTCGGCAGCTAAAATCCCGCCCCGGCGTCGAACCAAGGTCATCCTCCTAAAATAAATGTAATCTTTCGCTTGAGTATGGTGGACTTTATAAACACCCCGAATTGCAAAAGGAAATTCATACAGGAAGTACCTTAAAATGAGCCCTAAATTCCCTATGTATTTCACATGGAGAATTAATTAACGCCCCCTAGCATTGAACCAACGACCTTTTACGATAGTCTTAGGATAGCTTTTATATGAGACTGATATGAGCACTGAATTCGATTTCCCATGCATTTTTTTCGGCAGCATTATTCCCGCCCCGGCGTCGAACAAAGGCCATCCTACGAAAATCACTGTCATCTTTTGCTATAGTTTGATTATCTTTATAATCAATCTTTATAATTTTATACCTGAGAGCGGGTCCGGATCAATCCGAATTATGCTTACGGGTCTATGAGTCTCGAGTAAAAAAGTAACAATGATTAGCAATCGGAGCGCTAAATCAATTACTCTCTCGGTTATAAAATTCAAAAACTAAAGTTCTATTTAATTTATCGTCTCGGAATAACCTGTAAATGAAAATAACAACATTTATCTCAATTTCCCTCGCGGCAAGTTTTTCGTAACGTAAGAAACAAAAAATTTTTAGGCGATGTATAAATTTGACTGCACGATCCAATTTTTCGGACGTTTCGTTCCACTTAAATTATTTTTCAATAAATTATAATCACTCAAAATTTAATATAAGTTGACTTTTATGTGTTCATAAGGTATAAAGAGTAATCTAAGAAAAAACTAGCACATAATGTTAGGATGAGAGAAATGGCAGTTTTAGTTGTGTTCACGGCCTGTAAGGTGACCATTTTTTTTATTCCGCTATAAAATTTATTTCTTTGGTTATAAAGTTAAAAGTGTTCATCAACATGTAAAACCATGCTTTCTTATACTTATTTCACCAAAACTTCGGAAAAAAATCGACCCAGCTAACCTGAAAATCTTAATTTTATCCGTTGCGAAGGCAAATTTTGTGGATATCGCGGATATTCCGAAAAAATGACCCGGCGTACGAGGCTATTCGAATCCCCCATAAGCCAATACTGCCTAGAAAAGTGGAACAGACTATAGAAAAGTGGAACAGACTATAGCTACACACCTCAATGCGTGTGCCAAAACTTTTATTGTCTACTCCTAAGCGTTGGAATTTTGAATTGTTTGAAGAGTTGGAAGCTGCAAGTAGTTCAGTATATACGAAAATAGATGGTGCTAACACGGAACCAAAGTTCCCATCCCATTAAACACCCCATGGTAGTTATCTATATATATGTATATCCCAGTGAGATCGGATCAGTAGAACGTGACGGGATGGGTAGTTTGCTGAGTCACAATTACCGCTATCATTACTTTGTATCAATTCAGTACTAAACTGCTGAAATTGATCAATTAGTGAAAATTCGTAGTCGTGTTTAGATTTAGATTTTGTTTTCTGATGTATTTTATTACATATTGTGGATTACTGCCATTTCTTAATCTGAAACATGTGTCACCAAATTGTGTATGGTGAAATTTTGTGAACTTAGTCCATTCTTTATATGTAAAACAATGGCAATGTATGACAACAAGCACTGGCTATTGTCCCACATTCAGAACACTTTTATTTCTTGTGACAATACTGGGATTTGTGAGATGGTGATGTTGGGGGAAGAATTGCCAAAAAAAATTGCTAGTCTTTCAAAAGTAGATTGCTATCCTGGTATGGAAACCTTAGGAGATGATGGGGATGATTCAGATTTATTAGCGCAATCTTTTGAACTACAGTCCGGTACGGTATTTTTGAATTATTTTTAATGTATTCATGATTTAACACACTCTGGAGCTAGTATTTCATTTTCTTAGAGTTAGGATTTGGTGCTCATCGACTACGGTCTAATACTGCTCAGCGTTTGGAGCAACTAGATAAGGAAAGGAGGAAAGCTGCAAAAGTTCGTCATATTAAGTGGGAGTATACCCCTATTATATCAGGTATGCATACTCATATGTATTTCTCGCATCGTTTTTTATATCCCATTAATGTATGTGAATCAATTTTTGTAATGCGTTTCTTATTCCTGTTACCGCTGCTTGTTTTCCTTATTTTGTTGCCCCTAGTTAAGATCAGTCTCCTGTTATGATGGTCTACCGTTCTATAAAAGTCATCTGTAATAACCATCGATAATTATTCACCTTCCTTTTTATATTTATTGATTTAGAGGAAGATAGAGAAGATATGTTTAAAAAGAAACCACTCACCATAGAATATTCAGCTACTTCCAAGATGCTCCCTGTCAAGATAAAATCGCTGCTGTCAGATCAGTTAGAAAAGAGTCCTGCTTTACCACAAAGTCCCTATGTTGAGTTTGCTAAGTTTGATGGAAGTGTAAGTAATATTGATATATTTTTTTTATTTGTGCCCTAGAGTTAGAAAAAGTTTTCTTTGTCATGTACAGGCGCAAGTTGGCATGGCTGTTCGTCAGTATAGAATATTTGTGACTATGGCTCCCCTGGGTGAGAGAGAATATCCTATCGAAGTGAGTGTCTTGGCTACTGCTAAAGTACGAGATCTTATAGGTCTTGTTTGCTGGAAGTATACATCTAAAAGCAAAGGATCAACAACACTACTGTAAGTTCATTTTCATCCCTGTGAAACATATATTTTTAATTGAGTAAACTGTTAGTATGTTAATGTTGTTAGTTTATTAATGTTTTCTTCCTGTTATTGCTGATGTATTTGGTCATTTAACATATCTTAAAATTTCTGGTTGTTTGGTTTGAGAGAAAAAAATTGACATGCATTTCTGTAATAGCTGTTTGTAAAATAATTCTCGATTTCAGGCCAAACATAGATCGTTATGGTTTATACATTGCAGAAGATGATGGTGAAGTGGATTGGGATTTTCCATGCCTTGATCGTAGAGAAACTGTTGCCAAATTTGGATTTGCTCATTTAGCTTTGGTTGAACGTCCAGAAGCTGAAGTTGAAAAGGAAGCTGCAGAGGAAAGAGAGAGATTAAGGAGAAGACATGAGGAAACTGGAAATTGGGGTCCTCTACCTCGGGGGTAAGTAGTCTTTTTTTATCCACCAATGTAATGGTGATGCAATGATAGTAGAATATAATGATTATTAGAAGCCTTAGTTAAAAAGGTTTTTTGTAATATTATCATTCTATATTTTTATTATGATTCAAATGGGGTGACTGAATTTGTAGGTAATGCAGAGGATTGCTTCATTTTGGATTGAATCATCAAGAGATTGCCATTTATTAGCAATGCACTCTGAAAAAATTCTAAATATACCAGCATCTGCAGCACATGCTGCATTGGATGCCATTTTGGCTGTGTTGTTGTGACACTGGTTATTGAGCTTGTCTTGACATATAAGAACACCTAATGTCTGGCACCTATTGATACAGTTATTTTTGAATGATCGAGATTTGTATGTACTTCATTGAAGATTTTGTATGTTACTTAAATTTTTATTTTCAAATGATTATATCAGTATCTTATGTTTACACATTGTGGCAGTCTTCACAAAATTTGAGCTTGCTTATTTCAGATTTATTTTTATAAATTATGTACAAGCTTGAAATTCAAACTTAAGGGTTTGGATAAAACTGGTATGGAAGTGTAGACAATACTTATAACAATCTGAAAATACTAGGGGCCAACGCTCCCTCGTTGGAAAATGAAATGAAATTTCATTTTCCAACGAGGGAGCGATTCATTTCATGACTTCATGAAATCTTTAATGTTCACATATTTTTGGGTGGTATTTTCCTTTAACCCTTCAAGCACGGAGGAGATTTAAATGAATCCCATCTCGTAGGTTGCAGGAGATTTAAATGTAATAGCCGATTTTTGCAGATGTTTATTTAAAAATTTATATTTTCAAAACTAATTATCGAATTAATTTGAAATTTATATGTTTAATAAATGATATCTCTTTTTCTAATACTGAGCAATTACATTTAAGTTTCCTATAATATTTTATGATAAAGTCTTTGTTGATTTTTTTTCTTTTCCACCGCTCACATCATTAATTTTTTTATGTTTTTTCATGCATTTCTTGGTCTTGTCTATTGTTTGCTTTTAGATAGTACAATCTTAATAATCCAAATTGTATAATAGACTCTAGGTGTCAATTATATTATAGGTGAAAAGGCACAAATGACTGCCTCATGAAATGGGAAGTAGCATATTCAGCGATGACAGTATTAGTTATGATCATAGCCTTCCTCGATAATTCTACTTGGTGTGGTAGATCTCAAAGCAAAGTCTTACATCCCAGTTTTTGCAGAAAAACACAATATCTCTTCTCCTAGAATGTTTTGCGCAGACAACACACCTCCTCTTAGGGACTGTAAGTCTTTTTCTACTTTTTGATGCCATGGTTAGTAATTAAAAATTATTTAAAGAAAAATAATTTCACAGAAAAGAAACACTTCCCCAAGAGATACCACACTCAAGAAACGTTCCTTCCAGACTAAAGCGTTTTAGGTCTCGAAAAGAATACTTCCTTTGGGCTGTGAATGCTTCCCCATCAATCTTCCAACCATAAGCAACTTCAGAATGAAAAATATTATACACAAACAAAATGAAATGCAGACCTAAGGATCCTTCTGATTGTTTACAATGGTGTTAAGCGTTGATAGAGATAAAAACCTGACTGAAGTCATAGAGAAGACAATTTGGCGTTGAGAAGGGCCGGGAACTCCACCCTCTTCCTTCAAATCTTATGGAGGGTCAAGAAAAGTTAAGGGAAAGAGAAACAAGCCGCTGAAAGATTTCATTAGTAGCATATCCTTCTAAAAAGGTCCTCAAACAGCAACACTTCCTCTGCCTAAATAAAATCACATTATCGAATCTCCTGAACAAATGCTAAAACATAAACTTACAGAGTGCGAAAGAAAATGTTGAGTATTTCCTATAATTAAAATACTCTCAAATAAAGAACTAGATATGAAAGATATATACATATTAGATATAGTTGTACAAAGCCATAATATTCCCCTTTCGAATGATGTAAAAGATGTAGAGATTGTGGAATAAAACATTGCCTTTAAAAAATAAATAAGTTGCCACTAATACACTCGATGGCATGTGAATTTCGGGTCCGATGTACTCACTATGTTGCTCGACGTTGAGGGGTTAAAATTTTATGAACCATAAAAAATAAAATAATAATACCACCCAAAAATTTGTGAACTTTAAAGATTTCATGATTTCATTTCAATAATTTTTTTTGAAAGTATCAATGTATTTTGAAAGTAATAATGTATATTTATAGTATAATTTTGTAGTAACTGTGAATTTCCTGCTATCTAAAAATTAGTATTGTGTACATATTTAATGACAGGTTGGACAGGGTTGTGATTATACTTGAAAATAATATTCCTTGATCTCCCAGGAAAATTTTTTGTATTTTCCATTAAAATTATATGAATCACAAAAATTTAATATTATTAAGGGTTTTAAATTGATTAAATATTTGCCGAAAAATAAAATGATTGAAGAAAAAGAACGAAAATCATAACCGGATTTGAACCATGTGCAGTTATATTAGCAGTCTAACACCATGTCACAATTTTCTTATTGTAAAGTGGTTGCTGCGGGGTTTAAATTAAAAGCGGCTAGGATAAACGATTTTTAAACATTAAATATAAGGACTCAACATTGATACTTATCGTTATTAGTATCAATGTAGAGTATTTAATGTTGAAAGTAAAGTGCTGATGAAATACTACCTGGAATGATATGGAATAACTTCTGGATGTTAGGTTTTATTCCTGTGTATTGTATAACTGGTCCTGCAGCTTCTGTAGCACTTCCTTTGCAACAATTAAACTAATTATATTGTTTAGCATATACGCATTTTTTGGACTGCTTTTTCCATATTATCATAATCAAAAGATGTTTTTGGCTTTATTTCAGAGATCTTCCTTGCCTACCATTTCCAAGGGACCATGATTCTAAGCCAAAATGCAAGTAACTTTAGAATTTTTCTATTGTTTAAAGTGATGTAAATTTAACCATTCAGTCCTATTTATCTGTTTGTTTATATTTATTGCAAGAATAACGATTTACTTTTAGGTACAGTTGATGATAATGCAACAATGTGGATTAAATCACAATGTTAAATTTTTTATTCAACTTTTCATGTATTAATCATTGAATCATCTCTCTTTCAGTGGATGAAGAGGAGCAGCGAATGAAAGGTCACATGACAGCACTTGAAGCACCACTATATCAGTCCTTCAGGGTCCTTGTTCTTGGGAGAATGAGACTACGCACTGAAGTCCATCTTGGTGATTACATTTTAAAACTTATCTTGAGTAAATGCTATTGTAATGTCCATGTATGCAGTTTCAACAATGCAAATAATCACATAGTATAGAAGTCAGAGGACATTTTACCTTTTGCATTAAAATTATGAATTGCAAATTATTCAAAGCTACTTCATACACTCTGTATTGATGCTTTGGGCCCAAGGTAATGCAAATCGATCTTTTAATAACTGAATTAATTTTTAATTACCGTATTTCCCGGCCTATAAGACGCACCTGGATTTTTCAGGTTAGAATTTATGAAAAAAACTAAAATACAAATATAATCCAAAATATCTGTCCCTAAATAAGAAGTGAAAAAATTAAGGATCATCTTAAAAATTGAGTGTCTTCCATGGCATTTACTTGGTAAGTGTATATAAATCAATTTTTTTCCATTGTAATTTTAAAATTAATTAAATATCAGGTTCAATATAATAACAGAAACACAATAGATATTTATTTTAATGATTTATAGGGTACATCTTCCGTAGAATTTACCATTAGGAGAAACAAAACAACATTGACAAGAAAAATAAATTAGAATTAGTGTTAACATATTTGAGCACATTAATATACCCCAAAAATTAAACTGATAATGTTATACAAACTGGAAAGGCGCTTATCAGGAAATTCTTAAATTGGAAAATTCATAAGGAATTACCGTATTTTCCGGCCTATAAGACGCACCTGGATTTTTCAGGTTAGAATTTATGAAAAAAAACTAAAATACTTAATGCAGAAAAGAATTTTAATGATAACATTTTACATAAAAACGTAACTTTAAGATTAAAATATTATTTAGCAAATATATCAGAGATTATCCATCATAGAGCCCCAGAAATTCCTCATCAGTGCTGCTAAAATCATACGGGAGTCGTCACTTTCCTCATACAAAATGTCATCTTCAATTCCATCCAGCGCATTGCTGATTCCACACTTTTTGAAAGACTTTATGATAGATAGCGCCCATTGCAAAATTAAACTAAACATGCTATATTGTGTGCATTTCTGATTTATCCGGGTATTATTTTGAAGGAAGTTAGACATCGACATATTAAAACTTTATTTCCAACAACCTGCTCAAAAAGTGTTATTATCAAAATTTTTAATGAATCGAACAATTTCAATGCCTGATACACTAAAAATACTTAATGGTATTTATATTTCCTGTAAAAACGGTTGCTTATTGTAGGACGAAGTTATAACCGTGATATCCGTATACCATCTATATACGGGAAATACGGTATTTGGTAATACTTCTTAGAATGTTAAAGCGAGCGCTTTTTCACAATGTTAAATAATGAGAAAAATAGCGACATGACTGAGAATTGAACCTAGGTCTCCTACTTGCCGGGCAAAAATGCTGACCACTACACCACAACATACTGCATCAGTTCTATAAAATACTTCTGTTTTTTGGGTGATGCCTTGTGAGCAAGTGGAATTGATGCGGTTTGGTGGAGTAGTCCATGAGTTTTATATATATTTGCTACGTATTTTGTGTTGAAGGTTGTTCATCTGATGCCAAGGCTTGATCGAATTTTCCCAATTTAAAATAGATGGAAGGTATATTTTTTATAATATTTTACGTTATTTATTTCAGAGATGGGCAGCTGTAACTTTGCAAGGCAATAGAAAATATAATTATCTTTGTTTGGTTCTAGAGAACATGTAATATTCTCCGGAAGGAATACATGGGTAACTGATAATGCACTCATCTACATGAGTACTCTGCAAGCCGCCTTTCGGCGTGTGGCAGGGGGTGTTAACACCTATTTTACTTTATCGCGTATTTTAGTCTATTATTATCGCATATAGTGTGCTGGAAGAAGGAATTCTTAAAACGATTCGTCCTAGCATCTATTTCACCCGCATTATCGGATTGGACTAGATAGCAGGGTGGTCGCATAATTTCCATTACGTCTTCCGAAAACGTACTTTCTCATAACTTATCTAATAAACGCAATCTGGCTGCAAATCTTCTATCTGCTAACGTTTCCCAACCTGCGTCTGATAATAGGTTACGCTTGCCTTTTTATCGTAGCAATTTTTTACAAATCGTATTGCTTTACGTTGAACCTTTTCGAGTTCGCAGGTACTAATTTCGTCCGCGGGATCCCAAATACTAGATGCGTATTCTAGTTGTGGTCTAACTAACGCGAAGTAACAACGTTCTCTCACTCTTTTGCACTTCTACCTACAATACGCCTAATGAAGCCGAGTTTTCTATTTGCTTTACGGCATATATTTCGTACGTGTGCGCTCCAATTTAAGTTGTTATTGAGAGTAATTCCGAGATTTTTAACCGAATCTACTACATTAACATCTGACTCGTTAATTTGGTACGATATATTCAGACGCATTTGTTTTCTTTCGAAGAGTTTTAATACGGAGCATTTACTAACGTTAAGGTCAAGTTGCCATTTTTCGCACCAACGTTGAATACGAATTAAATTTCTTGACAAAGGAACACGATTAATATATTTCATGTAGAAATGAATGAATAAACATCTCTCTCAACAATTGGAATGCAGTTAATTTTTAGTAACCCACAGTGCCAACTTTAAATTTAATCATATAAGTCTTCTTTTCAATTTTTGACCTGTATATTTAGTTAATTAAGACATAAAATGCTTAATATGCATTTGTGTGTGTGTGTATGTGCACGCATTGAAGCATCAAGTTAGAGCAATATGATAAATAAAGCATAATTTCTTTAATATAGACTACCACAATTGCATAGGTAACAATACCTGCTTATTTATTTAAGTCATATTATAGGCCATGGATGAGCTAAAAACATTTTCCATTGAAATGATAATTTAAAAGTTTCTCTTACCAATATCAATTGCAAGTTTCTTCACCATACCATCAGAACCAAAACAGTTTATCTTTGCATTGCATGAAGGGCAGAATGTCCACGCCATATTATGTATCACGCCAATTATAGGTATTTTCAATTTATGGAACATTTCAGCACCTTTATGAGTCACTTGCACAGCTGCTGTCTGAGGAGTTGTAACTAAAATTGCACCTGCAACACAATATTCATCAAAACATATACATTCCCATTTTTCTCAAATCAAAAATACAAAAGTGAATGAATTTGCAAACCACTCTCTAGAATGAGAAATTAGGAAGTCTAACAAGGTGACCTTTAGGACTGTGTCGTAGTGGAACACTGAAGGGGAACAAGATACAATGATGAAGGGATGGCCTATACTTCTATATAAAAAGGTTTTATTACATTACTCTCCGTTCCAAGGTGGCTCGAAAGTCTGGCCATGGGGAGGTATGTACCGCGGGCCTCCGTGAACAATCTGTACCGCCTTAAGCTACTCGGAGTCTATGAGACAATGCCCAGTTGGTACTCAGAGTCTGCGAAAGACAATCCCGAAGCGCCGGGGTCTGAGAAAGACACACCGACTGGATCCCTAATGATGGAGTGCAGCTAGCTACGATTTTGGAAGCCCTTATACACTAACCCAGGGCTGCACGGGATTGGACATATTGCTCAACTCGCCATTTGCCGAGGGATCTTACCAAATTTTGTCTATCTTAAGCCTAAACAGATTTTAAGAGAGGTAATGAACTTAAGAGGGTGGTCTAGTCCTGCGACGAGGCAATGGTGAGAATGCTCTTCATAGTAACCATCCTCACCACATGTGGTACGGAGTTTTGGATAAAACCAATAAGGATGTATAACTTAGACATTACTTATAACAACCTGAAAATAATAGGAGCCAACCTGCCCTCGTTTCCTTGTAATCAGTGTTTAAAAATTGTCAATCCTAGCCACTCTGTATATAAACCCAGCAGCGATAATGTAACTACAAGCAAATGGTAGCATAGAGATAGCGTGTAAGATTGCAAACGTAACTATAGGTGGTTTTTCATTTTCTGTTAAAATTACATGAACCATGAAAAATAAAATAATAAGGCAACATTTAAAGTGATTAAATGTTTGCAAAAAATAAAGTGATTAAAGAAAAAAATGAAAAGAACAAACCAAATTCAAACCACCTATTATTATTATTATAACCACCACCTACGTTTGCAAACTAACACTCTAGCTCTACACCACCATTTGCTTGCAGATAAGTGACTGCTTCAGGGTTTATATAGAGAGCTGCTAGTATTGATGATTTTTAAACATTAATTACAAGGAAACGAGAGAGCATTGGCCCCTAGTATTTTCAGTTTGTTATAAGTAATGTAGCTAGCTAAGCTACAAACCCACACCAAATTTATCAAGAACCCCATGCCGTAGTCCTAAAGGTCCCCTCTGAGATATATGATGTGGACTTTGAGGAGAATGTAAAAAAATGCTAACTGGATAAGACAAATTATAAATATAGATTACATGATCCAATAATTAATCAAAGGAGTGGCAGTAAAGACAGATTCATCCCTTAAATGAATTTACAACAATTTCAAAGATCCTAAGCCGATAAATGGTTACAAACAATATTCTATACAGTCTGCTAGAAATCTTCTATGTTGTGTATATAACTGCCAAAAAAATATTTTCATCAGTCATGCAAACTTTTTAACAACTAACATACTCGTTTGACTACAAGCAAGTGCTCTAACAGTTAGAACTTGCCTGATATTGGGACTAACTGGGCCAAAGACAGATGTGCATCACTAGTTCCAGGAGGAGTATCCACCACCAATATGTCAAGTGGACCCCAAGCATCTAATATTCTGTACTTTATATTTGTCGGAGATATTATTTTTGGTGTATTTTTGTTCCTTTTTAATTTATTTGATATATTTTCTCTACTACGAAGCACATCGCAGTCTTGTTAATTCTGCGAACGATTTATGATCATGACAAGAAGATGCTAGGTTTGCATATCTATCATGTTGCTTCGAAAGAGTTAATTTGTTGCTGACTGCTCCGCTACTATCAGGTAGTTGAAATTTAGCAATGAAAGGGAGAAGAAAATGTACCGAGTAACTGAGCATGCTATCTCTCACAGCTTGTGTATTGGTCAGCTGGCATCCTTTTTTTTTATTTTTTCTATGTATGTGTACACATTTTTCATAATTTTTAATGTAATCGCTTATGTTTTTTAGTGATAACAGACTCAAATTCTTGTGATTGTTATTCAGATACCAATGTCTAAAGGTTTTCGTGTATTTTCTTCTCATGGTTAAGAAGAGATTAACCTTATCATTTTGACAATCTCCTTTGAATTTTATGCAGTTGGCAATGTTAAAAATAAAGAAAGTATTTACTTAAAATTTGTGCAAAAAGTCTCGTAATTTCTGATGGTCAACTATATTTCATGACCAAAATAAGAAACTTATTTTAGTTTCCCTTCTTTTGGTGCTACTTTCAAATCCATATGTGGTTATTTCTAAATTAATTTTGCAAAAGAAAGGAAGCATGCAAGTGAGAAATCGAAGTTTACATGTGTTTCTTATGGGAACAATTTTTCCTTTCTGCAGTCTGACTGAATACTCCGATTAAAAAAAAAAATTCAAAAACTTTCACCAGGGATATACCAAATAATTTCCCAAATGTTCACGAGGATTGCATCTATGGTTTATGAATCTATCAAGTACACATTCATTTTCATATATAAGGATTGGAATTTCAAAATTCTAAATAATACTCAGGAAGACATTCAAAACTTATATTATGAAACGATGGAAAAAGACATATCTTCTTAATTTTGAACCTCCATCGCCCTATGCTAGTCTTATTAAAAAGTCGGGGGACGCCTTTGTTTACACTCCCTTTTGGACTTTGGGATTTTAAATTTTAAGGTTAGATCTTAGTTTGTTGCAGAAGTTAATTATCTTTTGATAATTAGTAATTGTTCAAGATTAGTTACCTTGTAATGTTATTATTATCCAATTTTGAAAGAAATATAAAATTGGTTAAATATTTTCTATGGATGAAGATTTTAATCTTATTTTTTAGGCATATCAGGGGAGAAAATAGAGATGGATCCAGTGGGGCAGCAGAGGATAGGCTCGAAGTTCTGGTCTTTGAGACGCTCACGTCCTTCCTCATCTCTCTCATCCTCTCTTCCTTCATCATCTACTACTTCATCTATTTGCCACATTGCTACGGCCATTGCTGCTTGTGACTTGACCGACAAGCATAGTCGTTACGCTACCTTCCGTTTAGTCCTCAAAGTTGATGGCTCACCTGGTCCCAGGTTTAAGCGGTATGACTTTGAAGCAGATCATGAAACTGCTGAGCAGGTTAGTTATCATTATTGTTTGAGTAGAACTTCGTCAAACTTGCAACTTAATATCAATGGAAAAGTCCACTGTAAGCTCTATAAGTACATGTATAATAAACTCTTAAACTAAAAGAAAAAAAATGGCTGCTAAGGCATTATTTCATGGAATAATGTCTATTTCCATCTATCATCTACTTAACCCTTTTACTGCGGACCCAATTTTCGAGGTGTATGTACAGTGGTACCTCGAGATACGAGTTTAAGTCGTTCTGTAACCTTGCTCGTATCTCGAATCATTTTTCCCCGTTGAAAGTAATGCAAATGCCATTAATCCGTTCCGGACCTATGAAAAATCCCCAAAACATTGTAAATTATGAATAAAGATGCGTTTTTAATTAACAAGTAAACATGTATAATTAACAAATACGTAACAAAATTTTGAAACAAAGAAATAAAAGAGTTATTTAGAGTAATAGTCTTACTTTGGTGACGGACGAGTTCGGCTAACGAAGGCGAACGGCGAGCAGGA
Source organism: Pantala flavescens (assembly GCA_020796165.1). Taxonomy (NCBI): domain Eukaryota; kingdom Metazoa; phylum Arthropoda; class Insecta; order Odonata; family Libellulidae; genus Pantala; species Pantala flavescens. The sequence continues at coordinate 49,049,930 of CM036879.1, read as the reverse complement.
GGGAGGGAGTGTAGGCACTCTATAGTCCGTTCCACAAAAGCTGGCAGTACGGGAGGCTTATGGGGAAATAAATGCACGTAAATTCCCATAAGAGAGCAACCTAGCCTCCTCCAAGCCGCCAGTTAATTATTTCTGAGGTACTTGTACGGATGAAATTGATATTTTCAACTTAGTTTGGTGGATTTTTTTCCAATTTTTTGGTGAAATCTGAATAAGGAAGGATGGTTCTACATATTGACGAAGATTTCTCATCATTTTAACAAAAGAAATAAATTTTATAGCGGAATGAAAAAAACTGACCTCCTTACCACCCGTGAAAAATACTAAAATTGCCATTTCTCTCATCCTATCAAACATAAAGAGCTAGTTTTTTCTTAGATTACTCTTTATACCTTATGAATACAAAAAAGTCAACTTATATTAATTTTTGACTGATAAAATTTTAGTAAAAAATAATTTACGTGGAACGCAACCTCCGAAAAATTGGATCGTACAGCCAAATATATACATCGCCTAAAAATTTTTTGTTTCTTACGTTACGAAAAACATGCCGCGAGATAAATTGAGATAAATGTTGTTATTTTCATTTACAGGTTATTCTGAGTCGATATCTTGAATAGAACTTTAGTTTTTGAATTTTATAACCGAGGGAGTAATTGATTTAGCGCTCCGATTGCTAATCATTGTTACTTTTTTGCTCGAGACTAATAGACCCGTAAGCGTAATTCGGATTGATCCGGACCCGCTCTCGGTTATAAAATTCAAAAACTAAAGTTCTATTCAAGATATCGACTCAGAATAACCTGTAAATGAAAATAACAACATTTATCTCAATTTCTCTCGCGACAAGTTTTTCGTAACGTAAGAAACAAAAAAATTTTAGGCGATGTATAAATTTGACTGCACGATCCAATTTTTCGGAGGTTGCGTTCCACTTAAATTATTTTTTACTAAAATTTCATCAGTCAAAAATTAATATAAGTTGACTTTTTTGTATTCATAAGGTATAAAGAGTAATCTAAGAAAAAACTAGCTCTTTACGTTGGATAGGATGAGAGAAATGGCAGTTTTAGTATTGTTCACGGCTGGTGAGGTGACCATTTTTTTTAATTCCGCTGTAAAATTTATTTCTTTTGTTTAAATGTTGAAAAAACTCCGTCAATATATAGAACCATCCTTCCTTATCCAAATTTCACCAAAAAATCGGAAAAAAATCCACCGAACTAAGTTGAAAATCTTAATTTCATCCGTTGCGAAGGCAAATTTTGTGGATATCGCGGATATTCCGGAAAAATGACCCGGCGTACGAGGCTATTCGATTTCTCCATAAGCCCCATACTGCCTAGAAAAGTGGAACAGACTATAGACACATACGTTAACGGCGCTTTTTTTAAAACTTAAAACTATTTTCGTAACTTTAAACTAAAACTACACTTTATTTCTTTCAAATAAAAGAAAATTCTTAACTTTAAACTAAACTTAACATTAACGTAAATTTAACTATCACTTGTTTCTACCTTCTTGGCTGCACTTTCTGTACTGTAAAAAAAAGTTCAGTAATCACGCAAATATGATTACAGCGCACAAGATACTCTTCGATTCAAGCGGGTAACACGTGCGAGTGTTATTTGGCTCGTATCTCGAACGAAAATATGGCGCGAGCTCCAGCTCGTATCTAAAAAAACCCGTATGTCGGGCTGCTCGTAACTCGAGGTACCACTGTATATGCCTTCCCTGCTCTGTTGGCCAATGTGAAAAAAGAAAAAATTTGGGAAACATGTAAAAATTAGTTTTTCCCTTGAATAATCCAGAGCAATTGTTTTGGTCGCACTCATCACACACCAATAGATGGCTTTAAGGGTATCAACATAGGCATATTGTCATGAACTTTCATTCATTCAAATATGTACCTGTGCTTGGTGTTCATTGGATTTTGCCATTTTAATATATAATAGATTTACCAAAATACAATTAAAATTTTTTCCCTTGATACGATTTCAAAATATAATTTTATTTATTTGCTTAAGTGACTAAAGTCAGTATTTGACAAGTAAAAATACTTAGAACATAAAACAATCCCAAACAAAACAGAGGACTGTTGTGTAAGAAGAGAGAGAAGGACAATAAAGGGATCTTGAATTACATGTAGTTAGGGCAAATGGTGAACGCTTCCATATGTATGTATGCATTCCAAATGCAACGTGATGAGTGTATGGATACAGACAAGTTGAAATATTTGAATCTCATACAATTTATGCAGTTTTCAATGAAATAACTCTAAATCAAGACCCATTCAAATGTCAAAAAAAGTTTTCTCAATGGGCTGGCAGTGAAAGGGATAAGATTTAATTATTAGTTTTAATTCCTAATGTTGGCAATTTATTATTCAATATCAGTTTTATAATAATTTATCAATATCCAACTTTTTCACAGGTAGTGCGTAAAGTGAACCATATTCTTGAGCTTCATTCCAGTTCTGCACGTAAGGAATATCATGCATTAAGGGAAAAGAAGGCTCAAAAGAGAAGAACATCTACTTTTCATCTTGGTCCTCGCTGAACTAATATTCCTCTGAATGCACTGGGAAAGACTTGGTAGATTCAGTAAAAGCATTGCCCCTGTAATTCCTTTACGATAATACTTAGCCTCAAGATTATTTAGTGTTCAGGGAAAACTTTTGTTTCTAATCCCAGATGTTTAAAAAATATCCTGGCTTTGCTATTTTTCTCATTCTTGTCTTTTTACTAACCTGTTATAAAATCTATTCTTTTACTTTAGTTATTTTAGTTCATCATTGGCAAAATCTAAAGTAATGTTATTTAGCCTTAAAGGTTTAGACTCTATACAATCATTTGAACTAACTCTGTTTGAGAAAGGATTCTTTTTCAGTAGAACTTTTCATATTTTTTGTTTCTGTCACCAAATGAAAAACAAACATGTCAGCTCTAACAATTTTTTCCAACAAATGTGATAATAGAAGAAAAAGTCTAGAGGTTTAGGAACAGTATAAAATATTCCATTATTTAATTTTTCTTACAATAAAACTCAATCTTGTTAGCAAGTAAATAACTTATTTAACCTATTTCCATTATCTAATTTCCAGTGGCATATAATTTAATGCCAGCTTTGCAGGCGTCCATATTATCTTCAGCCCTTTCCAAGACTTTCATCAAGATAATTCGGTTTGTAAGCTCCTGATTTCGAAGTAATGTAGATAAATGCAAATTGTAGCTGCATCTTGATTCGATGTAGTTAAAATTAGGTAAATTTGAAAAATATATTCTCTGGTTTTCTTCTAGCAAAGACCATCCTTCTTCCTCAGTCATCGCATATCTCTCCTTGCAGAAAGCATCGTAAATCCTGTAAATATTATATTTACTGTAACATTATGCATATAGAATAAATCTTTGCTAAAAATTACTTAAATATCAAAATTGCTGTGTTGCTGTGTTTCAAAAAAGTTGCTGTGATTTCAAATTCGACTTGCGAAGTAAAATGTAAAAAAACAAGATTTTTTTGATATTGTAAAGAAGAGTATTATTTCCACTTCTAACTAAAAAATCTAGTAAATATGCTATATAACATGTAACAAAACTAGATACAATGACTAAGTACATAATTTATTAACACATGTATCTACAGTTAACATTCCCTTTCTCCTGCAAATCATACAAATGAATATGATAATAAGCAGCTGATTAAATGAATGACTTCTGGGTATTACCAAAAAAAGTTACAGTAATTAATTACCTCCATACTATTTCTAATGAATTTAAAAATAGGAACACTAGAAGTGTTTCAGTATAGAATTAGCATTATATTAAATATCAGCCTATTATATGGACTATGAGACAGTATTCATGTTTTCTAGTAACAGAATTAAGATTGTCCATAGGTATAGAAAAAGGTGGAAAATATTTTGCTATCTAAGACTTTAAATCAGCAAAATGTGTAGATAAATGATGACTATAGTACTAGAAGTAAAAGTTCAAAAAATTGTTCCTATTAATATTTAAAAGATTTAACATAAGGGAAAGAATATTTCAATTTTAATTTGACAGCTTATTGATGACTAGTCAATTATGACTGTTATCTCTTCTATATTAGCAATCCTACCATCCTTAAATTACATCCTTACTTCCAAGAATTCTTTATTATTTGAAGGGACTTAAACAATCGAATCGCATAGTTATAATGTAAGAAAAGGTTAAATTTTAACATGGGAGTACACTAAAACTTTTATTGACGCTCATGAAATTTTAAGCCAAGAAGTCTTAACTTTGCAATAAATGCATTTTAGTATTTGCCACGTAGAAATTTACAATAATTCGGCTCTCAAATGATAAATCTTTTAGAAAAACTGGATTGGATGCCATTCTGAATTTTTGGCAATACATTTTCTGATGAACATCAACTCATATCATAAGCTAAATCTGTAATAGTAAAGCGATTAAATACAGAACTGAATAACTATTTGTTGGGATGCATTCTTGATTAATTGACAATACAAAATGCACACTAAAATTACACAACTGAATCAATCTTCACATTGGATCATCTATTCTATATTAATGGGAAAAATACATGTTAAGTTATCTAGGCTCTATATAAGTAACACATGAAGTTAGCGATACCCATTCATTCAAGAAAACATTCCAGTTATTACCTCAGCATTTCGTGATACTCCTCCTTTCTGCTCTTCATTACGTCTCTCCATTTATTTTCTTCTTTCTCCAATAAATCCTTATAGCTATGAAATGATTATTTTATTATTAAATTAGATGCATTATAATATAAAACTAAAAAATTTTAACGTTTCCCAAATTAAACTTCTGATGATCCGTACATAAGATGAACGGATTAGGGAATTTGCTGGAAAGAATATTAATTCATTTAAGTTCTCATTATTCACTGGAAAAAAACTTCACTTACTTGCTCATTTTCGTACAAGTTGAAAACTGAAGACTACAGGATTCATCTGAAAATTTTAAACATTGCAATCTAACTTGACTTTCTCAAAACCCAAGTTTTATTCAAACAATTATTTACCTAAGAGAGTGTTTCCTAGGGATCTTCTTCGTACTTCAGCGAAAAAGCTAGATCTTCTTCTTAATTTCTGAATAGGAACCGGAATATCGTCTTCGTCGTTGTACGTCATTTTGACATTGCATTGCTCATTATGAAAATTACCCACGATTTCCGTCATATTCTCAATAAAAACCTGAGACGCTCGACGTCGATTTACTCGATACTTATTTCCAAATACACTGAAATAACAGTTACAGTAGAAAGAGTAAAATAAATCATATAGAAGTATTCTTATCGAGTTTTGATAATATTCCAGGAATCAATTTCAAAGAACCCGTGCGATTACAAGAATAAACGTTGGACCAAGGATGTGTATCCTTAATGCATTAAAATAGGACGGAGTTTGCCTTGTGTTGGTAGTTTGGCATCAGTTGCACAAGATGGCAATGGCGTTGACTTTGGCTGAAATTTAAACGGCATAGTTAGCTGTAGGCCGTTTCAAAATTTTGGGCTGTATTATCCGTATTGTCTTATGGGGGAATCGATTAACCTCGTAGGTAGGTCCATTTTTTGCAAATTCCGCAGAAGTTTTGTCTTAAACGGATAAAATTAAGATTTTCAACTTATTTGTATAAGTTGGTGCGCTGGGACAAGCATCATCCGAGAAAATCTCTCACTCATTCCCACTCACTCAGTGTTACTCTTTATTCAGCGTCAAGTGCTGAATTCAGACCATCGGTTAAGTGTACGCATGATCGGAGATCGAATGAGCATTCATAAAATGACAGTACACATCATTGTAACTAAAAATTTGGCGATTCGAAAGATCTTCTCCAAACTCATTCCGAAGGTCCTCACGGACGACCAACAGCAAAGGCGATTCTTTCAGCGAAGACCTTCTGCAGCCCAATGAAAGTTCAAGTTTTCTGTAGAACGTATTCAGGGGAGATTTTTTCTTGCTGAAAAAGGATATCTTCGCTGAAAGGACAAAACCATGGCACCCTAAGTGCTGTCAAAGACGCTTGCACGCGTACCCTTGAGATCCTTCCGAAATCTGCCTACCAGGGAGCCTTCGAGTGTAGGGAAAGCCGCTGGAAAAGCGTGTCGACGCTTAAGCAATGTACTTTGAAGAATATTAAGGTTGTATAACAATATCTCACATAAATCTATTTTTCTGAAACTTTTCCCAATACTTTTTAGACAGACTATATCTCAGAGGGATAGACCTTTAGGACTACGGCATGGGGTTTTTGACAAATTTGGTGTGGGTCTGTAGCTTGGCTAGCTACATTACTTATAACAAACTGAAAATACTAGGGGCCAACGCTCTCTCGTTTCCTTGTAATTTATGTTTAAAAATAGTCAATCCTAGCCACTCCACTTATAAGCCCTGCAGCAACCTAATTTTTACAAGCAAACAGTAGCTAGCGTGTTAGTTTGCAATTAAAATTAGTATAATTTGACTTTCATGAATGCATAAGGTATGAAGAGTAATCTAAGGAAAAAAAACTAGCATTTTTAGCCGGATAGAATGAAAGCAATGGCAGTTTTATGAATGTTCTAAACCTATTTTTTTCATTCCGCAATAATAATTTTTTGTAAAATCCTCATCGATGTGTAGAATCATCCTTTTCATAAAAAAAATCGAGCAAACTAAGCTGAAAAGGGTAATTTTATCTGTTCGAACGAAATTTCTGCGGATTTTGCGCAATAATGTACCTGCGCACGAGACTATTTGATTACTGCCTAAAATTTTGAAACGTGATATGGTTGTTTGTGCTTATTGTAAGTTGTTCACATATCTTTTTCATTTATATTGAAAATATTTAAAACCAAGTCCTTCCAATTTTATTTTTCTATGCAATTAAGTAAGAGAAAACAGCGCGCTGAATTCTCTCATTTAAAATACACGGAGCCATAAAAATACGATTCTTTTCACGATGTGAACCGGAGTGTACGTAATACGAAGTAAATAATGTCTACACTTCACAACCATACCGGTTTTATCTAAAACCCTGCACTGCAGTCCTAAAGGTCCCCATGTCAATACAATATTGGCTCTCAACAATAAATCCATTTCTAATAATTATAACTAATAAGCATTTTTGGTAAAAGATACCCACCCTTGTTATTCTGATATAGTAAAATAATTCTTTTTTAGATGACTTATTTTGAAACAGTTGAAGCACCTTCACAAGCATCTGAGATGTTTGTAAATCCTAAATAGAAAGGATGCAGTTTTATTTTACATTTGAATGAAATGTATATATGTGGTTGATAAAGAAATAAATAAAAAATGGGAAGTTCCCTAAGTCACATCAAACCATTCAAAAAGCAAGCAACTTCATTCAAGAGAAAGGAAAAATAGTCAGGGATAAAAATCATATGGAGCTAGAAGTATTACAAATCCAATCAACTATAACAAACTATATAAAATATATTTACTATACATAACTTGTAATCAGAATCAGTCATGGTTTATCACAAGCATTGTACAGTAACAATGACAGTAATATTTGCATTGATGTTTGGTCAGTTTCCACTTACTAGCTAAACTTTTCATTAATACAACTTAGTTTGAGAGAGAATATCTTACATGGAGTCTTTTCTCTCACCAAGTACAAAGACAAACAACTGAATCAAAAAACTGAGGAGGGTAGGATGCACAGAGTAGAAAAATATTTATTCGGCAGGCATTTTAATAGTTTCACAAAACAAAATCATTTAAGTTGGTATGGGTCCCTTGATTCATTTTAACATCAACAATTCTCACTCATATAAATGGATTTTAGATTAGTTGCTTTGATGTTAGACAGAAAAGCTAATCAGACTCTTCATTAGGCAAGACAAGCCAATTACAATGATAATGATTAATTTCTTCCAGTCTTGCTTATTCCTTACATAACCAAATGCAACAAAATTGTTGATCAACTGAACATTGTCAGTGCAGTATGACAGGGCAATGAATAACAAGTTTTTATGGCAGTGCAATATACAGATGAGATACTGCAAGTAAGAGCAACTAAATGCCAATGTAATTCACAAATCAAATTTTTCCTATTTTACCAGGAGGATTGCTCTATCATATTATTATTTGTTGCAAATCTAAATTAATAGGACAAAGGAAATGAATTTATATAAATTGTTCCACCAACTGGCCAAAAAATCATGGAATAGCCACTCACAGTAATTCTACTACCAATTAACTACATATATACAAAAATCAGTACATAACAAGAATTTCAAATTTCACCAGCAGCTTGGTTGGCTAAGACCAATATATGCCATAATGCTTTTCATAAAAAACAGAACAATTAAAGAGCATAAGTATCCACTAATTAAATTTAGAGTCAAACCCAATTTTATTTCCTCTTCTATTATGTTTTAACTTCTTATACATGCTGTCAACTCTTAGTAAGATACTTGTAACTCCATTTACTTGTGAAACTTGCGTGAGGAATCTTTGGCATGATCAAGCAACAACTGACAAGGAGTAAATGGAGATCCATAATGCTCTTCAAATTCCCTCATTTTTGAGACAAATTTATCAGCACCATAGCTGTCCAGATAGCGGAATGGACCTCCGCTGAAAGGAGGGAAGCCTAGCCCAAAAACAGCTCCAATGTCCCCTTCCAGCTAGAAATAGTAAGAAATTCATTTATTTCTATTAAGGAGAAAGTTTACTCACACCATAAAAATTCCTTACGAAGAGAATAATAATGCAAGAGATGAAGCACTTAAAATTCCATAGTCATATAGTCATTTAAAAGAGATCAACAAAGCTAACAAGTCATGATATTAATAGATACATTTGTTCTCATCAAATTTTAACATAATAGATACAAAAGGTGTAGGAATAAAATTCTCAAATGTTTCTCTAGGCGGCATTAAAATGCCAAAAGTACGGAACTTATGCAGCTCTTCAATTAATTTTAGATAACTCAAAAACTATGCATGATATTGAAATGAAACAAAAACTATTATCATGACAATAGAACAGTGCCACTTTTTGCTTCTTTTTAATTAAGAAATGAAATTACTTGAATGGAATTTGACTTACAAAGCAAGAATTTAAAGATTTTTTTTCTCTTATTTTATCTCATCAATCTTTTTTAAAATAAAATAATTTGTATTAAATTATAATGACACATAATATAAGTAATAAATACCCAACTGTGTTAATTTATAAAAATATTTTTACAATTTTCTTTTTGTGTCGTATTCTCTACAACTCACATTATCACTCGATTCAGATGAGTCAATTTTCTCCAAATCACTTTACAAATACACTTCAATTTCTATTTCTGTAAGATACTGAGCTATAATAGATAGAAATATAAGATACCGAGCTATAATAGATAGAAAATAATAAGAAAGGGAATTACACACACTCCTTTGCAAAAGGTAAATTCTCTAAGGTGTAGGCACGAGAAGACTATGAGCGTAGAACTAAGGAATACAAAGCTTTCAGGAAAGTTTCATTTTTATCTTTCTTTCTGACAAGGATAAGAGTGGACCACTTACTTAAGCAGAAGATAAAACAAACTCAATATTGTTTACATCCACTATAATCTGGTAGGGAGATGTGTAAGAGAATATTGGGACTTTCCAGAGGCAGAGGAGAGACACTCCTGATGAGAAGAGCAAATTTCAAAAACGATAATGAATAATTATCTTAAGTCTATTGAGTTAGGTTTCTATATAGCAGATTAATAAGAGTCATTCTTAGAGTTAAAAAAAATCCCTCTCCACTCTGAGTAAAGAAAGTGAATATAAGCAGATTTGAAATGAAGAGCGTCTCAGTGGTCCCTAAATTGACCGCTCGGCCGTTCGTATCTACATTTGGTGGTCTCGATAGGGACAGCTCGGAAGTTAAAGTTTAAAGGTTTCATGATGTTTTATGAAGTTAAAAGGCTTAATACATATTTTGACAACAAACAAATCAGAGAATCAATCCTTACTGCTTATGGATGCTGTATTGTGTGCCTAAGATGATTAAATGATATCTGATGAAAAACATACTAATATATCTAATTTTTAAGTTGTATGTAATGACTTACTGGATTGGCCAATATGCCTTCTTGAAGACAAAGGACAGCCTCATTCACAAAGCGTGTCACCATACGCAACTGCAGATCAATAGGATCTACAGAACCCTTTGGCTCAAGCTGATGTCTCCTCATCAAATCTATAGCTTCTTCATTAACAGGCCTATCTTTGGTGCCTTTTTCATAGATGTAACAGCCTTTTCCAGATTTACGACCTATTAAAATTAAATAACTCCTTTTTAAATAACTTCCTGAGAATAAATTGTAAAGAATACAGTCAATCCTCCATTTAGTAATAATAGCTAAAAAATGAAAACACACAGTCCCAAAAGAAATTAAAAAACAAGAATCAATTTGAAAATCAACACCAAAGGGGTTTAGTTTAAGAAAAGAGTTGTAATCTTCCAACCCAGGACATAAAAACTCTAAAACAAATGCGCAACATGCAGATAGTTATAATAAAATGTCTTTTGTTGGCTGAAATAAAAATGTGTGCTTAGCATATTAAAACTATTACAAATTAATTTAATAGCCAGATGATCTAGTAAAACAAAGGAAGGAGGCATATTTTACAAAAAATATTACTGACAACCAATATTAAATGGCATACAAGAAAAAATAAAACAAAAATCAATATCAATTAAATCAATATTAAATAAGTTAATTTTTAATTCAAATATCAGTAAAGGTACACTTGCTGACAGCAACCAATCAGAAAATATATCTTTTAATAAAATGCAAGATTGTTCGAAAGATTATTTAGATAAGACATGACAAGCGTAAACTGAAGTACATTTTTGTAGCATACAGAGTTTGAGTTTATATGCTTTTCTTAAGGTATCATTATTACCGTCCTGCCATCCAACCAAGGCCATCCTGCAAAAATCAATGTCATCTTTCGCTTATGTGCGAATAATTTTATAAACACTCCAAATTTCAAAAGGAAATTCAGTCAGGAAGTGTCTCAAAAGAAATTCCGATTTCTCAATGCATTTTTACGAAAAAAAGGTAAACTCCCCATAGAATCGAACCAACGACCATTCACAACAAACATAAAGTAAGTAGGAGATAAACATAAAGATTAGGCCCATCTATTATGAAATTTAAATGTTCTACGCGACCAGGAAGTGCCTTCAACGACAACGAACCAACGACCATTTACGACAATCTTAGGAACGCTTTTATATGAGAATGGTCCCTTTAATGGCTGTGTGAAATTTTAAACCTCTGCACGGTTGGGAAGAGATAAGAAAAATATATTTTATATATATATATATATATATAATATATATATATATATATTATATATATATATATATATATTATATATATATATTATATATATATATATATATATTATATATATATATATATATATATATATATATTATATATATATATATTATATATATATATATTATATATATATATATATTATATATATATATATATATATATATATTATATATATATATATTATATATATATATATATTATATATATATATATATATACTATTATATATATACTATATATATATATATTATATATATACTATTATATATATATATATACTATATATATATATTATATATATATATATATATATATTATATATATATATATATATATATACGAGTAAAGGTGCGCTTGCTGACAGCAAGCAATGCATTAATTTATCTTTAGTAAAAAATAAAGTTTTAAACATAAAGTGAAGGACCTTAACGCAGCTGAAAGCAAGCAATGCTATAATATATCTTTAATGAGAAATAAAATTTTTCGGAAGATTACTTCGCTCAAACATTGATAAACATAAACTAAAGGATACTATCGCAGCTGACGATGCACATAATTTGATTTCCCATGCATTTCTTACGCCAGCATTATTCCCGCCCCGGCGTCGAACCAAGGCCATCCTATTAGAATCACTGTCATGTCTCTTGAGTATGTATTCTTTATAAATACTCCGAATTTCAAGTGAAAATACCTTAAGGAAGTATCTCAAAATTACTCCTTAATTCCCTATGCATTTCTTAAGAAGATATTGTTAAAGCCCCCCTAGAATCGAACCAACGACCATTTACGACAATCTAAGGTATGCTAATATATAAGAATGATCCCTTTTATGGCTGTGTGAAATTTCGAACCTCTGTGCGGTCGGGAAGTGTTATAAAATGCTTTCGGAAATATGGTCAAGGCTTTCCTTACGGGAAAAATCGAGATTACGGGATGCTCTGGAATCGAACCCATGGCACATAAGGAAGTGTTGATTTTTTTTCGATGTACATAATATACATATCTATATGTATAGAAAGTTTGAATGATCTATGTCTCATGATAAGAGAGCTACGATTTTTTTAAATTTGAAAATATTTCACCTCCTAGCATCTAACCCATGACTAGTTGTGGGTAAACTATAGCATTTTTCTGTAGATATGTATAATAGCAATAGATACATAAAATCTTATCTTTCTAGCTTAATGGGAAGTATTTTATAAAAATATTTGAAAAACGATCCTTTGTATTTCTACGGGGGAACGTTGATTTCTGGGGCCTCCTAGCATTGAACCCATGATAGGTAGAGTGGATTTCCAAATTTTTCCTAGGAGAGATTTAGCGGGCCATTACTTAAAAATAATCGGCAACTCCATGGCCAAAGTGGTTTGGGCCTGACATGAATATCCTATATACATATTTGTGTGTTATATATATCCCCCCAAAGTGTCTGTATGTAAGAGATAAGATAGTTTAAAGATGTGTAAAAATTAGGATAAATTTTGTGGTATTGTTGTCAGGGAAGCAACTAAGAAATAAATAATAAGCTGATGAACATAACTTCAAAGATTGAAATGTCTCTCTCATCCTCAATTAGGCTAAGAAATGAGGGAAAGAAAAGAAAATTAAATCTTAAATTAAAAATGAGGAGTTAAATGATGAGGAGTATACTCATCCAGATAGGTGGCACGTTTTCCTGTCATGGATGAGTATATTCTTCCTGCCCAAAACTTTCATCTCAGTTCAAGTTCAAGCCGAATATACTCGTCAGATCAATGTAGTTATATTTCTAATACTAGATGCCATTTGTGGATGGAATCCTCAGTGTATCTAGCGGATATTTTTGAAATTATCTTATACTTACTCGAATGAGTATAGGCAACCCCTGATGCAAATTTCATAACAATTGGTAGCAAGAAGTAATAACAAACATTTTCTTGAATTAAAGAGGTAATTCATCTTAAATTGATAAATTTATACATCATAGGATATAGTTAATGTAATATTTTCAGTTCTTTCCTATAAAATAATGAGTAATATTGAGAAACTAAGGATAAACAATTACATATCAGCTTCAGAAAAAAAGGGACCAAGTACGTTTATTCCAAATGACAAAAATAAAAAGAATATTAAATAAAAAAATGACATTTTCTGAGTGAAATTTGAAAAATAATTTAGTAGGGAAATGTTTAACATTTATACCCTAGGGAGTAATTTGCATCATACTTCAATTATTGTTCATTATAACTTTTGTACATGAAAGCATAAAGTGCATTAGTCTGAATTACGTTCTGTATAAAAAACTAGACAAAATTACACTCTGTGTTTAAGTTATAACAGATTATCCATAAATTAAATTTGCTATATTTTTCCAATTCCATTGAGATGGATATTACTGCATGAGTATATACATTAAAATTCACTACATTAAACTATGACTACATGAATGCTGATCATCATTAACAAGAAACCTATCAAGCCATACCAAGAAATCCACTAGCCACCATATCTTTCAAAACTGCAGGATCTCCTCCTCCAAATCGTTCTCCAAAGCAAGAGCCAAGATGATCTGCAATGTGAGCAGCAACATCAATACCTACTTCATCTGCAAGAGTGGCAGCACCAACTGGAAAGCCAAATGATTTGCTCAACTTGTCTAACTCTTTGGGTCCTTGCCCCTCCTGTTAAAAATATAAAACAAATAACTACGTTAAAATTGTATAAGAGTACTATAGGTACTCAAAAATTAATGTTATTTCATTCCTTACCAAGTAATTCAATAAAATCAAAATTATAATATAAGAAAAAAGTTGGTAATCCTAGCCCTAAGAAGATGACATAATAATATATATTTGAAAATGGTAGGCAAAGTTATAAGAGCATAAATTGCAGTCACACAGACAAGGAAGTGAGTTAATAGAAAATTATTGAACTCTAGACCATAATACCTGCATAAGCCTTATAACTTCTGCCATCATAGCTGCCAAAATTCTTGTAGTATAAAATCCAGGGCCATCCTTGACAGTGATCACAACTTTACCTTGCTTAAGGCCAACAGCAACAGCTGAAGCTGCTGTATCCTTTGATGTCTGATCATGAGTGATTATTTCCAGAAGCTGCATTTTATCCACAGGTGAAAAATAATGCATTCCAATTACCTGAAAATATTTCCTGGATTTAAAATGGAAATTGAGGCCTCAAACCATTAGACTGACATTTAAAAGAGCATAAGTATTCTAGGAATAGAAGAAGGGAACCCACCCAACCTATCATGGATTTGATTTTTAGAGGCTCCAAAATTGGATTTTTTCCTGTAAGAATGATGATTTAATATCTGTAAGATGATCAATTTTCAAAGATTTTATAAATACTTCTCAAGGACATAAAATAATGAAATGTCATAGATCTGTAGAAGTCCATAAGTTTTATATATATTTGCTACGTATTTTGTGTTGAAGGTTGTTCATCTGATGCCAAGGCTTGATCGAATTTTCCCAATTTAAAATAGATGGAAGGCATATTTTTTATAATATTTTACGTTATTTATTTCAGAGATGGGCAGCTGTAACTTTGCAAGGCAATAGAAAATATAATTATCTTTGTTTGGTTCTAGAGAACATGTAATATTCTCCGGAAGGAATACATGGGTAACTGATAATGCACTCATCTACATGAGTACTCTGCAAGCCGCCTTTCGGCGTGTGGCAGGGGGTGTTAACACCTATTTTACTTTATCGCGTATTTTAGTCTATTATTATCGCATATAGCAGCTGTGCGCAACCTGCGGCCGTACGGCCGCATGCGGCCGTGGGCAAGGACTTTGGCGGCCGTGGACGTCTATATTAAAGTGTACATAGTGGCGGCCGTGCCGGTGTAGGGTCTCTGGACCCCAGCGAGTACGGGGTCTCAACGCTGCGGAATCTTATCTCTATCTATCTTATCTCTTACTCTGGGTGTTTTCAAACCCAGGAGTAGATTAGAAGTCACGTTACTAGCGGCTAGCTCGGCTTTAACGCGAACGAAGACCAAGACTTCCTGAAACAATTGCTATAAAGGTTTTTTGTCCTATATGACGTTACGTAGATATATTTTACATATGTAGACCAGTAAATAGAATATTGTCATATACATCATACTCGTTTTAGTGTATAATCTATAAATTTTTACATAAATCATAAAAAATTATTAAGCGTACTTGGACTTATTGGCGGCCGTTATTAAAGTAAAAAGTCTGTAGTGCGGCCGTCAATAGCGGAAAGGTTGCGCATCCCTGGCATATAGTGTGCTGGAAGAAGGAATTCTTAAAACGATTCGTCCTAGCATCTATTTCACCCGCATTATCGGATTGGACTAGATAGCAGGGTGGTCGCATAATTTCCATTACGTCTTCCGAAAACGTACTTTCTCATAACTTATCTAATAAACGCAATCTGGCTGCAAATCTTCTATCTGCTAACGTTTCCCAACCTGCGTCTGATAATAGGTTACGCTTGCCTTTTTATCGTAGCAATTTTTTACAAATCGTATTGCTTTACGTTGAACCTTTTCGAGTTCGCAGGTACTAATTTCGTCCGCGGGATCCCAAATACTAGATGCGTATTCTAGTTGTGGTCTAACTAACGCGAAGTAACAACGTTCTCTCACTCTTTTGCACTTCTACCTACAATACGCCTAATGAAGCCGAGTTTTCTATTTGCTTTACGGCATATATTTCGTACGTGTGCGCTCCAATTTAAGTTGTTATTGAGAGTAATTCCGAGATTTTTAACCGAATCTACTACATTAACATCTGACTCGTTAATTTGGTACGATATATTCAGACGCATTTGTTTTCTTTCGAAGAGTTTTAATACGGAGCATTTACTAACGTTAAGGTCAAGTTGCCATTTTCGCACCAACGTTGAATACGAATTAAATCTCTTGACAAAGGAACACGATATATATATATATATATATCCCCCCGAAGCGTCTATATAAAATAGATGATACATAGATCATAAAAAACTTTCTCAACTTATAGATATGCTCATTATGTAGTCAGAAAAAAATCAGCAGTAATCTAACTGTGAGGGGTTCGACTCCAGAATGACCCATTTTTCAAATTTCCCCTCAAGAGATACATGGGCTAGAGTTCCGAAAAGATTTTATGGCAATTTTCGTTGGTGTAAAAGATTTAAATTTCACACAAGCATCGTAAAGCTTTTCTCCATAAAGCCTCAGTAGAAATGTCGTAAATGGCCGTTTGTTTCAACTCTAGGGAGTGTTTACTTTACGTCCAAATGTAATTCATAGGGAATTAAGAACTCTTTTTGAGGCACTTCCCTAAGATATTTCCATACGAAATCTGGAGTATTAAAGATGATCATACTCAGGTGAATAATAAAAGTATTTTAACAGGATGTTCTTGGTTTGAAGCCGGAGTGGGAATAATTCTGACATAAGAAATGCAAGGGAAGACAATGTGTGTATTTGCTCAGATAATTTCATTTAGTTTATCTTTAGTAATGTGTAAGAAGATTAATTTTCCAAAATATCTTTAATTTCATTGAAAAATATATTATAGCATTGTTTGCTGTTAGCAAGCACATCCTGCGAAAAACACTGTCATAATTCCTTTGAGTAAGATTGACTTTATAAACACTCCGAATTTCAATAGAAATTCACTCAGGAAGTGCCTCAAAATGTGTTCTTATTTCCATATGCATTTCTTAAGGAGTATAGCTAATCCAATAACTTCGAGTGCTAAACAAAACAGCGTTAAACAAGGCAACGTAAAAGAACATATGTAAATATGTAATGGGGATCAGTGAAAGAACAAATAATAAGAAAATTTATCAGTTCTTGCCAAATTTATCACAATAAAATAAAATATTGTTTATATCTTTATACACTTAATAACCTTGATGAGAACAAATAAATCATTTGACGCAGGAAAGCTGCGCTTGTACTGGGATCGCGACTATGGAGAATGCAGTTGGAAACTTTTCTCTGGACAGACTAACAGAAGAGCGTTGAAAAGAATACATAGTATATCTAAATATCACCTTCACTATAAGGTGCACTGATTTTGGTTGGTGCATGGCCGATTCCTTTGCACATAAACAACATGTATCAATACTGTGTGTGGTATAGGGGAATCCCAAAAAAAACCATTTATACCAAAACAGTGTTAAGCGGGGTCTTACCGTATAGCTACATGAAATTTCTTTCTCTCTGGCTTTATGGGAAGTATTTTTTTAAAATACCCGAATATCGACCCCATGCATTTCTTATAGCAGCATTTTACCAACCCGGGAGTTAAATTAAGGACAATCTGCACCAGATTAACATATCATTTGCTTGATTATATTTTTTTTTAACGCTTCCCAAGTTTCAAGATTAAATTTTGGGTAGAAGAGCCTCAAAAAGGGCTTTTCCATGTATGTAAAAATTTTCCATGAATTGTGGTGGAACTCATGACCTACTGTGTAACGGTCTTTTAAGCAAAGGCTATTATAATTGCTACAATCCCGCAAACATTTAGTCCATCTGCAGAAGAAATAAAGAAAAAAAATATTCAAATCTGCCTTCCATGTATTTTAAATGGGGAAATTTCAATCAAGTCTGGCATCAACTAATGACCAACAGCGTACAAAAGATGGCTGAAACACATAGATATGACAGAATTCTACATATCTGTTCATTTTGAAGCCTCTATGTCATCTGCAAAAATTATTTAAAAATAAATCAAAAAACAACCCCCATGCATTCTTATGGGGAAAAAACAACTTTGGGGCCTCCTAGAAACGAACCCATGATAAGTAGAGTCGGTTTTCAATTTTTTCCCAAGTATTCACATGGCAAAAAAATCAGCAAGCCTGCGGCCCCAGCGGTTTGGCCCTGACATTGGTATCCTCACATATATATCCCCCTGAAGCAGCAGTATAATAGAAACATACATAGATACACTCACACAGGCTGGGCCTGATTTACAATAGAATTTTTCATTATCACTTTTAATGAGAAAGTATATTAACACAAACTTGATTACTATTATTTATAGGATAAAAACGTAATTTATAATATAACCAATATAATATTAAACCAATAAATATATTAAAATTAAGAAATAAATAGAAATTAGTAAGCTGCAAAGCTAAAGAAAAAGTTTTTTTTTAAATAAACCTAAAAGATAATTGGATAAGATTCTTAACTACTTGAAGGGAATTCTAAAAATAATCTAATAAAAACAACTTTGTAAATTTCCACAGAAAATTGGCTGTGTAAATTTTGTGGAAATTTACAAAGTTGTTTTCATTACTATGGCATTCCACGAAGTCACGCCTTCTCACATTGATTTCACTAAAAATAATGGATCAGGCAAGAGGTTAAGAAGAAAAATTAAAATTGAAAGATTTCTTTACCATGAATTGCCATATCATTATAAACCATACAATTATTTTTAACTTTATCTGCAGCTTAAATCATAGCCATATTCAAATAACTATCAGCAAAATAGATACAGAGAATTATGAAATCAATGTGAGAAGGTGTGACTTTATGGAATGCCATAGTAATAAATTTACAAAGTTGTTTTTATTACAGAGAATTGCTTTTCTCTAAGATCTTAATAACAACACTTGCTTGAACAAATGATTGTCATTAGACAATTAAGACTGAAAAAATGTTACTTTAAATTAGTGGAAAAAACTAGTCTAATTCCTTCATTTATATAGATTTTCACCTATCTCATCTTTTTCTAAGAATTTACATTCTCACCAAAAATTTCATTCAAAGCTTAGTCACCTTGTCAGGCCTTTGGCTTCCAGCAGCTATCTTAGTGATTGGCAGTGCACTTGTGTTTGAAGCAAATATGCAATGAGGAGGAATGACTTTCTCAACTTCTTGTATTACTTTGTGCTTTACGCCCAAATCTTCAAATACTGCTTCAATTACCATATCACATTTTTCAAAATTGCTGTATTCTAATGTTGAGTCCAAATTTGACAAATGACGGTCTCGTTCAAAACTTAAAAGATAAAAGAAAGTCATTAAGCAAAAAGCCAAAGTATTAGCTGAATCCATTTGAAGTTTGGATTGAGAGGATAAATATTAAGATTAGATACCAGCAAAAAAAATAATTCCTACCCAGACATTCTCTTTCTCTTCACAGCTTTGTCAAGACCAGTCTGAATTTGGTTCTGACCTCGAGCTAATCCAGCCATAGTGGTATCTTTCATGATAACCTTGTAGCCTTTATCAATGGAGACCTGAACTATACCTGCACCCATGAGTCCAGCTCCTAGAACAGCTACAGTCCTATATAAGAGAACAGTTTCAAATAGATGAAAACATATTAAAAACATTTTAACTTTCATCAGTTAAAAAGGATTTTAGAATTAAAATATTTTGTTGGCGTAAGAAAAAATTACATAAATTTCTATAAATAGTGATAAAATTTCCAACTATATTCCAAGTAGATGGGTAGAAAGACAATCTATTTTTTGTTTGTAATTAATTCTCTCCACACAAATAAATATAAAAGTGACCATCAATACATTTTTAAAGATTTACACCTAAACTAAGTATCTGGTTACCCAAAATAAAATAATCACATTGAAGAAGTAACTTACTTTACTTCATTCTGTGGAACTCCAAAACGATTCTTCTTACACTCTGTCTGACCATGAAATAATCCAATGAGACCTCTGCTTTGGGGTGTCATACCTAATTCTCCAAAAGCTTTGCTTTCTGCCTCATACCCTTGGATTTCACCTTTGTCAATACCAGTTCTTAAAACTTCCAGAATCTGTTCAGAATTAAAGATAAAAAATTAATTCCTATATACTTGCATGACAGTAAACAGAAGAGATACATGCCCACAGCGAATGGCTGTAGGTGAGATATGAATGACAATAACTGTGTGATGAAGAAATCAATATAAAACTTATGAATTATGTCGGACATTATGAGTTCTCTTCCATCTGGATATAAATTCATCTCTCAATAGGATATCTAGACCACCCAAACAAAATTCATGTCTAAGGTAAATTACGAATTGGTACATGAAGTGTTAGGCTCTTGAAAATAGAAAACTTGAGAACCTGAATAAGCATAGTAAAACAGAAAGACAAAAAAGATATAAAAGGCCTAGGAGAGATGGGAAGAACAACAATCAGAATCAGAATAATTCACTGTAATTTACTCAAGTGGAATAAGGATCAAAGAAAATAATTCATGAAATGCATTTTACAGTAATTGCTAATAGTGATAGGATTTTAGTTAAATGCTCAGCCAGTTCATCTACTCCTTATGCAAGTATATATGCCAAGATATAGCCAAAACCAAAGAATTGCTTTTTTAAACTAAAATATTTTTCCAAAGGTCATTTGTAACTTTTAGCATAAACAAGGTAAGTTCATAATAAGTATACAAAACTATTTCATTTTCAGAGAATTGATAAAATTATTTGTTTCATAATTATACATTTTAAAACAAATATTTGCATATTTGTAATATAAATTAAATTAAAATAATATATATATATATATATATATATATATATATATATATATATATATATATATATATATATATATATATATATACGAGTAAAGGTGTGCTTGCTGACAGCAAGCAATCGAAAAATATATCTTTTAATAAAACTTAACATTTTCCGAAAGACTTTATTCGGATAAGGCATTCTTACTTAAGGACATTTTCGCAGCGAGCTTTGAATTGATTTCGATTTCCCATGCATTTTTTACGGCAACATTATTCCCGCCCCGGCGTCGAACCAAGGCCATCCTACGAAAATTACTGTTATCTTCCGCTTGAATATGATTGACTTTATAAACATGCCAAATTTCAAATGGAAATACATTAAGGAAGTACCATAAAATGAGTCTTAAATTCCCTATGTATCTCACATGGAGAACCAATTAACGCCCCCTAGCATCGAACCAACGACCTTTTACGATAATCTTAGGATAGCTTTTATATGAGAATGGTCTCCTTAACGGCTGTGTGAAATTTTGAACGCCTGCGCGGTTGGGAAGTGTCATAAAAAGCATTCGGAAATATGGCTAATGTATTTTAAACGGGAAAAATCGAGATTACGGGTCGCTCTGGAATCGAACCCGTGATACATAGGCAAGTGCTGATTTTTTTCTAATTACAGTTTGTATGTATCTATTTGTTTAAAAAGTGTGAATGATCTAAGTGTCATATTAAGGAAGCTAGGATTTTTTAAAATTCGAAAATATTTCACCTCCTGGCATCGAACCCATGACCAGTTGCACGTAAGCGATAGCATATTTTCGTAGATATATATAGTAGCAATAGCTACATGAAATCTTATCCTTCTAGGTTAATGGAGAGTATTTCTAAAATCATTTGAAAAACGGCCCAATGCATTCTAAATGGGGAAAATCGATTTTTGGGGCCTCCTAGAATCGAACCCATGATAGGTAGAGTGGATTTCCGATTTTTTCCTGAGTGAGATTTAGTGGGCCATTACGTAAAAAAATCGGCGGCTCCGTAACCAAGGCGGTTTGGGCCTGACATTAATATCCTATATATATATATCTGTATATATATCCCCCCGAAGCGTCTATATATAATACGAGTAAAGGTGTGCTTGCTGACAGCAAGCAATGCAATAATTTATCTTTAGTAAAAAATAAAATTTTAAACATAAAGTAAAGGACCTTAACGCAGCTGAAAATGCACCGAATTCGATTTCCCATGCATTTCTTTCGGCAGCATTATTCCCGCCCCGGCGTCGAACCAAGGTCATCCTGCTAAAATCACTGTTATGTTTCCCTTAAGTATGATTGACTTTATAAACACCCCGAATTTCAAATGGAAAATCATTCAGGAAGTACCTTTAAATGAGTCCTTAGTTCCCTATGCATTTCTTACGAAGTTATTGTTAACGCCCCCTAGAATCGAACCAACGACCATTTGCGACATAAATACGGTCGCTTTTAA
This sequence comes from Pantala flavescens, assembly GCA_020796165.1. NCBI lineage: Eukaryota > Metazoa > Arthropoda > Insecta > Odonata > Libellulidae > Pantala > Pantala flavescens. The sequence goes on along the minus strand of CM036879.1, from coordinate 49,027,608 downwards.
GTGAAAACGGTCCCTTTTATGGCTGTGTGAAATTCTGAACCTCTGCGAGGTTGGGAAGTGTCATAAAATGTTTTCGGAAATATGGTCAATGTATTTAAAAAGGGGAAAAATCGAGTTTATGGGACGCTCTGGAATCGAACCCGTGACACATAGGCTAATGCTGATTTTTTTCAAAGTACAATATAAACAAACTTATCTATTTGTGTTGTAAGTTTGAATTTTCTACGTACGACATTAAGGGCGCTACGATTTTGTAAAATTCGAAAATACTTCACCTCCTGGCATCGAACCCAGGACCGATTGTACGTAAAATACTAAATTTTTCCGGAGACATATATATTAGCAATAGGTATATGAAATCTTATCGCTCTAACTCAATTGGAAGTATTTTTAAAATTATTTGAAAAACGGCCGCATGCATTCTTAACGGGGAACATCAAGATTACGGGACACTCTGGAATCGAACCCGTGACACACAGGCAACTGTTGATTTTTTTCAAAGTACATTTTATTTGTATCTATTTGTTTAAAAAGTTTGAATGATCTAAGTATCATATTAAGGAAGCTAGGATTTTTTAAAATTCGAAAATATTTCACCTCCTGGCATCGAACCCATGATCAGTTACACGTAAGCGATGGCATTTTCCGTAGATATATATGGTAGCAATAGCTACATGAAATCTTATCCTTCTAGGTTAATGGGAAGTATTTTTAAAATCATTTGAAAAACGGCCCAATGCATTCTAAATGGGGAAAGTCGATTTTTGGGGCCTCCTAGAATCGAACCCATGATAGGTAGGGTCGGTTTCCCAATTTTTCCTAAGTGAGATTTAGTTGGCCATTACGGAAAAAAATCGGCGGCTCCGTGGCCAAAGCGGTTTGGGCCTGACATTAATATCCTATATATATGAATATATATATCCCCCCGAAGCGTCTATATGTATAGATATATATATATATTATAATTTTTAATATAATATATATAATAATATAATATATTATATAAATTACATTAAATCATTTAAAATATTCTCTTTTTTATTACCTTCAGTGGCGCTGGGTAGAGACCTCCAGTCATCTTCATCACCTGCCCTTTTGCTTTTGTGAATATTTGGTCTTTCACAAAATCATATTTGAGAGCAAAATCCATTAAACGATCCATCATACTTTTTTTACGGTCGACTTTCAAAGTACCAGCTGCCAATCCCTTAGCTGCTTCAACAGCAACTTCTTCAAGATACTTCAGTGTCCTTGAGCAAGATAAAAAATGATGAATAGAAAACTAGAAATAGCAAGAAACAAAACAGAAAATAAATCCAAACATTTAATAATTTAATGATGTGCAACACAAGACATTTTAATGAAAAGGTTGACCTCCAAAACAAGTAACTCATACATGAAATTTCATCATCTTCCACTGCCCTGACGCCAAAAAGTATACTCGTCCAGATAGGTAGCTTTGTTTTCCTGCATATACTTGTCCTACCCAAAAATTTCGTCTTCATTCACGCTAAAGCTTAGTGGACAGTATATAGTGAATATTTAGGAAATTAGCTTATTTTAACTCGAGTATAGGCAACCCGTGATGCAAATTTCATAACATTTGGTAGCAAGAAGTAATAACAAACATATATTTCTTAAATTAAGGAGGAAATTCACCTTAAACTTTATAAATTACATGATACAGTAAAGGTAATACTTTTGGTTCTTATTTGTAAAAGAATGAGTTATATAGAGAAACTTAAGAAAAGTGTCAATAACATAGCTAAGGATAGAGTAATTAAATATGAGCTTCAGAAACAAGGCACTAAGTACGTTTATTCTAAATGACAGAGACAAGAAGGATATCAAATATAAATATGACATTTTCTGAGCAAAATTTGAAAAAAAAAAAAAAAAACACCAGGGAAGTGGTTAAGGGACAGATATACAATTTGAACCTGCATACAAGTTTTCCAATTGAACTGGAACAACTACTAAGCAAATTTGGTCTATGACAACGTAGAAAAATAACTGAAATATGACAAAATGTTCAGGACTAGAAGCATTTGAGAATAAATCCCTTCCTCACAGATTGCTGTACCTCTTTACTAGTTAATCCCATTTGAAGTTTGACATGGAACATTGTTTAAGTCCCAGCCATTTTTCTTTTCACTTCATCTAATCTCTTCTGATTAATGAGACTAGCCTATGACAAAAGAGAATCAAAATTAAGACGACCCATCTTATTTGTAACAGCTTCTCACTGTAAGTTTAGGAGATAAAAATGTTAAAAGATTGCATTTTTTTAATTGTGCCGGGACAAGCCAAACCTGCTTATCTCAGATAACAGCTCTTCTGAGCTCTATATATATCAGCAGATTTGGTGTTGGAGTAGAGGCAATTGAAGAGCTTTTTCCAAACCGTTATTTTTGCGTTGTGGACGATGGTTTGGGACCTAGAAACAGATCTTTTTCTCTCCCTGATTATAATATTTTTTGGCTTGTATATGTCATCTTTCATACACCATGTACACATTTTGGAGTTATTATGCAATTTAATAATACTCTTTTCTTAGGATTTCTCTTCCAGATTACTTATTCATACTGAAGTAAACTAGCCTTTATAGCCTCATTTGTTTAATTAGAGCATACCAGTTGATGGGTGAGAATGCCATTGGATAGCAGAAGACTGGATATTACACATCAGTATCCCTTGTACTCCTAACATAATTTTCCAGAGTAATGAAAAATCCATCAAAATTATACTATTCAAATCAATGCAATGTATACTGCAAAAATGTCCTTCATTTGAAGTTTAGCAATGAGTTAGCAGAGTATTCTTTCGAAAAATCTTTATATTTATTAAACGATATATTTTTAGATTGCTTGCTGTAAGCAAGCTCACCTCAATCCATTAGCCAACGAGGTTAGAATTAGTGAGGAATTTACCAATTTTTTGGGGAAATATTTTTTTTCTATCTTTGAAAAACGCATGGATTCTTTAAGGGGAAAGTCGATTTTTGGGGCCTCCTAGAACCTAACCCATGATAGGTAGGGTTGGTCTCTGATTTCTTCCTAGATGAGATTTAGTGAGCCATCATGTAAAAAAATCAGCGACATTAACATTAGTTAAGGCAGGTTAACAAAAAGAGTTTCATTACTGCAAGTTGGACCTGGTCCTTCACAATAATGGAATTGTTTGAAGTATTAATCATTCATAAAAGATATTTACCTGACATCAGGGGATTCTAGACCTGGACCCAAAGGGTCGACTAACTGATCAACTATTCCCATTCTCTTAGCACGGTCAGCTCGGATGGTTTTCCCAGTAAGAGCCATGTCAAGAGCGTTAGGAAGAGACGTAAGTTTAGGAAGACGTTGAGTGCCACCTGCACCAGGAAGAAGTCCCAGCATCACCTCAGGTAAACCTAGACCAGTCTTCCGATCCTTCACAGCAATACGGTAATGGCAAGCAAGTGCTACCTAAGAGGTACATAAAGGATGAGAAAGAATACTAAGAATAAGCACCAAATACTTGAGGTATACTTTGAGATCTACAAAGAGAAGGGTTTTAGAAACAGCAAGTTCAGCTAGGAAAAAATTCTCATTTATAGGAAGTCTATTTTCTACCAAAATTTTGTTGATAAAATATCAGATAGTAGATACAGTGACAAGTAGTTGATGCAGATAACATAAACTCAACCTTCTATTGCTTCAAAGTTATCATTTTATCATGTTAGAACTATTAACTACTATGTCACATCAACAAATTTAATCTGTGAGAAAAAGAATAAGCTTAGTTCTGCAGAAACTTGAGTTGTGTCAAAAACTTCCCTGCTATAATAACAATTTCAATAATATGAAAAATTTTGAGTTTTAAGTTCTTGGTCAACCATAGACTATATCTAGCATGAATTTGCAGCCATAATATAGGGTAGAAACAGAATATTCTTTTCTTAGATGTTTACAATACAATATGTTAATGATGTAAAGGAGAGCCAGTAGTCTCATTTCATAGGCATGAATATAAAATTTTAGTCCAATACAGCTAAGTAGCCTACATGTGTTTAAGAATGAGATGAATGTGTTTGCTGTTAAAGCCAATTTTTTGAGCAGTTCTGTGATCACAACAAGCTTTTGGAATCCCAATCATTTGGCCTGTCCATTAATCGTTACTTCACTATGTTCAAACAAACTGAAAGACCAGCAAAGAATCCCTCAGCCCATTAGATCACCTGAGAACATTGAGAACTTCCATTTTGCAATAACATGGTAAGAGCAATTATGGGTCTGCCATAGATGATTTGAGGAAGCAATTCCCATCTCAATTAGGTAATTTTGCCAGCCTACTCTCCTGATTTGGTCCCTTGTGATATTTTTATGTGGGATTTTTGACATCCTCTACTTTTATCAATGATCCCTAGAACCCTTTGCAGACTAACACCTAGGAAGATCATGAACTCTTTGCAATGACAATAGTCACTACAAAGCCAGAAATTAGTTTACTCAATGTATGGAGAGTAAGGGATATCAACTACCAGATTTGATTTTTAAAACTATATAAAATAAATCAAAAGATGTGTAAAAGTTATAGAATAAACATTTATCATTCATATAATATTTCTATTACGTTTTAAACAAGAAAGTTATGCTCCCAAAACAAACATTTCTAAAATATAAAAAATTTAGAGTGGATAAATGCATATTACACTTTTACTTAACTTGAGCTGCATTTGTTTATTTTAGAGGACAGGAAAGAGCTTCTAAATGGGTATACAAGACCTACCCAAAACTTTCTTTACAGTAGCTGGTTAAAGATAGCATTATGGAGGAACTCATAACATGAATGGAGGATACAATAATATATTTAATTGTTTTTCAGCCCCAATACATTTGTGTCATATGCACAACATGAATTAGATAAGGCTGGATGATATCCAAATGAGGTGGCCTAACTTGGGCCATTTGCGTAATTTTTGGACTTCTTACAGCTATTTTTGGCAACAGTTATACATATTGAAAACTGCTACAGGGACATTTGCCATTTATTCTAAGTTGGGGCAAATTAAGAGAGAGAAACAATATTCCTTAGAATGCTTTTGCATGTTTTAATAAAAGCTTCATCTCATTCAAACTATACTTAATCGTAAGTTATATGATTCACATTCCTTTAAGATTACCTAAAACAATCTTCATAGAATTTACTCTTAAAACAGTTTTCAGTGAACCACTCGTAAAAGATTCATATACATACCATTCTTACAACAACTTGGGACATCCAATATCCATAGGTGACTTCTTAACCCTGACAAAGACACCAAAGTTTCTTTTAATAGGTGAATCCGGAGCTAAATGATTTCCATTCTAACCGAGTCAAATTGAAATTTCAGACCTAAAAATGGGACCTAAAATTATCAGCTCATTAGTACAGGAGCCAACTCATTAACTAATGTCTTGGAAAATTTAGAATGAAACACAGACCATGAACAGTCAGCGATGATGGAATATAGACATGAAGATCACACCAAAGAATTCTAAAACCTCAGTAAATATACAAACGGAAAAGACTAATCTACAATGACAAAATATCTTAAATACAAGGGAGTCTTCAATACAAACTAGAAATCACTGGGATATAGTGACTAAAAGAAAGGAAATAGATAAAAAAACAAAGAGATTAAAAAAAGTTATTTTTCCAATGAGCAATACATAAGTGTTCATTACAAAAGGTGTACTACTGCCACAACCCAGAAGGTGGCATGATGGATATCTACATGGAGTGGAACAATGTATTGATACTTCTAAATATTGGTTTCTTTAGCAATGCAAAACAGATTTAAAGGAGTATTGCATAACCCATTTAACCTACTACTGTAAGGTATGAACATCATTAGGTATCGCTGTATTATTAGCTTTAACTAGATCAAAGTATATAAAAGTTACAAGGAATTCATGTACATACAGGTTAATTAATAATGATTCGAATTTAAATAGTTTCCTCTAAAACTAATAATACTTATTCAGAATTCAACTTGCCTACTTGATCATTATAATGGGATATCAGACTATTTACTATTATCAAGTGTTATGGTCAACGTAGCTTGTTATAGTTTGGGTCTTCTAACAGTTAACGATTTTTTAGCTTTAAGTATATGAACCACAGAATACTATGGTATGTTAACACACAATTTAAACTCAATAAAATAATTGTTCATTGAAATAAACATTTACTTGCAGTAATTTATTACTATTAATATCAAATTAAAGTGTTTTATAAGGAAAATAAAATATATTTTGACCTTTTTAGAACAGATTGAAAACAGATATTATCTCAAAAAACAGGAAAGATTCAGGTTATTTTGTTGTTGGCAAAATCTCTAAATTTCATGCTACATTTCTGTTTTGGAGGAGCTGTAGAAAAATTGACCAAACTATAAGTTTTCCCTGTACTAAAAATCATTCTATTTGACAAGTCCAATTTTCATTTTCATTTACATTCTATGCATCTTCTATATAATATTCTAAATTAAATCACATTTAGACCTAACTTAATGTGTTCAGTTTAACTTGACACTAGCTCTTCAGTTACACAAAGGTAAGATTGATTTGATGTTCTTAGATATAAATAACATGCAATAGAAATATTCCTCACCTCCAGCCCCCCTCCAAGACAGGGACCCATGATAGCAGCTACAAGGGGCTTCTTAAACCTTTCCATTCTTGCCAATATCTTCTGACCATCTTTTGATATTTTAGTTATTTCTGCAGATGATTTACATGCCTCAAGCATTTTGATATCTGCACCAGCAATAAAAGATCCTGGCTTCCCAGACATGAGAACAGCAGCTTGTACACTAGGATTGCTTTCCAATTCATTGATTAATTGTTCCATCTCATCCATGACTTCCTTTTTTAGGGTGTTCATCTGTTGAATGGGAGAATCAGCTAAATATCATTTAAATTTATATCAGATTCATTTACCAATGACGATCCTAAAAATTCAATTTACTCAATAATCATGATAATTAACTTTATTTTAAATCTATACTTTAGAAAAGCGTTGAATGCTAAGAACTTAAAACTGGAATATAAAGGCATCTTCATACTCAAGAATTTACTTAAATCACCCATGAAAGCAGTAAGTACGTATCTAAAGGGGTATGTAGATAAGGCAAAGATGCTCATGACTCAAGTTTTGATAATCGAATAATTTAAGTAAAATTTACGTTTAACACGGAACATTCCATGATATACAAATTCAGAGAAAACTTAGATAAGTCGAAGAGGTAGTATTAAATGGGGTCAAACAGAAAACGAAACCAAGGTACAGAGGTAAAATTAATATCAACAACTGAAGTTGAGAAGATAAAATTATCAGAAATCCCGAGTCGCAAGACCTTTTTCGATGAAATGTGGACTAATAATCAAATTCTCATAAATAAAGACGACGGACGTTAATTATTTTAATTCCAGAATCCTTCATTTTTCATTAGTCACTTGCCTCACGTTTAGCATGAAGGCAATCACTGATTTTCACAAGGGACAATTCAATGAGATAGAAAATTTGTTATACTACAATTATAAATAATAGAAGTGAACATAAAAATGTAAGCTAAATGACAAGATAGTAGACAATATGTATTTTACAAGACTACAGATAGATTCAATCTTACCTTTTGGCCTGGCGAGTCTAGTTTGATAACAGCAACTCCTTGTTTAATATCGTATTTAGTATGGATTCCATTCATTATAGACGTAGTAGATATGTATCTAAATGCATTAGGATCTGTAAAAAGAATTCTCTATGTTATAAGTAATAATAAAAGGCGAAGTTAAATTCAGCCAAGTCATCACGCACGTTCTGTATAATAATGTGTGTATATATAGCAGGCGTATGCAAAATTTTCTTCGAAGATAATAAACAAGAATATAAGTCATCGATACCTTTTCTTTTAATAGCTATAAGGTGTTTACAGGAAAGATTATTCAGACCCGAAAGAATCCTGGTACTCGCCATCTTGAGCGACAACTCGTAAAAGAAAGACACCTACCGCCAAGCAGGACATCTAGATACAAAGGTTCGAAATAAAGTCAGTGCAAAATTTGTTAAACGTGTTTTGTGCTCAACTATCTTAGAAATCAGGTCCTCTATTAATTCTTTGCAATAATTCTTCGATTTATAAAATCATGATAGTGTCTTGTAAACATTCTGTATTAACTCTGCATGACGTCAGAAGTAATTCAACTTGGGATTAATAACTTTTGTACTGCTGCAGTTGTAGTGTTTGATTTAAAATTTTATATTCTCCTGTATTACATTTCTTCCGAACTTGAAATGTAGAATGGTTCAATATTAAACTCATAATTTCTCTATTTCATAGTATTTCATTGGCGGGAGTAAAATTGGCAACCGTACCATACGCAATGGTGTCAAACTGAATGATAATGGCAGCTTCTTCTTCTAGGTAGGTTTCTGTACTGATATTTAGAAGAATGAAATTCACTTTCCATTATTTGATATTGTAAATGTTTTTTTATGAATTTTGCTATTTATTCTGAGGTTTAAATATGCTCCGTAGTACATCATGATGATTTTTTAATTTTACATCAATATGTTTTCATGTTCCGTAAAGACAGTCGGCACTGTAAGCTTGCCGCCGAAATGTTAACCTTTGGCAGCTCCTAATTATATGTTGAAATATCTTATATACCTTCGATATTCAGTTACGGGCTCTTTTTCGTCTCACTTCAACAGAGTTGATGCCAACAAAGTGTGCTGTTATGCTCATCCTGATGCTCCGTTGATAGAAGACTACAGAGCTGGTGACCAGATTTGTTCCGAATGTGGACTTGTTGTTGGTGATCGGTATGTTCGAGACAAGTTATATCCCATCTTTAGCTATCTAAGTTTTCATTTTTCATCGAAAGGACATTCATCCTTAGCTTTCTATTATGAAAGGACTCCTTTGAGTTAATGCTATTTCACTTTTATGCTAGTATTATTGTTACTATTTCTTAAAATTTTTTAAATCATCAACATTTTTCAAATTTATGATGGTTCAGGTGAAGTAAATTTTACATTTCTCTCATGTAGAGAACATTATATGCCAAAAATTTCTGCCTATTGCGGCCTATTAGTGAAGGGTAAAGAATATTATTAACATTCATGTCTGCCTGTCATTTTATCAAAAATTTTAATGCATCTATTCAGTATTTCTTAGATATTCCTTTTATACTTTTTTTAAGTTCAAATCATTAAAATTATTTTTTAAATTTTTCAGATGAGAATTATCTTATCTTTTTTTAGGATTTGAGTGTTCAACTTCAGAACCAAGCTATCCAATAATAAGATCTATTGACTGAATCAAATATATTCATTCATACTCCTTACATTCATATTTATTGTGTGAGGGTTTTTTATTTATTTATTTTAATTATTCCTTCTAGAGTTATAGATGTTGGATCAGAATGGCGGACTTTCAGCAATGAAAAGGCTGGAGCTGATCCTTCTCGAGTTGGTGGTCCAGAGAACCCTTTGCTTAATGGCTCTGATCTGTCAACAGTCATTGGCCCAGGTAGAGGTGATGCATCTTTCGACTCGTTTGGAGTGTCCAAGTACCAGAACAGGAGAACTGTAAGTAATTTTTGCTTGATTAAATATTAAATCTTTTATTACTATCTTTCATTATATTTTGAAATGAGAAATTTATAAATTAAAAATTCTTGCTTTATGGATAAAATTAAAAATCCCTCAGCTTACTAAAAAAATGTTGTGACTTTTCCATCAGTTCCCTTTGCAATCATGACTTTCATCTTATAATGTGCCCTATCAGGTTAGCCTTTCTCCCTCATCTTTTCTCCATTAGTTCCCTTTATCTCATGTTCTTTGTTGTACCTCTTAATTTCCTTTCTTTCTGCCAATTCCTGCATTGCTCTCCAAGTCCACATCTCTATCCTTACCGCATATCTGAAAACTCTTTTTTCCTTATCGCATGTATCCAAAATTGCATTTCCATATGAACTCAAAATGATCTTAACATACCAGTCTTCTCAGCAGACCAGTTCTTGTCAGTATCTTAGAGGCTTGGGATAACAGACTTATCATCCTGTAGTAATTGCATTCTCTTGCTGCAGTTTTCTTCTTCATTGGTACCATTCAATCGTATAGGAAATCTTACTAATACAGTGTTATATATCCTTGAATATGTATAATGATTTACTCAAGATTACTTTATCAAATTTTTTTTGCCAGTCACTGAAATATAGAATTTATTTCCCATTGAATTTTTAAATTCTTATTAAAATTGCATTTAAATTCTAACCATTACAATTCATGAATTAAAAATAGATGAATGTTTTCATTTTCCTTGTTCTCTGTAGATGAGCAGCTCTGATCGTGCATTGATAAATGCCTTTAGGGAGATAAATGGTATGGCTGATCGAATTAACTTGCCAAGAACCATTGTTGACCGAGCAAATAACCTATTTAAGCAAGTTCATGATGGCAGAAATCTCAAAGGTCGTGCAAATGATGCCATAGCTTCTGCATGCCTGTATATTGCTTGTCGCCAAGAAGGAGTACCAAGGACATTCAAGGTAAGTATCAGTTCTCATTCCAATAGATTCTTTTCATGCAATAATCAAATATGAATTTAGTTTTTTTGGATGATTTGAAAACCTATTGCAGGTTTATTGGATTTTAAAATATCCAAATATGCTCCATCCTCCAAAGCAGCATATTTTATATTAATAAATTTGACTGCTAGTAAATAATTAGTGTGTTAGCAGTTATTTGAGGATCTTATATAATAATTGCCTTATGGCATTATCCCTAATTTAGTGCTACACTCTCAAAGGTATGGGTTTAGATGACCATTCGCTTCCGTGTCTCATATTCTTTCCTTGAGAAAAGTATTTCATATTATTACTTTTAAGCTCTCATTCTTCTAGTACCCTTTATTTATCTATCAGAAGGCCACATCTTTTAGTTTCTCTTAAGAACTGGATCACATAGGTTTTTGTTTGATCGAAAGTTTGATTCTTTGTTTCACTTCATTAATTCAATTCTTCTCCCCTGTTGTCACAAGCTTTCCAAGGTACTTCCAGCACACATCTAGGGAGATTCTTCAGAGATTTATTGGAACTTACTTTATATAGGAATTATACATTAATTTGGTTTATAAAGCCAATCATACTCAAGCAAATGATGACAGTGTTTTTGCAGCATGGCCTTAGTTCAATGCCAGGGTGGTAATAATGCTGCTATAAGAAAGCATTGGAAATCTAACTCAATGCAATGTTTGCTGTAAAATGTACTTCAGTTTATGCTGAGCATGACTTACCTGAAAAATCTTACCAAAAATCTTACATTTTATTATAAGATATATTTTCGGATTGCTTGCTGTTAGCAAGCGCACTATTACTTGTGTGTGTGTGTGTATATATATATATGTGTGTGTGCTTGCTGACAGCAAGCAATGCTATAATGTATTTTAAATGAAAAATAAGATTTTTCGGAGGATTACTCCGCTCAAACATTGCTAAACATAAAGTAAAGGACATTATCGCTGCTAACAATTTACTGAATTTGATTTCCCATGCATTTCTTACGGCAGCATTATTCCTGCCCCGGCGTCGAACCAAGGCAATCCTACAAAAATCACTGTCATCTTTTGCTTATGGGCGATTATTTTTATAAACACTCCAAATTTCAAAAGAAAATTCATTCAGGAAGTGTCTAAAAAGAAATTCCGATTTCTCAATGCATGTTGTCACAAATACATTTTGAATTACGGGAAAAAGGTAAACTCCCCCTAGAATCGAACCAACGACTACCACAACATAACTACAGAGATAAAACATACAGATTAAGCGGTTTGTGCCTGACATGAATATCCTATATATCTATTATATATAGACGCTTCGGGGGGATATATATAACATATATATATATATATATATATATATATAGGATATTAATGTCAGGCCCTAACCGCTGGGCCGACAGAGTCGCCGATATTTTTACGTAATGGCCAACTAAATCTCACTCAGGAAAAATTCGGCTATCCACCCTACCTATCATGGGTTCGATTCTAGGAGGCCCCAAAAATCGATTTTCCCCATTAAGAATGCATGGGGCTGTTTTTCAAATAATTTTAAAAATACATTTCATTGAGCTAGAAGGATAAGATTTCATACATTTATTTATATTATAAATATCTACGGAAAAATGCTATTGCTTACGTACAACTGGTCATGGGTTCGATGCCAGGCGGTGAAAAAGTTTCAAATTCTGAAAAATCGTAGCTCTCTTAATATGATCCATAGATCATTCAATCTTTCAAAACAAATAAACACGTACATATTCTACTCTGAAAAAAATCAGCACTAACCTATGTGTCGTGGGTTCGATTTCAGAGCGTCCCTTATTCTCGATTTTTCTCCTACGCAATGCATTGGCCATATTTCCGAAAGCTTTTTATGAAACTTACCAACCGTGCAGAGGTTCAAAATTTCTCACAGCCATAAAAGGGACCATTATCATATAAAATCATCCCTAAAATTGTTGTAAATGGTCGTTGGTTCGATTCTAGGGGGCGCTAACTATAACTTCATAAGAAATGCATAGGGAATTAAGAACTCATTTTGAGGTAATTCCTTAAGGTATTTTCATTTGAAATTCGGGGTTTTTAAAAAGTCAACCATACTCAAGAAAATAATTACAGTGATTTTAGCAGGATGTCCTTGGTTCGACGCCGGGGCGGGAATAATGCTGTCATAAGAAATGCACGGAAAATCGAAGTCAATGCAAGCACGCTGCTAAAATGTCCTTAAGTTAGCATGACTTATCCGATTAATCTTTCGAAAAATCGAAAGTTTTATTAAATAATATATTTCCGGATTGCTTGCTGTCAGCAAGCACACCTTTACTCGTATTAATATAAATCTCACCTAGATAAAATCGAAAACTTACCCTACCTATGCCAGGAGGTGAAATATTTTCAGATTATGTAAAATCGTTTCTCTCTTAATATGAGACATAGGTCATTCAAACTTTCTATACGTATAGATACTTATATAATGTATTTCGAAAAAAATCAACACTAGCCTATGTGCCATGGGTTCAATTCCAGAGCGATCTGTAATCTCGATTTTTCTCATAAGGAATACATTGACCATATTTCCGAAAGATTTTTATGACATTTCCCAACCGCTCGGAGATACAAAATTTCACACAGCCATAAAAGGGACCATTTGCACTTAAAAGCGTCCCTAAGATTGTGGTAAATGGTCTTTAGTTCGATTCTAGGGTGCATTAACTTTAACTTCATAACAAATGCATAGGGAATTAAGAACTCTTTTTGAGGTACTTCATTAATTTATTTCCATTTGAAATTTGGAGTGTTTATAAAGTTAATCATACATAATCGAAGGATGACATTTATTTTCGTACGATGGCCTCGGTTCAATGCCAGGGCGGTAATAATCCTACCGTAAGAAAAGCATATTATAAATCGAAGTCTAAGCAAGGTACGCTGCAAAAATATCCTTTAGTTAGCATGACTTTTCTGAATAAAGTCTTTCGAAGTATCATACGTTTTATTAAAAGATATATTTTTCAATTGCTTGCTGTCAGGAAGCGCACCTTTACTTGTATATATATGAATGTATCCCCCTGAAGCAGCTGTATATAATAGATATAGTCTTATTTATATTAAACATTTTTATATTTTGCTTAGGAAATTTGTGCTGTTAGCAAGATAAGTAAGAAAGAAATAGGAAGGTGCTTCAAGTTAATCCTTAAAGCTTTGGAAACCAGTGTGGATCTCATAACAACTGCAGACTTTATGTCCCGTTTCTGTTCTTATTTAGGTAAGAAATGAGTGCTCTATATTTTACGATGTTTATTCTCTTTAAAACTACCAAATGACATTTTTACATATATATGTATTTTAATATTTAGGGGAATTTATATTAGTAGTTTATTGAAAACTTTCAGTTGATACAATTTATTTTTAGTCAATGATATTCAATGTTAAATTACAGATATTTATCTTGTAATATATATATTTATATATTCAATGGTTTGCTACCTTCTTTGGTTGTTGGTTGTAGGTGTTAAACATTCTATTAATTTCTTAATTTTAAAGCTATCATTAAAAATTTTAAGTTTTAATTTAAAGTTGTTTTTAGAATCTATACCCAAAATTTTCAAGTATGGTTATTTCATTACTCAAGGACTCCCCAATACAGTACAAAGAGCTGCAACTCATATAGCCAGTAAAGCAGTGGAGCTTGATATAGTCCCTGGGCGTTCTCCTATATCTGTAACTGCTGCAGCCATCTATATGGCTTCTCAGGTAATTGATAATGTATTTTATGTTTTGTTATGTAATATAATTGACATGATATATTATGTATATAATATTTATAAGAACAATTTTGAGGATGAATCAATATCATTTGTTGTTAAAAACCAAAATTTGTTTATAAAATTCTATTGTTGGTGATTTTTTGTTGTCCCTTGATGTGTCCCAGAAGTTCAAATTGCTTTCTTTTCTGATACACTTAAATGCCACTGATATCTGCTTGCAGATAGAAAACATTAAAGAGAATATTAAGATCAGTATTGTTATTTCTAATCTAAATGTTACTATGTATGCTTTGTTCCATCGATTGGACAATCCTTCATACATGTAGAATAATACTTTTTTGAAGGATGTACCTAAAACAATTTTAGCTCTTTAACCGATAGACTGCCATGATTAGAACTGGAGAGAAATTTACCAAATTGTATTAAAATTTATAATTTTGAATTTTTTGTTGCCATTTTGCTTGAAAAATGTTGTTAAAGGCTGATAAATATATTTTCCTTTTGTCTTTGATGCTCTCCTTCAATATATCTATTTTATAATGCCATAAATAAAAATTTTTGTATGTAAATTTCACAAAGTCGTGTTTTGTTAAGCAATAATTTAAAATATTCACATTACGATTGGGATGTAAGGACATGTTATATTTCTTACAAGGATAAATAGTTTGGCTTCAGCAGTGCCTACATTTTTTCATGGAGTTGCCCTTAGAAATAAAATGAGATACTCCATCCCTTCTCACTTCAGCTGGCATCAAAAATTGAGAATTGATGAATTTCTGAGAGATTGTTGACTATGATAACTCTTTATTTTGGTCTTCAAGGGAAGCCACATTACCTTTCAGGAGGGTTTCTGCAATTTAGCACCTAAACTCCAACTGTGAAATATTACTTTCACTGGGTTTCTGGTACTGCTGTAACAGTTTCCAAGAACTGATGCATTCATATGTATGCATGCTGTCAATACCATTGGTGAAATGACGGCACCACCACTTCCTTCTCTTCTTCACTTCTTTCACTATTACTTCTAGCTCTTTAATGCCCTTTGGCATAAAGATCAACTCAGCCCATATCCTTGTTGTATTCTCCAATGACATTAGGCTGTGAAATAGAGTTATGCCAATGTAGAGGATATAATTATTATTTAAAATGTTGTGATTTGGTGACGGGCTGGTGGCAACAAAATACAACAAATAAATAATACAGGGTACAATCACGCGACGAATAAAACAAACAATATGCGTAACAAATGAAAATATATTATGTATTAATTTATGTATGTATCCATATGAAGTTCAAGCCTTCACACTTGTTGCCCTACACTTTCCGATCTCCTAATAAGGCTGTATTATACATTACATAAGTTTTATACGCTAAACGAGCCACTATATTCTTCTATCTTTCTATTTCACGCTAATTCAGTCACTATGTTCCAATATCTTTTTTAATTTTGACTTATAAGTTCAAGTTTTATAGTGGCCTACATTTAAGCCATTCTTTCAAAGAGGGAATGGCTCATAGATATTTGCAGGTAATGTGTTCCATCACTCAATTCTCCAATGACAAAAAGAAAATTTTCCTATATTAGTCTTCTGAGTTTATTTATATTTATGGTCCATTCTACCTTAATAGACTGGTTCCTGTAATCTATTGTCAATCTCAACTTGCAACAGCTCCCTACAGTAGGATATATAAAGATTTCCTAATCTATTCAAATACCCTCTAGTTTTGAATGAGTTCCACCCTCATACTTCTAGCATGTATGAGAGTCTTTTTAAAATCTTTATGAAGATATTGCTCTGCTGTTCTCTGTACCATTTTGATTTCATTTATACATCCTATCTGCTGTGGATCCCATACTGTTGTCCCAAGATGACTACCCAGACTAATGTTTTGAATCCTAATTCTTTGGAGCTTGAGCTACCTTCTCCTATAACTCTGGTAATGAAATGCAGCGCTCTATATGCTTTACTAACTGTGCTTCTAATGTGAGGCCCCCATTGCAAATCTTTAGTAAAAGTCACTCCTAAATATTTGCATTCATTGCTTTCTATCAGAACCTGGTTACACAGAACACATTCCCAATTTACGATGTTTCTCTTTCTGCTAAATAGTATGAGTTTAGTTTTTCCTACATTTATAAACATCGTATTCTGTTCAGCCCATCGAACAATTTCATCTATATCCGATTGTAAGTGCGTACAATTGTTTGAGCTATCTATTTTGTTTTAAATTAAGCAATTATCTGTAAAAAGCCTTATTTTACATCTAATTTTTACTGCTAGATCATTAATCAAAATCAAGAAAAATAGCGCTCCTAAAATGCTTCCCTGTGGTACCCCTGATGTTATCTTAGCTTCCCTAGATGTGTAATTACCTACTTTAATCCTTTGGGTACTCTGATGAAAGAATTCTCCTATCCATCTAACCACCCTTCTGTCCATTCCCATAACCAATATTTTTAAGTAATTAATCATGGTTGACCTTATCAAATGCTTTGGAAAAATCTACAACTACAGCATCAGTCTGTTTTCCCCTGTCCATTGATTCCTCTAAATCCTGTGTGAATTCTGCTGATTAAGATTCTCAAGAAGATCACTTATGAAAACTTTGATGTGAGTCATTCAGCCAATTACTTGCTTTCTAGAAACTTTGTATATAGCTTGCTAAAAGCTTCTCTATTTGCTAGCATACCACACTAGTTAAACTTATCAGCCTATAATTATTTACATCGGAGCGAGATCCCCCCTTGTGTATAGGAACAACATTTGCATGTTTCTATTCAAATAGTACCTATTCTATTATTATTAGAATAGAGGATAGAATCCTAAGATATGGTACAATCTCAGCACTTTACCTGAAATGTTGTCTGGCCCTGAGGACTTGTGATATCCCTGTCCCTTATCCTAAGTCAATCAAAAGTATTTTCCACTAATACTGATATTGATTTATGAGCCGTTCATTAAAAGTTCATTTCAGCTTTCTCTAAGTCGCTACTTACTTGCTCTCCACTTCTTCTCTTCTGCTCCATCTTTTTCTCAAATATTTATAAAGATTTCCCCACCCATTGCTCTGTATCTTTTCTTTTCTCTAACAATAATTTTTTTGTCCACCCATCTCTGACTTGCGCCCCCTGTCAATGCATGTCCCTCCCAGTCCACATGGGGTAGATTTAAGTTGTCTGCTACAACTAAGGGCCTATTGTTTCCTATATTAACGCTGACTAATTAATACAGCCTCTTCATCACCCCAAGTTGTCACAAGGTGGCCTATAAACAGCTATAACCTCGAGTTTCTTTCCCTTCTTATTTCTAATTTCTACAGAGATAATTTCATGATCGCGATCTACATCCCTAACATTACATTTAAAATCTTTTTTGACACAAATGTGTACACTCCCCCCTTTATTTAGCCTATCACTACTGAGGTTGTAATAACTGCTAGGAAAAATTTCATTGTCTGATATTTCTTTCTTCAACCAAGTTCTGTACAAATAACTACATCAGGCCCACATATTTTGGCCAAAGACTGGGTATCTAACACCTTATTTGTTGAGCTTCTACAATTTACCTGCAAAAATCTGGAATTGGCATATGGCAGAAACTGAAAAAGGCACCAATCTGATGAGCAAAGACACCAGAATTATGTATAGGGAATTAAGGACTAATTTTGAGGTACTTCCTTATGGTATTTCCATTTGAAATTTGGAGTGTTTATAAAGATAATCATACTCAAGCGAAAGATGACTGTGATTTTTGCAGGATGGCCTTGGTTCTACGCCAGGGCGGTAATAATGCTGCATGGGAAAAGAAAAGCATGGGAAGACCAT
Organism: Pantala flavescens; assembly: GCA_020796165.1. Lineage (NCBI taxonomy): Eukaryota > Metazoa > Arthropoda > Insecta > Odonata > Libellulidae > Pantala > Pantala flavescens. The sequence continues at coordinate 49,009,427 of CM036879.1, read as the reverse complement.
GTCAATGTATATATGCGCTCCGATAATTTTGTTGAACTTATCTTTAGTAATGTGAATGAAGGAAGATTAACCTTTCAAAAAATCTTATTTTTCATTAAAAGATATATTATTACATTGTTGTTAGCAAGTACACCTTAACTCGTAAGTAAATATGGACAGGCACACTTCTTCCAGTCATTGCAGTAAACTAGGCAGGTTCTGAGTATAAGAATCTCTTTTTGTGTGCTTCTCAAGGGAATCAAGATTCAAAAGTTACCATGAATATTTTTTAGCATTTATTCTTATGATTTTTGATTAAAACTTTGTTTGAAAAGGTTTGTTAAAATTTAGATATATTACACCTAGTTGTCTTTTATTTGTCAATTAACTTCTTCAATATGGTGTTGAAAGGTCTCCAAAGCTGTTATATGAGAGAAAATCATATTAGTTTTTTATGAGGTCTAAAGAAGTTTATTGTTCTTTGGCAGATTTGGTCAAAAGTCAAAATAAGGAGTTATTGCAGACCAAACGGATGTTAATTGTAGAGTATTCTCTGGAGAGTAACTTGGTTAATTCAATAAGGCAATCAGAGAAAATAGATTTCCACCACATCTTACCTGACTCATAATGTGAAATTCAGGATTTTTGCGACCAAAAGGAAGGTGAACTCATATATAAAAACTCATTGTAAATAATAGTATACAATTAAAATATATGTCTCTTATCTTTGGTAGTTGAGGAACTTTCTCTCTTCTGCTATTTCGATGGGGAAAGGAATGGATGGAGTAACACCCTAGGAAAGACATAGAAAGGAAGTTAGAATCAATGTTTGGTGCAGTTTTCAACCCTTTGTACTCACGGGTGCTGTCCAACTTAATTACTTAGGATCACTACGCTTACCTTTGAAAATCAACGGGTCAGTCAATAGAATGGACAGAAACATCAGTAAAAGTTATCACCTAAAAAACTCTTATCTATAATTCTAAAGGTAGAATTGACTTTGAAAAAGTCTAACGGGACTGAGAATCAAACCCCGGTCTCCCAATTGCTGATCAGGTGCTCTTGTCCATTGAGCTATCCCAGCAAAACATTCCTCCAAGCCATTTGGGAAACTTTTGACCTTTAGAATTATCCATGGCGCGCTGCTTTCCTGTGCAATACCCTATACCTTGTTACTTATCTATAGCATTGTGAGTATAGTTAATGTTTTTGCTATCTTTTCATTTTAGACTTAACAGATCTTTTAACTTAGTTAGGATATTTTCTAGAGTTCTTGTGAGAGAATGTCTATTATTCCCCCATCTTATTAATTTTCTTCCAGAAGGTATTTTAGTCTTTTTTAGCAATAGTAGCTGGCATTTAAATGGCCTTGTTGTTGAACTGACTTTTGCTCTTTTCTTTCCTTATTTTGTGATCAATATGTGTTCCTATATTTTCTAAATTACAGTATCTCCATGGGGAAATATCTAAATTTTTGTCAAAGTGATCAATATTCAAAGAAACAATACAAAGAACAGGAATCTGTTTATTGCAATCACTTATAATTAATTATTAACAGGTGTATCTACCCAAGTAAATGATATTTAATATGTGGAAAAATGCTTGCATCCATTCTTTAAGTGGAAAATTTTTCATTAGCTGGAATTCAAGCTTGGGACCTTAGAAAAGAGTTAGAAAGCTAATATGGTAACCTTTTATGATTAGTGTCAATAATTTATATATTTCATGATAATTATAATTGATGGATTTTGAAATAATAATAGTTTATTAGATTATAAATTTGTAGTAATTTAATCAAATGACAATCATGTCCAAATTTTGCCCTTAACAAATATATCTGGTAATGCATGGTTAGATTTCAGGATGAGGATATAGTGGGAATAAGAATTGGTAGATAAGAGCAGAGAATGGAATGAAGAACAGATAAACTAGATTAGGGTTGCTAATTGATTAAAAATTATTTTTAAATTTTGTGAGTTATTCTTTTAGATTTCATATTACCAGCTCTATTTGGAGTGCTTGAATGATTATAGTGGCTTTCCTTTCTCATCAAATGTGGAATAACCAAAGGAAAATTCATGGTATGCTATCTTAAGTATAGCTTACCAATCTCTTTCAATGCAAGCCATCTTGAAGTGCCTCAATATTCATGTCTTCATCAGTTTTAGTCACCTGATCCATCCCAGCAATTATGGACTAATGGGTTGAAACCAATTTCATATGTATAAGAAACCTTTATTGTTATATCATTAAAGTGCTTTTTATATATCTTTATGGCTTTATCTATATGAAATTGAAATTTTAAATTTGTATTCTTTTAGGCTTCAGAAGACAAAAGGAGTCACAAAGAAATAAGTGATATTGCAGGTGTTGCTGATGTGACCATACGACATTCTTATAAACTCATGCATCCCAATGCAGCTCTTCTATTCCCTGAGGACTTCAAGTTTGCAACTCCTATAGATCAGTTGCCTCAGATGTGAAAAGATTTTCAAATATCCTTAAGTCAGAATATATGAAGAAGTAAATGAAAGAAGCAACGAATTGAATGATAATGAACATTCATAGGATGAACAGTTATTATTGTTGCCAAGATTGTATTAGTTCTAAAAGAATCAAGTTGCTTGTTTCAGAAGTGCTGTGTATTTCTTTGACTACATTATAGAACATTAAGCTGGAGTATGTATTTCTAAAAAGGAAATGAGTCTTCCAGCTCTGTGAGTGAACACCTTAAGGGAAATATATATCTCACTTATGAACATTTTTAATAGCTCTAGTATTGGGTATGATGTATAGAACATGCTTTTAGTGTAACATTTAAATGTATGTCTACAGTTTAAGTTTCTTCTTTGTAACTTGAAACAAGTTTTCATTGTTTGAGTATTGGAGGGAAGGCATAAGGTGTCACCTGGTATTAATTGTATTTCTTTCCTATCTTCTAGATATTTCCTGTTCCTTCAAGGTTGGCTTTTCTTGAATTTATTTTTCTATTAAACAACACAGAGCTGAAAAGAGATCTAAAGCATGTATAAAACACCATGTGCTATGTCCCTGTCTTACATTTTCATTCATTGAACGCAATATCAATTCCATTAGTATTGCGTTACAGTAGATTGTAATGCTCCACCTATAAGTGTTTATTGTTTTTCACTTAAAATAAATGCTTATATTTAGTATAACTCTTATGTGTCTTTTATGATAGTTGCCTTTTTATTTTCTAAAATTCAGTCTAATTGTTACAGAATAATCGCACCCCATTTCATTTGTTAATTCTTATTTATTCATTCATTACCCTTTAGTTTCCTGCTCGCTTTAAATTGGTCTGATTTTGGAAGAAATTTATTTGAGATTTAACATATAAGTTTGATTTAAAGAAAAATATATAACATTTTTCTAACTTAATCATACTGTAAAAACATATACATACATAACATGTGACACTGTTTGTACATCTCTTCTTCTGAAATATCTGTTATGTGTAATATGTTTAATGGAAATTAAGCTTATGCCAGTGAGTCGATAGAGAATGGTGTTCCTGTCTAAGAAGTCATGAAAGCTTCACAAATTGCTTGATTATTTTTACCTTTACTCCAAAATATCTATGAGTACTGCTCTTTCCCAAGTTGAGTGCTTTAGTTAATAACACTATTCTGAACCATCTTATGAAATTGTTGCCATTATTTTTCTTAATGATTCAGTCATTGATTAACTAAATGTGATATCAAGCTTCTCACTGTTTACAAATAAATTATTCATGTGATATATGAGATATGTAAACCCAAGTACATTTTAATTTTTTTTATCCTTTGAAATGCTATCTACTGATATTACTTATTTGGAACTGAGAATTTATACTTCTTAAAAAAGTTAATCTAACAATAATTAACAAACTGTGACGCACCCTCAAATTCTGAAGTATTAGTTATCTTCAATCAAATTCTTCAAGAAATTCCTATACAATGAGTATCATTAAATTTTCTTTTTTTTCAGAGGTTAGTGGTAAGAGAGGTTCACCTGGGCTTAACATTGCTTATTAAGGAGCCAAATAAATAGTCAAAATGGTTAGATAATTAAGTTCTATTAGTACATTATTCCAAAACATAATAGCTTCTGAAATTATTTCTCCTAAGAATGTTAGCATAAAGCCAAATTCTGGAGCACAAAGTAAATATTTTGCACTCATTGAAAAGTATATGTACAATGTATATTCATATGACTGACTGCATCAAAGTAATAAAAAGTATTTTAATTGAATAATGGTGATTGAATACCAAAGTTTAAAGAGTAGAGTGTTATAGGAGTAGTATTAATTAATAACTTTTCAATGTCTTGAATAAGGTGATTAACTTAATTTTGGTTGTCATTCAGGGTTCTAGGTTATTTATAGGTTCTATTATAGATCTACCTGATTCGATTAGGGGTGATGCAGACTGGTTCCTATGAAAACAAGCTTGTGCTTTCATAAATCCATCATATGAGTTTGATAATAATGTTAGATGCTCTCAAGAGGAAGGGTTGAGGAATGGTTTTGAGGGGTCCATAATTGCACTGTACTACATTTATAAGGATCCTTAGTTCATATCATTTGAAAAAACATTAGCCTTGATAAAAGCCCTCCACATTTATCACAGAAGAAAAATGGAACTTTTGTACTGCATGCAGTTATTATAAGTTCTATCGTATCGTCATATATTTTATAAAATGTGCAATTTAGGCAACTGTATTACTCAATTTTCTTGGGTAATACCTGATACCCTGATGAGCTGGTATTCACAAAGGGAGTACTACCTGAGACTGCTTGGATTTTTTGTTATTTATAACTCATTACTAGTTTTGACAAGACGAGCCTGATAGCAAAGTGAGCTTTGAACGATTCACTTAACCTTCTGGCCCTTGTTCCTATTTATTTCTAATAAAGTGAATAACTGATGGGATGACTCATTGTTGACACTTTTTCCTGCATAAACAGTAAATACATCGACGCAAATCTCTTAATACTGGATTTCAAGGCATGAAACAATCAGCACTTCTAAAATTAATTCTTTCGCGAGATATTCCGGATGCGATGTTGTCGACAGGCGAACAGACTTAGTTTTTTCCATTTCATTTGAACAGGTAAAATGCGAGTAAATCTCAGCTTTAGCAGTAGAAAGGGAAAGCACTATCCCCGACCATGAGAAGGGACTTTCAATTTAAATCCATCTATATAAACTACTCAATTTAAGATACTTTTCATCGAGGATAGAAAAGGTTAAAATGTAGAGCATAAAAATATCAAGATTATGAGCTTGAGGAAAACCACAAATGTAAACAACTGTTTACATTTGGATTTTTTTCTTGAAATTAGTTTATAAAATTTAATTTATTTAAACTGATATTTTTGGCGAATCGAATTGAAATTACAAAAAGGAAGAGCGATGTTGGGTTGGAAGTTAGTAAGCGACTTCCGCATTGCGTAGTGCTGACAACATCATGTATGTCTGCTTCGTGATCATCCTATGTTCTTTCAGTGTTTACGCACGCAATAATTGCGAATAAAACTATCATTATGGACATGGTTAGCGAAAATATATCGAAATGTAGCTATTTTTTTAATTGCATCTTATAAGGTATGACATAATGTAGGAAATGTGAATTACTGAAATGTAAATGAAATTTGCTGAAGTCAGGGAGGTTAAGTCATTGTTTTTTCTTTTATATATCTCGACCATTAATAATTTTTGGATGCACTGTATGCTATGTGAGTATCTTATCTTCAACATTTATTATAGCATGAGCTGGTTCGATGCTGCGGGTATTGCCAGTCTGGCAAAGAATGCATTAAAAGAGGCACAGAAAACTATAGATAAAGCTCTTGATATTAAGGAAGAAGATGACCGCTCACCATCTACTTTCAGTCAAGGTATTTGATTATTGATGATATAATATTTTATTGATGAATTTATAAGATGATATGCTTACTATATAGTAATTAAAATTATATTATATGTTAGTTTTGAATTTACCTTTCAGGTATTTTGGATAAAATATTCCTCTAAAGTTGATTTTCACATCTTTTTAAAATTTTGTTATTTCCAGCTAGTCCAGTGGAAGTGAGTGATAGCTTTTTCACCTCTTGGGGTCTGAAATCTCCCACAAAAAGCAATTCAAGTGTGGAGCTCGAAGATAATGGAAATGATCCTGGTATATCAGAAAAAGCAAGTGGCAGTGGACTTACTTCAGTAATGACTTCCAGTCTGTGGGGTTCTTTCACTGGGTCCTTTTTTGAAAATTCAAGAATACCTGATAATGAGGGTTAGACAAAATTAGATTTAATATTTTAGAGAATTAATTTGTATTTAAAAAAATAATTTTATTTTTATGCATTACATCTTTTCACAGTATTCAACATATTCATAAAGCTGAATATTCTTTCATGCTTTCAGTAATCTTAAATCATAAATTAAGAGGATGAGTTTAAACCAATCTTAACTAAATATATATTACAATGAATGAATGTAAACATTGAAAGGTAACTTTTACTATGAAGTATTTGAAGATTTCTATCAGGTTTCTGTTAATACTGTATACACCTGTATTTTCAACAATAAGTCATCCGTTTGTGAAGAGAGTTGTTAAGAATTTTGCTGTAATACACATGACAATTGATACCGTGCTTTAGCTTGAAACCAAAGAAATTTTTACATGTGTAGTGTGTATGTATATATATACTTAAACACATATCTATTATATATAGACGCTTTGGGGATATATATATATATATATCTGTTATATGTAGATGCTTCGGGGGGATATATATATATATATATATATATATATATATATATATATATATATATATATATATATATATATATATATATATATATATATATATTAATGTCAATAGGATATTAATGTCAGGCCCAAACCGCTTTGGCCACAGAGCCGCCGATTTATTTCCGTAATGGCCAACTAAATCTCACCTAGGAAAAATTGGGAAACCGACCCTACCTATCATGGGTTCGATTCTAAGAGGCCCCAAAAATCAATTTTCCCCATTAAGAATGCATGGGGTCATTTTTCAAATAATTTTTTAAAGTACTTTGCATTGAGCTAGAAGAATAAGATTTCATGGAGCTATTGTCATTAGATATATCTTTGGAATAATGGTATAATTTAGCTGCAACTGGTCATGGGTTCAATTCCAGGAGTTGAAATATATTCCAATTTTGAAAAATCGTAGCTCTCTTAATATGATACATAGATCATTGAAACTTGCTATACAAAAAGATATTTACATATTGTACTTTTAAAAAAATCAACCGTAGCCTATGTGTCATGGGTTCGGTTCCAGAGCGTCCCGTAAACTTGATTATTCCCGTTTAAAATACATTGACCATTTTTCCAAAAGCTTTTTATGACACTTCCCAACCCTGCAGAGGTTCAAAATTGCACAAAGCCATGAAAGATTAAATGATCTATGTATCATATTAAGGGAGATACTATTTTTCAAAATATGAAATTATTTTACCTCCTGACATCGAACCCATGACCAGTTGCAGGTATATTATGGCATTTTTCCGTAGATATATATAATTGCCATAGCTGTATGAAATCTTATCCGTCTAGCTCATTGGGAAGTATTTTTAAAAATTTTTTGAATTACGGCCCTTGCATTCTTACGGGGGAAAGTTGATTTTTGGGGCCTCTTAGAATCGAACCCATGATAGGTAGGGTCAGTTTTGGTTTTTATCCTTGGTGAGATTTAGTGGGCCATTACGGAAAAAAATCGGCGCCTCCGTGGCCGAAGCGGTTTGGGCCTGACATTAAAATCCTATATATATGTTATATCCCCCTATTTAGAAAAATAGGAGAGATCAAGAGAAAATTTCCATTGTAATAGAGGATTAGGTTTTCAGCTCTGAAAGCATTGAAGCAAGAGTCATGGAATAGATACAGGTAGTAGGAGAAGAAGTTGCTAGCTAACCTAGAGGAGTCAGAGATAGAAAAGTTAGCAAAGAAACCTGCCAAATACCTAAGTAATTTAGAAATTCAACTAAGTTCCTTTAGAAGAAATCTTGGCAGTAATCAAAATTAGAAAGGCTGGAGAGTCAGATAGAGCATTGGCAGAAGGTGTAAAACTTTATACATTGGAGATAGCTCCCATTCTTGCACGGTTTTTCATGAGTTGCCTTAAGCAAGGAAGAATCCTCAAAATTTAGAATCATGCTTGTATCTCTCCCCTGCACTAGAAAGGAAATCAAGAAAAATTGAAGAATGATTGACTCATCAACCTCCTTATTACAAATCTATCATGAGAATTTTAGCTAAACTTCAGAAGGCTACATTATCTAGATTCAGTTATGAGTAAAGTACATTAGATCATATCAATGTTTTACGGTAGGATATCAAAGGAGCAAAGAAGTATGAAATTTCATTGCAATACTCTTTGCAGTCTACAATCAAATCTTTAACTCAGTTAGTGCATCTCCTTTTTATTGTTAGCTCACAAACTTGGAGGATAGATACTGACTGAATCTAACTTGGCAGAGTATTTTTAAGGATTCAGTAACGTTTAAGTTTTTCTCAAAAAAAGGATTAATTGCCTATAAGAAAGGATTTCAGTAAGTTGTCTGCCTTCCAACCATACATAATTCAGTGTAGTACTCGGATGTAATATCATATCTTCTAAAATGGAAAAATAAGGGATTACTGATAATATAACAGTCACTTGTGGTTTTTTCAATCACATAGTTGTCTCTGCAGAAATGCATAAGACCTAATGTTATCAATTCAAACACAAAAGAACAAAAGGTAGGCCAAAGTATATACCCAATGAAAGCAAAAGCAATCTATAATTCTTTTGCAGCACATTAAGAATCAATTCAGCTTGATTTACTACTATGGGGTATATGAGAAGAACATTACTTCTTAGGGCAACTAGTAACAACAAAAGGAAACAGAAGAATCCATCTCTGAAGTTCCAATCCAACTCAAAAGGGAGGTCTTCACTCTTTCCTATATGACTTATGAATGTGAAACTTGAAGTGGAAGTTGAGTAGGTCTAGTGATAAGAAGAAAGGACTACCATTGGATTTGTGTATTTCATGACTGAAAATCAAGTGATCTTAAGAGAAGAAAAATAATAGTGATGAATAGATAAAACCAGGGACAGTCAGTCAGTCATTTTGGAGTAACGTTAAGGAGCAAAGGAAGGCTCAGAATTGTTGTAGTAGCAGATACCTTAGAGAACTCTACTCTTGTTGTTGGATTAAAAATTGCTAATTATAATTGTTTTATGTTTATAATTATAATATTTTTCTGAATTTATTCCATTCTATATAATTATTGGAATTAATATTTTAGATGTGAATTTAATGTATAGTAATAATATATTAATTAGTATAATAATATTAAATTAATTTTTATAATTTTAAAGATTCAGTTATACTGTATAATATTTTTTACATTAATTAATTAAATAATTTAAAAATGCATCTCTCAAAACAACTTTCTTCTTCTTGTGTTAGGTATTGGAAATGAGAACATTCCAGTTTCCAGTCAACCAAAGAGAACACAGGTCTCTTCAGTTCCTGATAGTTCTCCATTATCTGGCAGTGATTCGTCTTTAAATAACCATCGTAATGTTGATTCAGAAAAAAGGATTAGACGTTTATCCAAGAACTCAGTGAAGGTTGATGGAGTAGTTGATGATGAAGAAATTGATGCATTCTCTGATTCCAGAGTAATTTTAGTTGTACGCGATGAAGAAGAAGATGAAGATGAGCTTTCTAACATTCCATCATCAAGTAAGGAAACAAAGTTTTGTATAACTAAATTACAAGAAGAGATACCTTGTGAAGGTATATGTGGAGAGGAGGAAAATGTTTGCCGTGGAAATGCTGATTTATATGACTCTTCAGGTAGAAGTAAATTTGAAACGCCAAATGAAATCAAGGAAAATATTATTGAAAATTCAACGTTAACAAAATTAATTTCATCTCTAGGAGATGGTGCTAGTGATGAAGCAGCTTGTTCTCTCTCTTCTCAGACGTCATCAGTTTCATCACCTTCCAGTGCCCCATGTAAAGGTGCTATTTCTGAAGGTGGAGACAAGAGATCATCTGAAAGTGTGGAAGTTCTTGGTTCTGGTGAAGATGGCTGTGCCACATCACCTGAAGGTGATCTTGAGTCTGCTCATGTTGGCCCTCAACAGCCAAATCAACCCATGGGCTTTTTAAGGCTTCTATCAGATGGATCTTTTCCATTTACCAAAGCCAGGGGTATAGGTTGTAGGAATTGTGACAATACATCTAACATTGGTGTTTCATTACCCTTATTGGAGGGTGATGGGCTCAAATTTAAGCATAGTATTGATGAAGATGATTGTACCAAAAATGTAGCTCTTAATGATATTACTTTGCTAGGAGTAAAAAACACAACTGCTGAAAAAGTATTGGAATGTAGCTCAGATGTAATTGATGAGCCTTCTGGGCATGGCTCTCCCGAATCTGTTGAAGTAATACTTGAAGACATGGAGATTGCGACTTCTCCTTGCTCAGTTGAGGTGATTGGAAGGAGTGAATCCTCTACTGCACCCTCTGTTTCTGCTTCGACATCATCAAGGCCATCCTCTTCTTCATCTTCTATCTCCCCTACCACCCCTGGCAGTGGATCCTCAGGTTTCGCTCATCATGGAATTCATGATAATGTAGCTGAATCATCTGTGATACATAGTGTTGTTCCTCAATGTATTGGTGCTATGATTAAGCAAGATCATACTTCTGAATTTATCTCTGTAACTACAGGGAAGACACTGGATGTTGCAGTGGATGATGTTTCACCTGAAAGTGTTGAAGTAATTGCAGAAGAAGAAGAAGAAATGAGCTCTTCAGCTTCTAGTACTACTACAACTACAGCTGTGACTGTTTTAGAACAGCAAAAGGCCTTGGCAGGGGTTGATGTGAGGTCTCTTCCAGGTAAGTTGTATATCTATTGACTGTTCAAAAATTCTATGTAGTATTGTCTTATGTGGGAATCAAATTGGGATTACGAGGTGGCCGGTTTTCAAACGGTCAGTCCAGTAATTGAGCAGATCGTCCGGGACAAAATAAATACCAGACATGCGTACGTGATAACTGGGAAGGGATGGATGCGATTGGGAAGGTGTCCATTATTTTCGGATAAGGTAACCCTTAGTCAATTAGGCTCACATGCTGATACATTTTTCTGCAATCCGCAGAAATTTCGATTTCAGAGGATAAAATTTGGATTTTCATCATAGTTTGTTCGATATTCACTTAAATTCTGTTGAAATTGGGATGAAAACGATATTTTCCACACAGCGATGAATATTTTTCATCTTTATCAACGAAAGAAATAAATTTTAAGGCGAAAATTAAACGAATGGCTGCGTATCCGGCCCTGTAGTATAGTTGAACTGCCATTGCTTTTATCCTATTCACCATAAATGTTACTTTTCTCTAAGATTGCTCTTTGTATCTTATGAAAACATAAAAGTTCAATTACACTAACTTTCGAGAAACCGTATCGTTCAAGGGGAACTATAGGACTGTGTCAAGGGGATTTTTGATAAAACTGGTTTGTGTATGAAGCTTAGACATTACTTATAATGACCTGAAAAAGCGAACGCTCCTTAGTTTGCTTGTAACTTATGTTAAAACTAGACAATCTTGGCTCCTTCCAACAAATACCTCGCATCCGTTCATTAAAGTGAATGGTGGCGGAGTTGCTACGTTGATATATGCATAATGAAATCTTATGGTGGTTCGAACACGATTTGTTCCTTTCAATTTTTTAGTGTAATTTCTTTTTTCTTTTAGCAAATATTGTATTAACTTAAATGTTGCCTTATGAACATCCGTATTACAATTTTTTCTATTCTTGTAATTTAATGGAATCATATTTTTAGAGAAATTAAGATTAATATTATTTTCATTTAAAGGCTCATTTTCAAAGGTTTCATTTAAATTCTCCATCGATATCTCAATTGGAAATTTGGTTTTCGACTTTAATACGCGAGGGAGTAATTAGCTAAACACTTCGATTAAAAAGCATAATGACTTTTATACTCAAAACTTATAGACCCAAGAGCGTTATTCAGATAAATCAGAAACTCGTTGTTTGTATACAATAGATACGAGTAGAGGTGAGCTTGCTCACAGCAAGCAATCGTAAAATATAACTTTTAATGAAACGTAACATTTTACGAAAGATTATTCGGATAAGTCATGTTAAGTAAAGGACATTTTCGCAGCGGACAATGCATTGATTTCGATTTCCTAGGCATTTCTTAAGGCAGCATTATTCCCGCCCCGGCGTCGAACCAAGGCCATCTTACGAAAATCACTGTAATTTTTCGCTTGAGTATGATTGACATTTGGAATGGAGGACGCCCCAAAAATCGACTTTCCCCCGTAAGAATGCATGGGGCCGTTTTTCAAATAATTTTAAAAAATACTTCCCATTGAGCTAGAAGAATAAGATTTCATACAGCCATTGCAATTATATATATCTACGGAATTTACTTTATTATTACATTGCTTGCTGTAAGCAAGCACACCTTTACTCGTATACATATATCCCCTCGAAGCGTCTATATATAATAGATATATATATAGGATATTAATGTCAGGCCCAAACCGCTTCGCCCACGGAGCCGCCGATTTTTTTACGTAATGGCCCACTAAATCTCACTCAGGAAAAATTGGGAAATCCACCCTACCTATCATGGGTTCGATTCTAGGAGGTCCCAAAAATCGTCTTTCCCCCGTAAGAATGCATGGGGCCGTTTTTCAAACAATTTAAAAAAATACTTTCCATTGAGATAGAACAATGAAATTTCATATGGCTATTGCAATTATATATATCTACGCAAAAATGCTATTTTTTACGCGCAACCGGTCATGGGTTCGATGCCAGGAGGTGAAATATTTCCAAATTTCTTTTTCTTCTACAAATAATTTACAAATTTATACAAATTCATACAAAATGTAATTACAAAAGAATCAGCACTTGCCTATGTATCACGGGTTCGAATCTAGAGCGACCCGTAATCTCGATTTTTCCCGTTTAAAATACATTGGCCATATTTGCGAAAGCTTTTTTTGACACTTCCCAACCGCGCAGAGGTTCAAAATTTCACACAGCCATTAAAGGGACAGTACTCATATAAAAGCTATCCTAAGATTATCGTAAAAGGTCGTTGGTTCGATGCTAGGGGGCGTTAATTTTTACTCCATGTGAAATACATAGGGAATTTAGGACTCATTTTAAGGTACATCCTGAATTAATTTTCTTTTGTAATTCAGGGTGATTATAAAGTCCACCATACTCAAGCGAAAGATTACAGTAATTTTAGCAGGATGACCTTGGTTCGACGCCGGGGCGGGAATAATGCTGCCGAAAGAAATGCATGGGAATTCTAATTCGGTGCATTTTTCTGTAGATATATACAGTAGCAATAGCTACATGAAATCTTATCCTTCTAGTATAATGGGAAATATTTTTAAAATCATTTGAAAAATGGCCCAATGCATTCTTAATGGGGAAAATCGATTTTTGGGGCCTTCTAGAATCGAACCCATGATAGGTAGGGTCGGTTTCCCAATTTTTCCTAGGTGAGATTTAGTTGGCCATTACGCAGAAAAATCGGCGGCTCCGTGGCCCCAGCGGTTTGGGCCTGACATTAATATCCTATATATATATATCTGTATATATATATATCCCCCCGAGGCGTCTATATATAATAGATACGAGTAAAGGTGCGCTTGCTTACAGCAAGCAATGCAATAACTTATCTTTAGTGAATTATAAAATTTTTCGAAAGATTACTCTGCTCAAACGTTGCTAAACATTAAGTAATGGGCATTAACGCAGCTGAAAATGCACTGAATACGATTTCCGATGCATTTCTTTCGGCAGCTAAAATCCCGCCCCGGCGTCGAACCAAGGTCACCCTGCTAAAATTACTATAATCTTTCGCTTGAGTATGGTGGACTTTATAAACACCCCGAATTGCAAAAGGAAATTCATTCAGGAAGTACCTAAAAATGTGTCCTAAATTCCCTATGCATTTCTTACGTAGGTTCGCCCCCTAGAATCGAACCAACGACCTTTTACGATAGTCTTAGGATAGCTTTTATATGAGAATGGTCCCCTTAATGGCTGTGTGAAATTTTGAACCTCTGCGCGGTTGGGAAGTGTCATAAAAAGCTTTCGGAAATATGACCAATGTATTTTAAACGGGAAAAATCGAGATTACGGGACACTCTGGAATCGAACCCGTGATACATAGGCAAGTGCTGATTTTTTCCGAATTACATTTTGTATGTATCTATCTTTGTAGAAGGTTTGAATGATCTATGTACGATATTAAGGGAGCTACGATTTTTCAAAATCTGAAAATATTTCACCTCCTGTCATCGAACCCAGGACCGATTGTACGTAAAATACTACATTTTTCCGTAGACATATATATTAGCAATAGCTGCATGAAATCTTATTCTTTTAACTTAATGGGAAGTATTTTTAAAATTATTTGAAAAACGGCCCCATGCATTCCTAACGGGGAAATTCGAGATTACGGGACGCTCTGGAATCGAACCCGTGACACGTAGGCAACCGTCGATTTTTTTCGAGGTATATAATATACTTACCTATAAGTGTAAAAAATTTGAATGATCTATGTTTCATATTAAGAGAGCTAGGATTTTTCGAAATTTGAATCTTTTTCACCTCCTGGCATCGAACCCATGACCGGTTGCGCGTAAGAAATAGCATCTTTGCGTAGATATATATAATTGCAATAGCCGTATGAAATTTCATTGTTCTATCTCAATGGAAAATATTTTTTTAAATTGTTTGAAAAACGGCCCCATGTATTCTTACGGGGGAAAGTCGATTTTTGGGTCCTCAGAGAATGGAACCCATGATACGGAGAGTGGATTTCTCAATTTTTCCTGAGTGAGATTTAGTGGGCCATTACGTAAAAAAATCGGCGGCTCCGTGGCCCGAGCGGTTTGGGCCTGACATTAATATCCTATATATATGTTATATATATATATATATATCCCCCCGAAGCGTCTATATATAATAGATATACGAGTAAAGGTGCGCTTGCTTACAGCAAGCAATGCAATAATTTATCTTTAGTGAATAATAAAATTTTCGAAAGATTACTCTGATCAAACGTTGCTAAACATTAAGTAAAGGGCATTAACGCAGCTGAAAATGCACTGAATACGATTTCCGATGCATTTCTTTCGGCAGCTAAAATCCCGCCCCGGCGTCGAACCAAGGTCATCCTGCTAGAATTACTGCAATCTTTCGCTTAAGTATGGTGGACTTTATAAACACCCCGAATTTCAAAAGGAAATTCACACAGGAAGTACCTCAAAATGTGTCCTAAATTCCCTATACATTTCAAATGGAGATATAGTTAACGCCCCCTAGCATCGAACCAATGACCTTTTACTACTATCTTAGGATAGATTTTACATGAGAATTGTCTCCTTAATAGCTGTGTGAAATTTTGAACCTCTGCGCGGTTGGGAAGTGTTATAAAAAGCATTCAAAAGTATGGCCATTGTATTTTAAACGGGAAAAATCGAGATTATGGGTTGCTCTGGAATCGAACCCGTGACACGTAGGCAACTGTTGATTTTTCTCGAGGTATATAATATACGTACCTATAAGTTTAAAAAATTTGAATGCGCTATGTATCATATTATGAGAGCTACGATTTTTCGAAATTTGAAAATATTTCACCTCCTGGCATCGAACCCATGACCGCTTGCGCGTTAATAATAGCATCTTTGCGTAGATATATATAATTGCAATAGCCATATGAAATTTCATTGTTCTATCTCAATGGAAAGTATTTTTTTAAATTGTTTGAAAAACGGCCCCGTGGATCCTTACGGGGGAAAGTCGATTTTTGGGGCCTCCTAGAATCGAACCCATGATAAGTAGGGTGGATTTCCTAATTTTTCCTGAGTGAGATTTAGTGGGCTATTACGTAAAAAAATCGGCGGCTCCGTGGCCGAAGCGGTTTGGGCCTGACATTAATATCCTATATATATATATAGGCTATATATATATAAATGCTATCGCTTACGTGCTCGATACGCAACCGGTCATGGGTTCGATGCCAGGAGATGAAATATTTTCGAATTTTAAAAAATCCTAGCTTCCTTAATATGACACTTAGATCATTCAAACTTTTTAAACAAATAGATACATATAAAATGTACTTTGAGAAAAATCAAAAGTTGCCCATGTGTCACGGGTTCGATTCCAGAGTGTCCCGTAATCTTGATTTTCCCCATTAAGAATGTATGCGGCCGTTTTTCAAATAATTTTAAAAATACTTCCAATTGAGTAAGAGCGATAAGATTTCATGTACCTATTGCTAATATATATGTCTACGGAAAAATGTAGTATTTTACGTACAATCGGTCCTGGGTTCGGTGCCAGGAGGTGAAATATTTTCAGATTTTGAAAAATCTTAGCTCCCTAAATATCGTACATAGATCATTCAAACCTTCTACAAATATAGATACATACAAAATATAATCAGAAAAAAATCAGCACTTGCCTATGTATCACGGGTTCGATTCCAGAGCGACCCGTAATCTCGATTTTTCCCGTTTAAAATACATTGGCTATATTTCCGAAAGCTTTTTATTACACTTCCAAAGAGCGCAGATTTTTAGAATTTCACACAGCCATTAAGGAAACCATTCTCATCTGAAAGCTATCCTAAGATAGTCGTAAAAGGTCGTTGGTTCGATGCTAGGGGGCGTTAACTATATCTCCATTTGAAATGCATAGGGAAGTAAGGGCTCATTGTGAGGTACTTCCTGAATGAATTTCTTTTTGAAATTTGGAGTGTTTATAAAGTCAATCATATTCAAGCGGAAGATAACAGTAATTTTCGTAGGATGGCCTTGGTTCGAAGCCGGGGCGGGAATATTGTAAGAAATGCATGGGAAATCGAAATCAATGCAAAGCTCGCTACGAAAATATCCATTAACGTTACGTTTAGCATGCCCTTTCAGGATAATATTTCGAAAAATCTTACATTTTATTGAAAGATATATTATCACATTGCTTGCTGTAAGCAAGCACACCTTTACTCGTATAATAGATACGAGTAAAGGTGCGCTTGCTTATAGCAAGCAATGCAATAATTTATCTTTAGTGAATAATAAAATTTTTCGAAAGATTACTCTGCTGAAACGTTGCTAAACATTAAGTAAAGGGCATTAACGCAGCTGAAAATGCACTGAATACGATTTCCGATGCATTTCTTTCGGCAGCTAAAATCCCGTCCCGGCGTCGAACCAAGGTCATCCTGCTAAAATTACTGTAATCTTTCGCTTGAGTATGGTGGACTTTATAAACACTCCGAATTGCAAAAGGAAATTTACTCAGGAAGTATCTTAAAATGTGTCCTAAATTCCCAATGCATTTCAAATGGAGATATAGTTGAAGCCCCCTAGCATCGAACCAACGACCATTTACGACAATCTTAGGGATGCGTTTATTTGAAAATGGTCCCTTTTATGGCTGTGTGAAATTTTGTACCTCTGCGTGGTTGAAAGGTGTCACAAAAAGCTTTCGGAATTTTGGTCGATGTATTTTAAACGGGAAAAAGCGAGTTTACGGGACGCTCTGGAATGGAACCCGTGATACATAGGCAAGTACTGATTTTTTTCTAATTACATTTTGTATGTATCTAAATTTGTAGAAGGTTTGAATGATCCATGTACGATATTAAAGGAGTTACGTTTTTTCAAAATCTGAAAATATTTCACCTCCTGGCATCGAACCCCTGACCGGTTGGACGTAAGCAATAGCATTTTTCCGTAGATATATATAGTTGCATTAGCTACATGAAATCTTATCATTCTAGGTTAATGGAAAGTATTTTTAAAATCATTTGAAAAACGGCCCCATGCATTCTTAACGGGGAAGATCGAGATTACGGGACGCTCTGGAATCGAACCCGTGACACAAAGGCAACTGTTGATTTTTTTCGATGTACACTATATAAGTATCTATACGTGTAGAAAGTTTAAATGATCTATGTATCATATTAAGAGAGCTACGATTTTTCGAAATTTGAAACTTTTTCACCTCCTGGCATCGAACCCATGACCGTTTGTACGTAATCAATAGCATATTTCCGTAGATACATATAGTAGCAATAGCTACATGAAATCTTATCCTTCTAGGTTATTGGGAAGTATTTTTAAAATCATTTGAAAAACGGCCCAATGCATTCTTAATGGGGAAAATCAATTTTTGGGGCCTCCTAGAATCGAACCCATGATAGGTAGGGTCGGTTTCCCAATTTTTCCTAGGTGAGATTTAGTTGGCCATTACGGAAAAAAATCGGCGGCTCCGTTGCCAAAGCAGTTTGGGGCTGACATTAATATCCTATATATATATATATATATATATATATATATATATATATATATATATATATATATATATATATATATATATATATATATATATACGAGTAAAGGAACGCTTGCTTACAGCAAGCAATCGAAAAATATATCTTTTAAAAGAATGTATGATCTTCCGAAAGACTTTATTCGGATAAGTCAAGCTAACTAAAGGACATTTTCGCAGCTGACAATGCACTGAATTCGATTTCCCATGCATTTCTTACGGCAGCATTATGCCCGCACTGGCGTCGAACCAAGGCCATCCTACGAAAATCACTGTCATCCTTCGCTTATGTACAAACACCAGAAATTTCAAATCGAAATACCCTAAGGAAGTACCTCAAAATGAGTCCTTATTTACCTATGCATTTCAATTGAAATATTTGTTAACGAACCCTAGAATCGAACCAAGGACCATATTGGACATTATTACGGTCGCTTTTATTTAAGAATGGTCCTTTTTATGGCTGTGTGAAATTTGAACCTCTGCGCGGTCGGGAAATGTCATGAAATGCTTTCAGGAATGTGGTCAATGCTTTCCATACGGGAAAAATCGAGATTACGGGTCGCTCTGGAATCGAACCCATGGCTCATACGCACCTGTTAATTTTTATAAAAGTACATTATGTACGTATCTATAAACGTAGAAAGTTTGTATGATCTATGTACGATATTAGGGGGGCTACGATTTTTCGAAATTTGAAAATATTTCACCTCCTGGCATCGAACCCATGTCCAGTTGTACGTATAATATAGCATTTTTTCGTAGAAATGCATGATGACAATAGCGCTATGAAATCTCATTGTTCTAGCTTAATGGGAAGTATTTTAAAAATTATTTGAAAAACGGCCCCATGCGATCTTAACGGGGAAAATCGAGATTACGGGACGCTCTGGAATCGAACCCGTGACACATAGGCAATTGTTGATTTTTCGCAAAGTACATTTTATACGTATCTATAGGTGTAAAAAGTTTGAATGATCTATATTTCATATTCATAGAGCTACGATTTTTCAAAATCCGAAAGTATTTCACCTCCTGGCATCGAACCCAAAACCGGTTGGACGTAAGCAATAGAATTTTTCCGTAGATATATATAGTAGCAATAGCTACATGAAATCTTATCCTTCTAGGTTAAGGGGAAGTATTTTTAAAATCATTTGAAAAACGGCCCAATGCATTCTTAATGGGGAAAATCGATTTTTGGGGCCTTCTAGAATCGAACCCATGATAGGTAGGGTCGGTTTCCCAATTTTTCCTGAGTGAGATTTAGTGGGCCATTACGGAAAAAAATCGGCGGCTCCGTGGCCAAAGCGGTTTGGGCCTGACATTAATATCCTATATATATATATATGTTATATATATCCCCCCGAAGCGTCTATATATAATAGATATATATCTGTATATATATCCCCCCGAAGCGTCTATATATAATAGATATATATATATATATATATAAGCAATCGGAAAATTTATATTTTAATGAAACTAACGATTTTTACTATGCTATCTAAAGAACATTTACGCAGCGTACCTTGCATTGATTTCGATTTCGTATGCTTTTCCCTTGACAGCATTACTACCGCACCGGCTTCGACTCAGGGCCATCCTACGAAAATCACTGTCATCTCTCGTTCAAGTATGATAATCCGTATAAACATGCGAAATATCAAAAGGAAATTCATTCAGGAAGTACCTCAAAATATGTCCTAAAGTCCCTATACATTTCATATGCAGATATAGGTAACGCCCCCTAGCATCGAACCAACGACCATTTACGATAATATTAGGGATGCTCTTATATGAGATTGTTCCCTTTTATGGCTGGGTGAAATTTTTAACCTCTGCGCGGTCGGAAAGTGTCATAAAAAGCTTTCGCAAATATGGCCAATGCATTACTTATGACAAAAATCGAGATTACGGGACGCTCAGGAATCGAACCCGTGATACCTAGGCAAGTGTTGATTTTTTTCAAAGTACTATATATACGTATCTTTTGGTTTTGAAAGTTTGAATAATATATGTACGATATTAAGGGAGCTATGATTTTTTGAAATTTGAAATTATTTCACCCCCTGGCATCGAACCCATGACCAATTATACGTAAGCAATGGCATTTTTCCGTAGATATATATAATATCAATAACTGTATGAAATCTTAGACTTCTAGCTTAATGGGAAGTATTTTTAAAATTATTTGAAAAACGGCCCCATGCATTCTTAATGGGGAAAATCGAGATTACTGGACACTCTGGAATCGAACCCGTGACACATAGGCAACTGTTGATTTTTCTCAAAGTACATTGCATACGTATCTATAGGTGTAAAAAGTTTGAATGATCTACTTATGATATTAAGGGAGCTACGATTTTTCAAAATTTGAAACTTTTTCACCTCCTGGCATCGAACCCATGACCGTTTGCACGTAAGCAATAGCATTTTTCCGTAGATATATATAATATAAATAACTGTATGAAATCTTATGCTTCTAGCTTAATGGGAAGTATTTATAAAATCATTTGAAAAACGGCCCAATGCATTCTAAATGGGGAAAGTCGATTTTTGGGGCCTCCTAGAATCGAACCCATGATAGGAAGGGTCGGTTTCCCAATTTTTCCTAAGTGAGATTTAGTTGGCCATTACGGAAAAAAATCGGCGGCTCCGTGGCCGAAGCGGTTTGGGCCTGACATTAATATCCTATATATATATATATATGTTATATATATATATCCCCCCGAAGCGTCTATGTATAATAGATACGAGTAAAGGTGCGCTTGCTTACAGCAAGCAATGCAATAATTTAGCTTTAGTGAATAATAAATTTTTTCGAAAGATTATTTTGCTCAAACGTTGCTAAACATAAAGTAAAGGGCATTTACGCAGCTGAAAATGCACTGAATATAATTTCCGATGCATTTCTTTCGGCAGCTAAATTCCGCCCCGGCGTCGAACCAAGGTCATCCTGCTAAAATCACTGTAATCTCTCGCTTGAGTATGGTGGACTTTATAAACACCCCGAATTGCAAAAGGAAATTCATTCAGGAAGTACCTTAAAATGAGCCAAAAATTCCCTATGTATTTCACATGGAGAATTATTTAACGCCCCCTAGCATCGAACCAACGACCTTTTACGACTATCTTAGGATAGCTTTTATATGAGAATGGTCCCCTTAATGGCTCTGTGAAATTTTGAACCTCTGCGCGGTTGGGAAGTGTTATAAAAAGCATTCGGAAATATTGCCAATGTATTTTAAACGGGAAGAATCGAGATTACGGGTCGCTCTGGAATCGAACCCGTGAAACATAGGCAAATGCTGATTTTTTTTCTAATTACATTTTGTATGTATCTATATTTGTAGAAGGTTTGAATAATCTATGTACGATATTAAGGGAGCTACGATTTTTCAAAATCTGAAAATATTTCACCTCCTGGCATCGAACCCAGGACCGATTGTACGTAAAGTACTACATTTTTCCGTAGACATATATATTAGCAATAGCTACATGAAATTTTATTCTTTTAAATTAAAGGGAAGTATTTTTAATATTATTTGAAAAACGGCCCCATGCATTCCTAACGGGGAAAATCGAGATTACGGGACGCTCTGGAATCGAACCCGTGACACTTAGGCAACTTTTGATTTTTTTCGAGGTATATAATATACTTACCTATAAGTGTAAAAAGTTTGAATGATCTATGTATCATATTAAGAGAGCTAGGATTGTTCAAAATTGGAAACTATTTCCACTCCTGGCATCGAACCCATGACCGGTTGCGCGTAAAAAATAGCATTTCTGCGTAGATATATATAATTACAATAGCCATATGAAATTTTACTGTACTATCTCAATGGAAAGTATTTTTTTAATTTGTTTGAAAAACGGCCCCATGCATTCTTACGGGGGAAAGTCGATTTTTGGGTCCTCCAAGAATCGAACCCATGATAGGTAGGGTGGATTTCCCAATTTTTCCTGAGTGAGATTTAGTGGGCCATTACGTAAAAAAATCGGCGGCTTCGTGGCCGAAGCGGTTTGGGCCTGACATTAATATCCTATATATATATATATATGTTATATATATCCCCCCGAAGCGTCTATATGTATAGACGAGTAAAGGTGTGCTTGCTGACAGCAAGCAATTTAATAATATGTCTTTTAATAAAATGTAAGATTTTTCGAAATATTATCCTGAAAGGCCATGCTAAACATAACGTTAATGGACATTTTCGTAGCGAGCTTTGCATTGATTTCGATTTCCCATGCATTTCTTACAATATTCCCGCCCCGGCATCGAACCAAGGCCATCCTACGAAAATTACTGTTATCTTCCGCTTGAAAATGATTGACTTTATAAACACTCCAAATTTCAAAAAGAAATTCATTCAGGAAGTACCTCACAATGAGCCCTTACTTCCCTATGCATTCCAAATGGAGATATAGTTAACGCCCCCTAGCATCGAACTAACGACCTTTTACGACTATCTTCGGATAGCTTTTAAATGTGAATGGTCCCCTTAATGGCTGTGTGAAATTCTAAAAATCTGCGCTCTTTGGAAGTGTAATAAAAAGCTTTCGGAAATATAGCCAATGTATTTTAAACTGGAAAAATCCAGATTACGGGTCGCTCTGGAATCGAACCCGTGATACATAGGCAAGTGCTGATTTTTTTCTGATTACAGTTTGTATGTATCTATATTTGTAGAAGGTTTGAATAATCTATGTACGATATTAAGGGAGCTACGATTTTTCAAAATCTGAAAATATTTCACCTCCTGGCATCGAACCCAGGACCGATTGTACGTAAAATACTACATTTTTCCGTAGACATATATATTAGCAATAGCTACACAAAATCGTATTCTTTTAACTTAATGGGAAGTATTTTTAAAATTATTTGAAAAAAGGCCCCATGCATTCCTAACGGAGAAAATCGAGATTACGGGACGCTCTGGAATCGAACCTGTGACACGTAGGCAACTGTTGATTTTTTTCGAGGTATATAATATACTTTCCTATTAGTGTAAAAAATTTGAACTATCTATGTATCATATTAAGAGAGCTAGGATTTTTCGAAATTTGAAAATATTTCACCTCCTGGCATCGAACCCATGACCGGTTGCGCGTAAACAAAAAAATTTTCCGTAGATATATATAATTGCAATAGCCATATGAAATTTCATTGTTCTATCTCAATGGAAAGTATTTTTTTAAATTGTTTGAAAAACGGCCCCATGCATTCTTACGGGGGAAAGTCGATTTTTGGGGCCTCCTAGAATCGAACCCATGATAGGTAGGGTGGATTTCCCAATTTTTCCTGAGTGAGATTTAGTGGGCCATTACGGAAAAAAATCGGCGCCTCCGTGGCCGAAGCGGTATTGGCCTGACATTAATATCCTATATATATATATATATATATGTTATATATATATATATCCCCCCGAAGCGTCTATATGTATAGATATCCCCCCCGAAGCGTCTATATGTATAGATATATATATAGGATATTAATGTCAGGCCCAAACGGCTCGGGCCACGGAAGCGCCGATTTTTTTACGTGATGGCCCACTAAATCTCACTTACGAAAAATTCGAAAACCGACCCTACCTATCATGGGTTCGATTCTAGGAGGTCCCAAAAATCGACTTTCCCCCGTAGGAATGCATGGGACCGTTTTTCAAATAATTTTTTAAAATACTTCCCATTACGCAAGAAAAATGAGATTTCATACAGCTATTGTTTTTATAAGTATCTATGGAAAAATGCTATTGTTTACGTATAACCGGTCATGGGTTCGATGCCAGGAGGTGAAAAAATTTCAAATTTCGAAAAATCCTAGCTCTCCTAATATGATACATATCTCATTCAAATTTTTTACACTTATAGGTATGTATATTTTGTACCTAGAAAAAAATCCACACTTGCCTACATGTCACGGGTTCGATTCCAGAGCGTCCCGTAATCTCGATTTTCCCCATTAAGAATGCATTTGGCCGTTTTTCAAATGATTTTAAAAATACTTTCCATTAACCTAGAAGGATAAGATTCCATGTAGCTATTGCTACTATATATATCTTAAGAAAAATGCTATTTTTTTTATGTCCAATCGGTCATGTGTCGATGCCAGGGGGTGAAATATTTTCAAATTTTAAAAAATCATAGCTCACTTTATATCGTACATAGATTATTGAAACTTTCAACACCAAAAGATACGTATATATAGTACTTTGAAAAAATCAACACTTGCCTAGGTGTCACGGGTTCGATTCCTGAGCGTCCCGTAATCTCGATTTTTGTCAAAAGGAATGCATTGGCCATATTTGCGAAAGCTTTTTATGACATTTCCCGACCGCGCAGAGGTTCAAAATTTCACACTGCCATAAAAGGGACCATTTTCAAATAAACGCATCCCTAAGATTGTCTTAAAGGGTCGTTGGTTCGATTCTAGGGGGCGATAACTATACCTTCGTAAGAAATGCATAGGGAATTAAGGACTCATTTTAAGGTACTTCCTGAATGATTTTTCTTTTGAAATTTGGGGTTTTTATAAAGATAGTCATATTCAAGCGGAAGATGACAGTGATTTTAGCAGGATGACCTTGGTTCGACGCCGGGGCGGGAATAATGCTGCCGAAAGAAATGCATGGGAAATCGAATTCGGTGCATTTGCAGCTGCGTAAAGGTCCTTTACTTTATGTTTAAAATTTATTTTTTACTAAAGATAAATTATTGCATTGCTTAATAATAAATCTTTTAGTGAAAAAAAAGGTTTCATGGAAAGCCAACTTTCGTCTTCATTAATTTATTGAACGAAATTATCAGAGCGCATGTATTCTTTGACATGTTCTTCCCATGCTTTCCTTAAGGCAGCATTGTTACCGCCTGGCGTCGAACTAAGGCTTTTCTGCGAAAAACACTGTCATCTTTCGTTTGAGTATGATTATCTCTAAAAACACTCCAAATTTCAAATGGAAAAACCTCAAGGAAGTACCTGAAAATAAGTCCTGTATTCCCTATGCATATCTTATGAATTTATAGTTAGCGCTCCCTAGAATCTCAAACGTTGCTAAACATAAAGTAAAGGGCATTAACGCAGATGAAAATTCACTGAATACGATTTCTGATGCATTTCTTTTGGCATCATTATTCCCACCCCAGCGTCGAACTAAGGTCATCCTGCTAAAATCACTGTAATTTTTCGCTTGAGTATGGTCGACTTTATAAACACCCCGAATTTCAAAAGGAAATTCGTTCTGGAAGTACCTTAAAATGAGTCGTTAACTCCCTATGCATTTCATATGAAGAGATAGTTAACGCCCCCTAGAATCGAACAAACGACCATCTACGATACTATTACGGTCGGTTTTATGTGAGAATGGTCCCTTTTATGGCTGAATGGTCGTTGGTTTGATGCTAGGGGTCCTTTACTATGTCTCCGTAAGAAATGCATAGGGAATTAAGCACTCATTTGAGGTACTTCCGTTAAGTATTTCCATTGATATGATATCCTATATTTATATGTTATATCCCCCCGAAGCGTCTATATGTAATAGATGAATAGTGGCTTTGTTTGAGGCACTTCCTGAATTAATTTCCTTTTGAAATTTTGAATGTTTATAAAGTGAATCATACTCAAGCAAATGATGACAGTCTTCTCCGCCGGATGGCCTTAGTTCGACGCCTTGGCGGTAAAATGCTGCCGTAAAAAAAGCATACGAAATCGAACTCAATGTAATGTAAGCGGAGAAAACGTACGTAAGCTTTTTCTTAGCTTGACTTATCTGAATAATCTTTCGAAGCATCTTACGTTTTATTAAAAGATATATTTTCTGATTGCTTGCTGTTAGCAAGCGCACCGTTACTCCTATAATAATAACAGCCGCTAAGGTAAGACGTGTTCCTATGAGCTCGGCGATTTTTAAAGACAGAATGAATTCAGAACTTTAAAGTTCATTTTAATTATCGAAATAGGAAAAGTCACCCTGATCTTTTGCTGAAGTATATCGATTCTTCAATTTCATTACAGTATCGTCTCTGACCAAAACTACGAACAAACAACGAATTATGAACAGGTGCAATTTCACGGTGCGAAAGCCATTATTTGCCTTAACACGAATCAGGGAATTTTTTTGAATAAATATTCAAAATATGACCCAATCGATATTCCAACAAAATTCAGACTCTACTCTGATTGTGATTCAGCTATATTTATAACGTTTTCTTTAATCTTTTTCTATGTTTTCATCGGTTCTTGGGCGTCTGAGCCGTTAGTAATCTTCAACATGTTCACGTCCATCCAATAATCGCTTAAAGAACTCGTAAACTCTTATTTTACTCGTAATAGACAACCATAGTCGTATGTTAACATTTCACCCTGTTTGGTAAACTTTATTTCATATCTTACGCAAAACTTACAACGCTTTCTGTAATTCATTTTTTTCGGCAAATAAAAATCGCCAAGCTCTTAGGTACACGTCTTACCTTAGCGGCTGCTACAATTAAAGTAAACTGCAAAGAAAATTGAAAATTTAACCATAAACTTGGAACATATGTACCAACATTTAAAAAAATGTTTGGAATATTGTACACTCCAAACGTGCAAATTATATAAATTTCACTTTTTTATCAAACTAGTATCTTTATGGTTTGCATGTGAGAGGGTACTTCATAATTCCTATATCTCCAAC
The DNA here is from genome assembly GCA_020796165.1 of Pantala flavescens. Lineage (NCBI taxonomy): Eukaryota > Metazoa > Arthropoda > Insecta > Odonata > Libellulidae > Pantala > Pantala flavescens. The sequence goes on along the minus strand of CM036879.1, from coordinate 48,982,296 downwards.
GGTGAAGTCATTTAATGATCTCCCTGATATTCCAACATGGCTGGAGGGATAACTCTAATTATATGTATCTTGGATTATTTTCTTGTTTGTAATATTACTTACACTATCTGTTACTTAGTCCTCAACGAATCTATAAATTTTTAGAAAGATTGAAAATTATAAATAGGCTCATCAATAGTAATTTATATCAATTACTAAAGCTTCTCTGTGAATTTTTCAGGATCAACAGAAAGATGTTCTAAAGAAGAAGAAATGCAATTGAAAGGGAAAGAACATAATGAAAGAGAAAGGTGTTTAAGCAGAAATGATGAACTTAAGAGCAGTTCATACCTAAGGTCTCTGTTAGCTGATGCTATGCTTGAGAAGTGCAGCAGAGAGCATTCAGTTGAAGTGCAACCTAAAGAAGATAGTCCACTAAGGGAGCAGTCACCACTATCCTCAGAAAGGTATTCTAATCTATTTATAAAATTAGCATCAAGTGTAGTGTATTCTAATATTTATGTATTAGACTTCAGCTAACACCAATTAAATGCATTGAGTATTGTAACTTGAAAATCTCATTGTATTTCATTCTAAGAAGAATAAGATATCAAGATCTTTGCATTGATTGCTATTATAAATATTTTCAATTTATTTTTATTGTTTTTGCATAATATTATTTGTCTATTTTTCCCCTAGATCTGACCTTGTGAAAGTGGGAGAGGAGGAAATGAGTGGTCAAACATCTGGTGATGAAGAATTAGACACTACAACATCATCTGACATAGAAATCATTTCAAGGTATTATTTGCTCAGAAACTATGTGAAAATAAAATTCAATTTGATTCAGGAATTTTCATTAATTGTGTAAATGTTATTCATCCGTGTATGATAAAATGAAAGATGATTTGATTTTTCACCTATTCACTCATAAATTTCCTTTCTCATCCATTCTTTTGTCAAAAATTGTTATTTTTTATAAGTAAGAATGAATTCAATGCTATATTTTTGTAGCATTTCTTTAATAATATTCATTCGTAAAAAGTACTTTTAAACATTAAAGAATGTGATAATTATGTTTCTTTCACTAACTTAAGTATTTTCTTGAACCGATTTTAAACATTTAACTGTGTTGATATTTTAATAATCTATATATATATATATATATATATATATATATATATATATATATATATATATATATATATATATATAATCCGTTTGGTGTATGTCCGGTGTTTACGGTGTTCTCATTAGAATTACATGTAAACTTAGATTTTATAACTTGCATGCTTCCATTCTTTTACAAAATTAAATTAGAAATAACCCATGTATGAATTTGAAAGTAACATCAAAAGAAGGGGAATTGAAGAAATTTTCTTATTTTGGTCATGAAATTTAGTTTACAATCAGAAATTAAGAGAATTTGGAGAAATAAGATGATAATTTTGATGAATATTGAGGCTGTAAACAAACTGTTTCTTAGTTACCACGAATGTGATTGTTTAATTTTCTCTTAAGAACGCATTGAGAAATCAGTATTTAAATGATGTTTGTTTATAGCAACGTAAATATTTACGTATACTTTCATAGAGTAAACGGTTTTTGATATTAAATCAAAATGATATCGGGTTAAATTCAAGAGATTAAATGTACTGCACAACTTGGTGAGTTGATGACGTTACCTAATTTGGTAACAAATTTCAAAATTGTATATTTGATTAGTGTGTGTTGTGTGTGTCTGTCTGTAAACTAAAAACACAAAAAATGTACATCCAATCGTCCTGAGAATTTGAGAAATTTTGACGTCAAAGCTATAACATGCCATTAAACAATATTTTAAAAATCCATCCTTCTTTTCCTTGGGAGCTCTTCACCCAATCTGTGGTAGCTCATTTCGGTCCATCTATTTTTATAGGAAGGGAATAATTCTTGGATTATCAAAATTAAACTTGCAAATTTTATTTCGTGATTTTATAAATATTATCACTGCTACACCATAGCAAACTCATTTTCACTCATCCGCAGAACTAATAGTATGATATGTTCTTTAGTTTCTTCTTTGTTTCCCTTATTATGCCTATATTCATTTTACACTTATTTATTATGTAATTGAGGAGTTTTTCCTTGATGATACGTTTATAATTGGCGAAAATTAGGTCGTTCCATGATAAGTGATTAAAAACTAATTTAAGGAAAGATATAACAATGGGAACGATTAAAATTTTGATACTCTTTAGGCTTACAAAAACACGAGAACAATTACTTTCACATTAAAGTAATAAATTTTAATTGAAAACTTTAATTACGAGTATAAAAGGAAAGATTTATTGCAGTTCAAAAGATATATTAATTACTATATAAATGCAAAATATATTAATTACAATAAAAGTTAGGAAATATAAGGAATAAGGGAAAGCAATCCATATCTCAAATTCAAAAATATGAAAGGGTTCATTACTTAAATGTTTTAAGATTCTTTCTAGTAAAAAGATGCTGGGTTTCGAATAAAAGAAGCCAAGTGCATGCTGAGGTAGATTATTTTTCTGATTTAGAAAAAACTGCAAGAGGAAGATCTGGAACTTCAGCTATCATATTTGGAGGTCTTAACATATGTGCAGAAATTTCGGGTGATTTTTGATGCAATCGCTCTTCAGAAAGATCAGACATTATCAACAGTTGAAAGTGATCAAAATCTAGATAAAAGCAAGAAGAGAAGAACAATTTTCTGTCGCAATAAAGAGACAATTTTGCAGATCTGCAAAAGTGATACTTTTGTTGATTAACATTCCAAGAGTAGCAAGTGATTTCACGCGAATCTGTTATTTATTTCTAAGGAATGAGAGTCATTAGATTATATGCAATTGAGAAGCTTTTTATGCCCTTTTTAAATAGAATATCTTTTTTTTTATGTATATCTACAGCGGGTCTATGCCGATCGAGGCCGTGTGACCGAAGCTTGGGTACCCAACAGCGAGCAACCGACAGCTCACTTGATTCTCACTTTGATTTCTCTATGATTAAGTCCAGCTACATTTTGCACAGTTGATTTCATAAAAAAATCATAATTTCGTGAAAAAACTAACATTAATATTTTGTGCGATGCAATGGTTGGATATCGCAATTGAGTTCAAAGGACGTATCTTCCTCTCACGTAGAGAATGACTCCTCTAAAATGCGTTTTATGTAAGAAGGCTGTGGCGACTGTAAAATTTGCTCCGTTTTAAACTACTCCGTCAATAAATCCCTCAAATTATTAATGGGTTAAACTAACATTTATTAATTCTCTATCCCTCCAACTATCATATCTTCTCCACAAAGACGAATTCAGAGCATCTTTCAAAACTCCCCTCAACCTGGAAACGATTTACTGCAACAGTAAAGGCAATCATATACCTCAAGACAAAGCTGGTATTTATTTTTTGAAATGCAACGATTGTAAAGAAGTCTATATCGGTCAGACCTCTTGTAGCTTTTCCACGAGGACTAAAGAACATTATAGGTGCTTCAAAAATAAATCCTCAGTTAAGCATTTTTCTAAACACCTTTAGACAACAACTCAAATTTTATCCCAGAAACCCTCGGCGTTTCTACCAGTACACCTTGGTTAATGAACATTTTTTCCCTTCACATTTCCCGCTTACTAACTCTCCTACACCTCCACATTTAGATGAAAGAAATTATTTTGGAATTTTCCACAGGCACGAAGTAATTTCTTTTACCAATATTCCACAAAACAATTCATTCCCTCCCCCCTTGATCTCCCTTTTGTTTAAAAAGTTTGTGATATCTGCACCAGATGATGACGATCAATTGTCTAAACCGATCGTTTGTTTGTCAATAAAAAATATTTTTGTGGTGAAAATTTGGGAGAATCTTTTGATTATCACAACACTTCGCCTGAAGTTCGCTCCATTTCTTCCAACTTCGTCGAAGTAGAAAACTGATGCCCCAACAGGAAGAGTAGAAAGAAAGACGACTAAGAGATTGATGAAGGTCTTTTAAGAAAAGCTGTAATTTCAGTTAAACGGTTTCATAAAAAGGCCACACTGACTTCTGATTACCGTTATAAATGTTCTGGTATTAGAGGACTTAATGATTTGAAACAGCAAGTATGAAGGTTAAAGAATTGTTGAAGGTGTCAAATGCTACACATACATATAAAACTCAGAAGTTACATGTATCTACCTTTCATTGATGCCTCAAATTTTTTATTTTAATTTGAGTAAAGTTAACCACCTGCCATTTAATCCATGACCATTTGTAGAAAACTAATAGCTTTTTTATATAGTAATACATTTTTTACAGAAATGTGTGAAATTTTAACATCTTATTGTATAAAGTCTATAGACTTATGATAAACTCTGGACTATCTATGCTAAATTTTTCCATTGCTCCCAGTAATTTGATATTCTCTTAATATTTTCAAACTTTTAAAGTAAAGGGCTACAGGAAGTGTCTCAATGATCGCAATTAATGGAGGTCTATGAGGTCTGTTCAAAATGTATCGCAAATTCTGAATTTCTGCGGGCTACATATATTTGATATTTTTCCAACATGCCATTTCAGGATATTTAATTATGCTATTAAAAGACCAATATTTTAGAAAACGCATCATACAGATAAAGAGTAAAAAATGTATAACTTATTAAGAATATAAACCCGTAGTTTCAGACCGTTTTGCGAAATTTATTTAAAAATCTACATTATTTTCTTAAGCCAATGCAGCTTTATATTTTTCGCTGTAATTATAAATTTATTAGATGCATAATTCGTGCGGGGATGCAATTTTTCTGCCAACAGCTATGACTGGTAGAAGTATACGAAGTATAGCGAAGAAGTGCCAGAGGGTTTGTTTCGAGGATCATACTCCTGGTACGCACAATTCAATCGGAGATGTCAATCTTCGCCACTTGTTTATGGCGTCCATACATCAGGAGTTCCGCAACGAAGTGATCTAGGTCCGATTTCTAAATTACATCAACGACATAGAAGATAATGTAAAGAGCAAAGTTGGATTATTTGTTGAAGATATCCTTATAGGAGTAAAGGTGTCATTGCTTACAGCAAGCAATAAAAAAAATATCTTTTAATAAAACATAAGATTTTTTCGAAATATTATTCTGCTTACTCATTGCTAAACATGAACTTAAGGACATTTTCACACCTTACATTGCATTGATTTTGATTTCCTATGCATATCTTACGGCATAATTATTCCCACCCCGGCGTCGAACCAAGGAAATTCTCTGAAAAATACTGTAATAATTTGCTTGAGTATGATTGTCTTTATAAACACTCCAAATTATAAAAGGAAATTCATGCAGGAAGTGCCCCAAAGGAGGTTCCCTTTTCCCTATGCATTTCTTATGGAGACATAGCTAACGCCCCCTAGCATCGCTCGAGCGACCAATTACGACTTTCTTACGGATTTATAATTCTTGAATACCTGGGTGAAATTTTAAACTTCTACACTATCGGGAAGTGCCCTAAATAATTTTGAAAATTAGCCGAATATAAATAATATTTATATATAATATAAATAAATATGTATTCTTATGGGGTAAATCGAGATTACGGGTCCCTCTAGAATAGAACACATAGGCAATTGTTGATTATTTTCAGAGATGAATATACAATTATTTATAAGTGTAGGAAGTTTGAATGATCTATGTATCATATTAAGGTAGATATGATTTTTCAAACTCTGAAAATATGTCACCTCCTGGATCGAACCAATGATCGTTTCTGAATAAATAATAGTATGTTTGTGTAGATACATATAGTATGTATAGTCACATTATATTTTATCGTTCTATGTGCCCTATAGATAGTATATATATATAGTTATTAAGTAAGAAGTTATAAGATAGATATCCTAAGGTTTGTGTTAAACGTTATGTCAAGGTGGTGAAAAGATTGGCAGCTTGTGTTGAACGTAAAGTAATGCACTGATATAATATTCATGAGATCGCCCACCATGTAGCTTATAGTATTTTTAGGATTTTCCAACTATTCTTCGTGCTTTTTGATAGTAACCCTTTGATGTAAATCGAGGAATGAATTTTTAAGAACACAATGTAAGCTCGGCCGCGAAAAAAATACAGGGACGGCTGATCGCTGCTATTCAGCCGATAATCAACTTACTCTCTAAGTCCTTTCCTCTACTTCCAGGCTTTCGCTGGTACCTCGATAGGCAACACCGGGGGTGTTCTAATTCACAAATTACAGCTGATTTTGATCCGGAACCCTCTTAAATTTTTACACATACCATTAAAGAGAGATTTAAAGATGAATTTTTAGTTTTTTATTTTTTTCAAATTTGTTCATAATAAGCGAGTAAATTATGCTGAAAAAGTAGCTCTTTTCAATGAATACAGGCGTTTATAGAAGGATGTTTATGACTTAAATTTAAATCCTAAAAACTAAAACCCCAATTCAATCTTCTTTCTCTCAAATACTGAAAACAGGAAATCTCTGCAGTGAATATCATTGTCGTAATTTGGGCCGTTTTGGGCGAACGATACAGCAGCCTCAAAGATTTTGTTTGAATGTCACTTCTAATTTTGGTTTGAAAATATATAACACCTAAGTAAAAAAATTCTTCTGCTTTGAATGGAAAAGGATTTGCTCTGAGAAGTTGCTTGTTTAAATTAAATTTGAAAGTCTATTTTAGTCTGACCATTGGTTTTGTTTTCACTGTTGACTTAGTGTCATTTATATATACCTGTGTGTTTGTGCACGTGTGATATTAATATGAGAGAATAGTAACTGCAGTTTTATCTCTTACCTGTGTTAGCCCAAATGGAGTTGACAGTGGTAGTAACAAGTCAGAATCCTGGAAAAGATGCCCTGGAACGGCAGCCAAATTACCATCAAGGCAGGGACCAATGGGTGCTGCTCCCTCCCCATCCCTTTCCACAGCCTCCTCATCTTCTTCATCTTCTTCCTTCTCTATGGTCAATAGAGGAATGCCAGGGTTAGGGATACAAAGGGATGAGAGGAATCTTGCTAAAAGCTCAGGTTAGCAAAATAATTTTACAGTAATCTTACAAACTTGAACTAATAAATGGATATTCAAGTAATTATTTAATATAAAATGTATAATTATACAAGCAAAAAAGAATTCTCCTGAGCAAAGCAATTAAACTTTAAATTCAAGGAGGAAGGTTATGTAATATGGTGGTCTAGCTACTTTTAGTGCCGAGTTTAGAATTTATTTTAAATTTCTTTCATTTTTGTGACTTGTAAATTGGTTTGGGAAGTACTTGATTTAAGTGTTTCATTTTAAGTAATGTAAAGTAAATACAAAGGCTGTTTGAAGGATTCAGAGACTTAAAAGATTATAGAAGAGGAAATGCTGACTTTTTGAGTTTGAGCACAAGAATCCTTCATTACTTGATGATGTGTTGAGTATTATATGAAATAATGTAGCTTTTAAGGGTCTCGGTATTGGTTGCCCCTAAACTAATTTAGGTAATAATTGTGTAATTCTAACATACTACCTGTATGTTGATGGGACAAAAGAACCTTTTGAAAATTTTAAGAATTTTTTAATTGAAGTGGGAGAGGTAGTATAGTCTTATTATTATAGGAAAGAGGACCCAAGAGTACATAAATGAGTATGTTTGTTCAGTACTGGATATTACTTTGGAAAAACATTTTATGGTTAGAATTATCAATAATATTTCAATTAAATATTTGTAGCAGAGACTTAAATGTAACTTTGCTCATAATGTATTTTTTTAAATATATCAAAGTCAAATCCAATTAATGTCACATATCACAACGCAGCTGTTTTAGCACAATCTTTACATTTATATGTATGTTTGAAACTTCAATATCAGACTCTTAGTGTCAGAGAAAATTTGTCATTTGCCACTTGTCGTTTGAGCTGCAAGTCTTAAAAATAGCTATATTGTTTTAAAGTGTTTCTGAAAAATTTTCATAGATATAATCCTATCTTGATAAGATATATTATATCCATGCTATTTTTACCATACTTACATATAAGGTTTTGTGTGTAAGAATAAGTACTTAAAAGTATTGCAGCAATGGCTATTTTACCTAGAAGAAATACTTTGCGGGTATATATTCACGACTTTACAGGGAAAGTTACCTTAAAACTTGAGATATACTCCATTCAGTTTTACATTTGACAATCAATTCTCTTTCAAATTAAAATAACAATTCTTAGTTTGTTTTATTGTAAGCTTTTTTAAAAAGAGATCAAGCATAAAATAAAAATCCTAAAAATTTTGTTGATCACATAGCTTGATATAATCAGACCCAGGAAAGAAATGAGAATGCGGGTGTTTTAGTCTAATCTTAGTAAAACAGATTGTTCCATAGAATTAATATAGATACATTCAACCTCTTCCTTGGTTGGTCATTGACAAAACAAGCAATATGTAGTATATTTATAATTTCTCTTTTATTTAAAATCTTCCTTATCTTGATTTTTAAGAGGTTTCTGAGTGGATGCAAGTTTCATTAAATATTGAGTTTTTGATCATGCAGCATCTACTATGGATTCTTATCGGAGTGAAAGTGGTCAACACCTTCATCATTACTCTCAGAGATTTCCAAATATACATCAAGTGACAGATCCTGCCATTGCTCCTTATGAAGTAGAAGAACTAACCAAAGTGAGTTGCTTAATTCATGTTTATCTCAGGCATCTTTTTTTTAAATAACTTTCTAGTTCATTATCAGTGTTCATATTCTTGATACTTCTGCAACTTTCTAATAAATCCTCAATAAATTATTCATACAATCATTAAATACTATTTCAATGATTTTACAAGGTATAAAAAAATCTGATCAACCTTAATTGCAACTGACCAGCGATTAGAAGATCTTTATTCTAGTCATACATCTGTTAAAATCATGGTAATATTCCACCTTCATGAGTTATATTTACATAATAATAATAATGTCTTTATTAAGGGCTTATATGCTAGGTATAATATATATTGTTATTATTATTATTATTATTTTGTGGTGTAGCAGAATATTTAAATTTCTGGGTATTTTAATATATATTCATATTTATATCTGTAACATTAAGATAAGCTATCATGATTGACTTGCTCATTTTTTTTAAATAAGGGAAAACATGTTTGATTTATTTAGAGATCATTTGATCCTTCATTGTGATTCTGCAGAAGTTAAATATTATTGTCTTTATCAGATTCTTCCAATGAATGAAGTTTTGGTCCTTGTAATGCTCATAATCTAATTTGGCAAACATTACTTTATGTGGTTATATTTGCCAACAGAATTCAAGTTTTTTCGAAATAGTAATCTTACCTTTTAGCATTTATAGTTAGGGGAGTGACCTGGTGGTATGGAACCATCAGGAACAAGAGTGAAAAAACTGATTTCTATTTCCTAAATACCATAGAATAATTATTATTATTACACTATTCTGCAGTATTGAAAAAATTGGATTTTCACTCAAGTATCTTTTAGTAGTCATTTCTTTAAGTCCCATTATCTTTTCTCTGTCCTCATTTGAAAGTTTGAGTACAATGGCCAACTGTAGAGGAATTTATGAAGCTGTAGTTTAAATAGACTGTGAAGTTTTCAGGGTTATAAAATGTTAGTGCCCAGTTAGATAAGCAAATCATCCAAACTAATTGATATGCTGTGTTTCTTATTAAATAAAGCCAAAGTGGATCATTATGGACTATTAATGTAATATTTTTACATTGTTTCACTTCTATTTTGTAAGGGTCAGTTTTAATTTATGCCAAATATCACTATCATACATGTGTTCTTCTTCTTTATATGGAAAAACAACAAACAATTGTTTTGTTTTGTCTTTATAAACTCCTCATCATCTGATCTGATATACTCGTATGAAAATGTAGTAAAATATTTCAGTTGTAATCAGATTCCAAGACAAATTTCATAATTACTTGTTTATTATTATTAATTTAATTTTTACTTGTTTACAATAGAACGAGATATTGATGATATAATTTCTAAAAGATATATATATTGAGATACTAAGTGGTGGTGGTGAAGAGAGAATTGAATATTCAAGACTTGTGAAAGGACCAAGGAGAAGATGGAACATCATTTAGTATTTAGTGTTAAATTGGAGTGCTATTGAGGTGGTGTACATGTGTTATATCATCATTAGCCAATTTCAATCCAAATTTAGATTGTTGGATTAATGAACTTGAGCTTAAATTTATTATTATTACATAATTTTCTGCAAGAGGGTGATTGCAGTTTATTAATCAATTGACTGGCATTTGTCCTAGAAGGGAGTAGAGCTTTAAATTTGAAGAGTGATTTTAAAATTTCCATGTACTAAAATGTAGCTCTTAATGGAAGAATACAGAAGAATAAAATATCTGTAAATTTATCAGATGACAAATTGACTCTTTATTGCAATCAATTCAATCTCTTTTTTATCACTTATATTTCTTATTATAATTGTTATTTGCAAAGGTTATAATAATAATAATAATAGTATGCATAATGTAGTAATAATATAATTTTTGTATCTGTTCTCTTTTTTCTTTTTTATTTTCAGAGAATAACTGAAGTATCAGATATTTTGGAAGCTCGGGAATCCAAGCTAATTGAACTCAGTCGTACCAATGTTGACCTTCAAGAACAAAATATGGATTTGATGAGGTACTGTGCTGTAATAAAGTCTTATACTTAATCTTAACACGCTGGTGAAATATTTGAGCTTAATTTTCATGTGTGGATTTTAAGCTAAAATGTTTTTAACTATAAGTTATTCAAGTGCCTGTATTCTACTTATCTTTGCAGAAAGATAAAAGATTTAGAGTCAAAAAGCAGTGAACAAGAAATTGCTAGGATGGAATTTGAAGGAAGATTAGCCTCATTGGACAGAAGATTACAGCAGGCTAATGGTGAGAATGAAAAATTGAAAGCAAGACTTAAAGATGCCTTGGAAGAGCTTTCACAGAGAGGTAGTGGAGAACTAGCAACACTACTCAGAGAAAAAGAGGAAGAATGCAGGGAATTGAGGGAAGAAGGAGAAAAATTGTCAAAACAGGAAATGAATCTTACTACTATGATAAAAAATTTAAGGGCAGCTCAGAGGAATTCTGAGAAGACAATATCTAATCTTAGGTAAATAAATGTTTTCAAATTCTGTTCCAATTGCCACTTAACCAAAAAGTTTTTCTTTCATATTTCCTCCATTTACTGGTCTCCAAAATGTAATTTTAAATCCTACTGGGAATATTTTATTAGATTGTGCTATAAAAAGTTTTATTCTTATAAGATTATTTTATGTTGCAATTTTAATATAAATCTCCTAATTAATGCCAACATACATAGTAAAGATGACTTTCTGAATCTTATAATCTCCATTGAGTCCACCAATTTTGAACCCACAAAAATTTCATGCTTATATAGATAATCCTTACATAGTGTCCTCTCTAGCATTCCTTCTTCTATTAATTGCACTGAGGTTCTGAATTCAGACATAATATCAGCATTTCAATTCTCATCATTTTGCATTAATATCTAGGAATAATACCGTATTTTTCGGACCATAAGACGCATCGGACCATAATACGCTCCATTTTTTAGAGAAGGGAAATGCAGAAAAAAAAGATTATGAAACAAATAGTGTCCTAAAATATTTTATGTACATTAAAATCCAACTGCACAGTCATAAACACATGTAATCAACACTGTAAAGTAAACAGCAGCATTTAGAACCATTATTGACAAATAAAGTCAGCAAAAGACGCAGGGACTTTTCCCCCTCATTTCTGGAGGGAAAAAAGTGCATCTTATGGTCCGAAAAATACGGTATGTGCTTTTTGTTGATGCGATGAACATGGTTTTTTTACCTTCTTAGGGACTTCCAATATGCAAAAGCTGTGTGACATTATGAAAATGTAAATTTAGTTTAAAAAATCCTCTTTAAGAAAATTATTATAATATTTACTATTTAACTGCAGATGGGCCAATCTATTGATACCAATATGATTGAAACCCTGATTTATTTGCTTTGATTTTCCTCTCAACAAATAATCCCTAAGGGAAAGAGTTTTGATCTAAATATCCCAGTAGCCATTAGTGGTGGTGGGTTGGCATCTGTTTCACACCGATTCTAGTGTTTACATTTTGTTTGATGCACCTTTTAAGCTTATTTTATCAGCAAATGCTTAATGCTCTGATGCCTTCTACCTAATTTAGTAGCATAGTAGGAAACAGCTTAATCTATGGCTTAATTAATCTGCTGAATCTTTTTCCTTGTTAAAGGTGTGCAAGATGATTTGTAACCTTATAATCTGATAGCTAATGAATGTGTTTTGGTTCAGCATACATGCTAAATACAAAGACATACTATAAAACTCTGATGATACTCCTCATTACATTGAAACTGGACTGTGCAGGGGATGAGAAAAAGTTATGTAGTCAGCTAGTTTCTCAAAAAATTCTACATTTTATTAGAATTTCCTTATTTGTAGATGTAATTACTGCCTATTCATTTTTTTGTTTTACGTGGACTTCTTATCAATTCATGAATTGATCCCACTAAATCCCACTTTATCCATATCCAACGTTTTTGTACCCAATTTCCCTAATCCAGCACCATATTTCATCACGTACCGCTGTCCAAACGTTCACTGTAATTTAAGCTTGCACCGAGCCACCTGACAGGGGTCAACTAAATACTCGATCTAGCCTGAACAAAGACTCTCAGTCAACTGAACCTTATCTCGTTTTGAAGGTCATACCCTGCACTACTAAGATTGCTTAGTGCATTTGCAGTGCGACATACAGTCTCGCCGGGAAAAATTGTTCCCGATACTTTTTAGACAGACCATGTATTTTCATAACCTCTCAGCTCAACTAAATTCTTCATCTTTCCCAGAAATATTATAGGTATGTTAGAAAATAAATAATTAGTTTGTACCTGAATGTAACTACTTATAATTATATTATACTTACTACTATACAATTATTTTTTTTATCTAGCCTAATTTTGTGGTTTCCACGATATTTTATCATTATGCCAAGTACTTTTTATGGATTATTAGATTCAAAAGACAATCATATTTAAGATAAGACACATTTAAGATTAAAAATTGTCACATGAGCAATAAAGATTAACCAGTCTAAGTAGTAGTAACCTCTTAAGTTCTGAAAATCATTAGGAGAAAAATATTGGGTCAAGATTTCTATCACAGAGCTGAGATAGATTTTTACCCTTAGTCCATTCACTTGAAATCAAAAAGTGAAATACTTTTATCGTACTAAATATTGGCTTCTTCCTTATTAAGGTGCCCTGTCTTCATTTTATTACTTAAACTGCTAATGGAGAGATTTTAAGTATTTGTGATTTCATAGCCAAATTAAATTACTGATTTTTTCAGGCAGCATTTAGGAGAATGTGAGAATGAAGTTGATAGAGTTAAAAAGTCCTTAGGTGCACGAGAAGAGGTTGAGAAGGCTCAAATTGAAGCTATTCATAATCTGAAATCAACCATAGAAGCAAGAGAGATGGAAATGACAGATCTGCAATCTGCCATAGAGGAAGAGAGAAAATCTTTGAGAGAAGAAATGAGGTTTGTTTAATCATTTGTTCAGTAGTTGAACTGCATTTTCTGAATATCACTCTCCTTCATTCCTTTTTTAAAATATTTTTTGAACCGTTTGAATGCATTCTTTGACATTATTTTAAATGATTTTATATTCTTAATTAAAATAAATAATAATAAATTTTTAATATATAAATATTGACTCATAACTGTAGCATTTTTGTTTTAGATGTGATTTTAATTTTGTTTTAGATTGTTGGAAGAAAATAAGGAGCATTGGAAGGAGAGAGAGATGACCTTGTTAGCAGAAGTAGAGATAGGCAGGATGGAAACTGAAAAGCTGAGAGAGACATTGACTAAAGCACAGGAAGAGTTTTCTAGGTGCTTCTACTTATTTCTGATATCATAATATTTTATTTAGCATATCATTGAATTATTTCAGATTTAATTTATTTCTTTGGATAGGAGGGAGGAAGCTCAGAGAGTAGAACGTCAGATGTTAGAAAGAAGGTTAGTTGAGGTTGAAGCGAGAGGAGAAGAGGTTGGTGCTCAAGCTTCTAGGGCAACAAGACCTCTCTTGAGACAGCTGGAGTCGTTACAGACTATGTCAAGACAACAGGAGGCAGCTTGGGAGGCTACAGAAAGAGAGTTACTTGGAAAATTAGGTAAATGGTGATTTAATCTACTTCTTACAATATATATATATATATGTATGTATATTATATTTGTTCTGTTAGTATATATATATGTATATATTTTATTTTTTCATCCTCAAGTTCTGTAACTTTTTATTTATTTATTTATTGTACATTAGAACTACAAATAGGCACCAGGCCAGGTGGTAGTTCTACATTTACAGGGGGATGTTAGTTATACTGCCTGGCATTCGCCCTAGTCAAGAGGGAAACCCCCCTAAAACCTCCTGAAGGCAGACACTGTAATAATTTTTAACTAAATATAATTTACAAGTCATCAGTTTGTTGTTTTTGTCTGAGATTTGTCAAATTAGCATATTTTTGGTAAAAGATCAGAGTTCTGATAAAAAATACCAAAAATTGAAATTTACTCTATAAAATTAAAAATAGTTAAATGTAATTGAAATCAGATATTCAATATAACTTATAAGCTATTTTCAGTCGCTGATCTGGTTGATATCTTATGAATATCAGATATAACTCTATGTGATATATTGGATATTGATTATAATCAATCAAGAACCACGAGCATTTCTGAGATTATTTAAATTAAATAAGTCGATGAGATCGTAGTATAGTATATAATGAAGAAGTGATGTAATTTTAGAATTGACTATCCTAGAATGTAATCCATCTAGTATTATTGCTCAATAAACCCGTATCTGAGGGATAATGATCATTTAATTCTTTTTATTCAATTTTTATACTCATGTTTGCATTTATTGCTCATGAAATAGTGAATTTCACCGTAAGCATTAGACAATATCAATATATCATAAATATATTTCTACAGGTTTCATACAATAACATTCTTTGAGAAGAACAATGGCCAAGGAACATTTCTGAGCTGGTTAAATATTAATTGCACTTCATGGATATCAGTTTGGTTAAAAAATAACTATTTAAAAGAAAAGAATTTACCATGGCAAGGCATGGTGGTGAAGTGATTAGCATACCTACCCAGCAAATGGGAGGCCTGGGTTTGAGTCCTAGTCATATTGCTATTTTCACTGTTATTTTGTTTTTGTAAATTTAAAAAATTCAGTTTTTTAACAATAATAATATCAATCTTTCAGACAACTGTCTCATTTGCATTTTCTCATAAGGTATTTGATTTTTTTACTTTGAGTCACTGATTGCTCATATAGTTTGCATGCTTTTGCTGCAATTGTTCCAAATGGAAAACTTTTTAATTTTCAGAAATGCTACTAAAATTTAAACTATATATTGTTAGATTAGTTATTTGGACGAAGATTATTTAAGAGATTTAAAATATATGTATGCTGAATTTCAGCTGAAGCTGAAGGAAAAGTGAAACTGGCAATGGACAGAGAGCGATGTGTAAGACAGAGATGCGCTGCTTTCAGTTCTCGTGTGACTAGCCTGGAATCTCAACTTTCAGCTGTCAGAAAGGAGGTAGAGACTGAGGCTGCAAAATTTAATGAAGATTTGGAAATGAGAACTAGGTATATGGAAAAAATTTTCCTTGCATATCTTAAATTGACATGTCATTGTAAACTACACTAACTAATTCATTAATATAAATTTAGTTTATCACCCTTGGTTCTTATACCTTATTCATTTAATTAGCTCGTTTTTTTAATTATTTCTCAAACCTCTCATTCTACATTAACTTTTTGTAAAAATAAAGAGATTTACTAATTATAGTACTCTATTTTTATTTACTTTAATTGGTTGAGAAAGTAACTCTTTCCGCTGTTAAGTCTTATTGTATCTTTAATATCATCTTTGCTTCTGAATGCTTCAAATACCTGTACGTTGGCTTGATGCAATACAAAATCACTTATCACAATCTTTAATCTTGTTGCCCACATTTAATTTATATTAATCATTTATTAATCTCTTCCATATTAACTTCATTTATTTGCATATTACTTTTTATTTTACCATATTATTTTTAGTTGGAAATAGATTAAAATGTACTTTTTAATGATCTAATTCCCCTCTTACTATTCATCTGCTGGCTTTAATAAAATAATATATAATTTGACTTTTTGAATTAGTGAATTCATGAATATGATATATAAATTTAAATTCACGCATTTACTTCAATCATTCCTATAGTGAACCATGCAATCATCATTACAATGCATTTTAAATTTTTTTATAATTTCTTATTTAAATGCTCGATGATGATGATGAGTGATGATTGCATGAGTCACTAAAAGATTGATTTCTATAAAATGTTAATTTTCTATGGCATGTGTGTCCATTGTTAATATTAATTTGTTATTCTTCATGTCATCATCCTAATGTTGTATAAATATCAGTTAAAATTTCCTCAACATAGTTTTTGATGTCATGAATTACAAATGAAGTATTGCTTTTTAAATTGCCATCTATCTTCTTAAGGAATTAATTCATTTTTACTCTAAATTTCCTTTAACCCATTTATGCCTAGCGTTCCATTTTTGGAACAGCAGTTACATTAAGTTATTTTGTGGCCTATCGCTTACGAGAATACTGGGAAGTGAGTGAAAACTTCCTGCCTTATTTGTAAGGGTACATATTACATCACTGAATGCAGAGAATTACCGTATTTTTCGGACCATAAGACGCACCTGACCATAAGACGCACCTGGTTTTTAGAGGAGAAAAATAGGAAAAAAATATTCTGAACCAAATAGTGTAATAAAATATTTAATAGTCTTTATTTTGGAGGCAAGATTGAGACTAAAAAGTCTCTTCTTATAGTCATTGAGCGAATTTAGAGCTGCGTGGATGTTGTGAAACTTTGCTTTATTTTTTTGAGTCGATTATAATATATATGTATAAACGTTTCATTATTATAAAATCCTGATTTTTAGATTCTAGCATTCCTCCTTGTTTAACTAATGAAGTTATTAGTAGTGTTTCTAAATGAAGTGAATTGAAGGTGCTATCTTGATAGTTTGTTCCGATAAATTTAGAATCTTTTCTGAAAAGAAAAATTTAGCTGAATGGATACATTGTTTTCTTCTGAGTTGCAATTTTGTCTTCAATACTTTACTCAATGTTCATATGTATTGTCTACTATATTGTATTGGTTATTACTGACTGTAATTTAATGTAAGGAAATAGTTTCTGATGTTGAAATATGATAAACAGTGCTCCATTGAAAGCAAGAGAAAAATTACCATTATTTATGGAAATGTAAGTGTATTTCTGATTCCTATTTTACTTCATTCCAGAAATGGGATTCAATGATACTTCTCCGAAGCGCTCTTTTAGATGAATATTAAACCTAATTCTTTAAAATTTAATGCTTTCTTAAATATTTCATAATTTCAACAATTAATCTTAAATTTACATGTGTACCTTGTTCAAGATGATTCTGATCCAGAAGAGAGATGCATCCTATTTGTACCAAACGAAACATGCTTCAGCTTTGACGAGTCCATGATTCCTTACTTCATGGACCTTAGGTCATGAACACAAACAGTTTATTCGTGGAAAGCCTATTCGGTTTGGGTACAAGTTTTGATGTGGTGCCACACGCCTAGGTTATATTTGTTGGTTTCAACCATTTCAAGGTAAAAACCCAAACAATAATTATGAGGAATATGGTGTCGGTGCATCTGTTGTCCTACAATTTACTGAAGCACTCATGAAGGAGCACCCTGGACATTGCACTTATTGATACACTCAGTTCAAATGGTCATCAAGCAACCGACACAGTGAGAAAAAATCGAATCGAGAAACCTCTATTGGAATCAGAAGATGCTCTAAAAAATAAAGAAAGGGTTGCGTTTGATTACAGAACTGATGGCAAAGTCAATATGGATGCTGAATGATAACAGTGTTGTCATTGTTGCATCATCTGGGGCTGGCGTCAATCCGCTGTGCCTTGTCAATCGCTATTCACAAAAACATGAAAAGAAGATCC
Source organism: Pantala flavescens (assembly GCA_020796165.1). Taxonomy (NCBI): domain Eukaryota; kingdom Metazoa; phylum Arthropoda; class Insecta; order Odonata; family Libellulidae; genus Pantala; species Pantala flavescens. The sequence continues at coordinate 48,964,186 of CM036879.1, read as the reverse complement.
AAGTGCAGCCACCAAATATGATAAAAGTATATAACAAATATATGGGAAGAGTAGTCAGAGAGGATGAAAATATTGACAAATATAGAGCATCAATTCGTGGCAAGAAGTGGTACTTTGTTGTTTTGCTTCGAATTAGCTCTACAAAATGCTTGGCAGCTGCATAAAACTTACGATCTAAAGCCAATGGATCTTTTGGAGTTTCGTCGTCGTGTGGCATGCCATTATCTGGAGACCTATGGTAATCGGTCCCTAACTGGGAAGAGGGGTAGACCTTCTCAGAAACTAAATATTGACTCCCGTTCTGATGGAATGAATCATGAAATCGAAAAACAACCAAAACAAACTCGTTGTGCGGAATGCCACAAAAATACGACTTATTGCTGTAAGAAATGTAATGTTGCCCTTCATATAAAGTGCTCACAGCAATATCATAACAAAGATTAAATTTTATGATTTACGTAGTGTATTTGCCTAATGTTCCATTTTTCGAACACCATGTAACTCTGTAAATATGTAGCATAAATTAAATTTTATTTCAAATTCTTGTTTTTAAATTTTATTTCAAATTCTTGTTTTTAATTTTTTTTTACCTAACATTTATGAATTTCATCAAAAAATTCAAAAATTTTTTTCTTCGGCATAAATGGGTTAATATATATGTATAAACGTTTCATTATAATATAATCCTGATTTTTAGATTCTAGCATTCCTCCTTGTTTGTTATAGATTACAAAGATATTTATAGTTATTTCATCTCTTCTAGTGTATGCCCACTACGTAGTCTGATTCTGACATTCTGGAGAAATATTTATGTACTAATGAATTTCTGTCTCGTATCTTACTATACTTTGACAGGAACGTAACCAGACTAGAAGAAGAAAAAATACAGTTGAAAGAAGCTCTTGAAGAAGCTAAACGTAATAATTTATCCTTAAAAGAATGCCTTGCAGTAGAACGTGCTGCTGTAGAAGCTGAGAAACGTAGGAATACTTTGCTCCAGGTAAAAAGTATAGATTTCAATATTTATTATAACTTTTATGGCTGATTTATAGTTTAGTAAATATCTTATTTTTACTTCATCTATGATTCTGTTGAGAAATAAATTTGAACTTATTTTCCTGAATAAGTGTTACAAATTTTGGCCTAATGGCTTGTTGTCTATTTTCTGCTTATATTTTGGTTAAATACTAGCTGTTGTTCCAGAATAAACTAAATTACAGAATAAATTATTTGGATCTATAATAGGAGCCCTGTCATGAATATCATCGATTTTATCATGCTAACTCAGATGAATATAAACTTCAAAAGTGCCTTTATTGAGCTAAAGGGATAATAGATAACTTATTGCAGGAATAATTTCAGGATTTAACATACGTGAAAAAAGTTATAGTTATTAAATCTATATATTTCAGCCTCTGAACTCTGGAAGTTAATTCCATGGCTAGAGCAACAGACCAGCAATTTGAAGATCTGGGTTCAAGTCCCGGTCCTGATATACTTTTTTCATGTTGCACAAATCCTGGAATTTATATTAATTATAGTTGAATACTTGTTATTCTCTTTCAGTATTATGGATAAAAACTAATATTTTCCATTATAGGATCAACTTCGAGAATACATTAATCAGAAGCAAAGTGAGCCTTCCTCCCACCATCAACTCCCTAATTCTCATCCAAAAGGAAATTCATGCAGCCCAAGGTCATCTCCTACACTTAGCTTTGGGCATGTCTCACTGGATGACTCAATCACAAGCTCGACATGGCTACCCTTGGTAGGTGTCATATATTAGGCTTGATTAGTTTAAGCTCTTAATCATGAGGAATGGATTCTTGTCCAACTTTCTTAACCACAAAAATCAGCATATAGTAGTTAACTTTTTATTTAGAAATTCTTTCCAATCAACATTCAAAGTTCTCATGAAGTTTTCCCTGTCTAAGGGAATTGATTTCTATATCTGCTCCAACTTGGCATCAAATTTTGACATTCGTTATTGATTCATGTTAAGCTAAGTTCTCCATTATTGCCTATTTCTAATTTAACCTTTAAATCTGGATGAATCTATTTGTTTCCTTAAGGTCATTCAATAGCTGAAACCTTTTCCAACCCCTTCCTCTATTACTTTTCCTTCAGTTCCCTTTGCGATCATGACTCTCATCTTATGATGTGCCCTATCAGGTTAGCTTTTCTCTGTTTTTTCTCATGTTCTTTGTACCACTTAATTTCCTTTCTTTCTGCCAATTCCTGCATTGCTCTCCAAGTCCATGTCTCTAACCTTAACGCATATCTGATAAATCTTTTCCGTAATGTTCATCTCTCCACTCCATGCAAGACATTACTCCAGATGAAGCAACTCTTCCATTTCTTCCCAAGGTTTTCTTCCACCTTACTGATTTATGTAATCTTCTTTCTGTTGAAGGCGGCTTTGGCCTAGTCCCTACCTATATATATATATATTACCTACTCTAAGGAAGTTCTCCACCTGTTCAATTGCATTTCCATGTGAACTCAAAATGATCTTTACATACCAGTCTTCTCAGCAGACCAATTCTTGTCAGTATCTTAGAGGCTTGGGACTTATCATCCTGTAGTGCTTGCATTCTCTTGCTGCAGTTTTCCTCTTCATTGGTACCATTCAATCATACAGGAAATCCTGGACATTCTCCTGTATCATACGAGTATAAAGTGTCGATGGATTTTGATAACACCTAAACTCCCTGTAACGTCAAGAATCTCTGATGCCTTAGTTTTTGTTACTTTACTTTCTTACAGTCCTTTGTTTGCCCTGTGCACTGCATATTTTAGTATGCTTGGTCCTAACTTATCTTTATTGACTTCCTTTTCTTCTTCTACCTCTATAGGTCTTAATCTATGTGTGCCTCTGGATTCCAAGTTTTCACAGATTTTCTTGTCTTCCTAATTTGCTTAAGGTATATTTCCATATCTTCTACTGGTAGGTTGCAGTCTTACTGTTTGCCCAGGTGTACTGTTTTTGCATTTTTCACAGAGTTACTGAATCTATGCTTAACTAGAATGTTACATGTATTTTGTCTCTTGTGCTTTTCCATGTATATTATCTATGCTTATAATTACTAATGTTATGACTAGGTTGTTGTTGTTCAAGCATAAATCTATTAATCTTTCTTCTCCGTCCTTTTTCCAAGTGCATATCTTCCTGTTTTATTTTCTCTGCTGATTCTTCTTAAATTTCTTCGATTATAGTATGACAATCACCTATTATGATGCATTTAATTTTTCTTTTGATTATCCAGTTTGATCTCATTTTTCTATTCATATGTAATCTTAATCACCTACCCATCTTGGCTATACCTTGACATATAAACTTCCATAAGGAGTAGATCAACCTGCTGAGCATTTAACTCCTATCACTATTAGTAATTACCCAAAATGCATTTTGTGAATTGCTCTCTTTGATCCCTATTCCACTTGAGTAAATTTCAGTGAATTTTTCTGATTCTAGTTTTTCTTCTTCCCATCTCTCCTCTCAATCACCATCATTGCTAGATTTTGGCATATATGAGTAGATCATCTGGCTGAGCTTATCAGCTTAATTTCCATTACTCAATCACTCTTTCAAATACATTATTCTTTATAAATGACTTATACAAGAATATTTTTATGTAAAAGAGAGTAGTGGTTTCTAGTAACTTTTTGAGAAAAGCCAAAGAACCATGATTCTTTATTATTGTTAAGGAAACTTTACCATAAAAAATTATGCCTCGGTAGAATATGATCCAAAGAGTGTTCAATTATGTCATAAACTTATTGTCACTTGTGATTGATATTAAAAGCTTTAGTTTCAGGAAGATGGATATCATGATGGACGATCTATTACTGGTGTATTTGAAGCTCATACTGGAATGGCTGCCACCATGACAGCTTCATCATCATCCCTAATTGAAAGTCTTCAATCACAACTTAAGCTTAAAGATGGCAAGTGTATTTTGCTTATAAACATATTTATCTTGAAGATTATCCTTGTAGTTGATGAACCTTGAGTTTGTAGCTATTCTAACGATTTCTATGGTTTCAGGAGAGGTGCAGCAATTACAATGGGAAGTAGGGAGGGGAGAGAGTGAAAGAAATGCCTTGAACGCTGAAGTTTCCTCCCTAATTGCTCAACTATCAGAAATGAATACATTAGTAGCTTCTATCAAAGTTGATAATGGTAGACTTTCAGATTTGCAGACAAAGTATGACGCTCTTCTTCAGGTACTTACAATTTTTGTTTAGTTATTCCATTGTAAGATGTTTAATTCATGAGGATTTACACATTTCATTTCATGACTTGATACATACAATACCCTTAATTAAAAGACTTAAACATTGACCAATACAGCATTTTAACTTGATCTTACAAAGTTCAATCATTAAGATTAGAAACTTCCTTGCCGTCCGTATCTATGGACATCAGATTGTTCCACAAAGTTAAATATTGCTGGTTTGACACAGGTGAGAATGTGGCTTTTTGCCTGCAATAAGGAATATTAAAAATGTTCATTCAATTTCAAAGGATGGTGGTAGAAATATTTGGGATTGTTGCGCTTAAAATTCATTTTCCAGTACATTTATTTCAAATATTTGACTAGATACTCTTATCATCATCTTCATTTATCCTTAAGAAATCAGTCAATCTGAGGACATGGGTTTCGTATTCTGCTAGGTCAGATAAAAATCTATTCATACAGCAGATGAACAGTTTTTGCAATTTAATTTCCATTTCCTGAAAACAAAGTTCATGTAATGTAAGATCTATAAATAATTAGATATTAATAATTATTTCAGAAAAATCCAGAGGAATTTATCATCGTCATAATACCAGGAATACAATAATTAGAATTAGCTTCTAAATTTTTTTCCTTACCAATGAAGAAATAAGTTTACTGTCCTCATCCTCCACTGCGGCAAACCTTTCAGAATTTTTCTTATTTTTCAAAAGCCCCAAAATATGAGGCATTTCAGAGCAGTACTTCAGGAAATCTCTGCAAAAATTTAATTATTTCTTTAATTACTATCTCAAATGAAGAATAAAACAATAAGTTCCTCGAAAGCATTAACATTTTATAAGTATATAGTTATATAACTGTACGTGTAAGTACAGTTTTCAATTGATTCTGAAGGTAGATAATAAAATCCAATTACTTGCATGTAGATGTATGGAGAAAAGGTTGAGGAAGCAGAGGAATTACGCTTAGACTTACAAGACATCAAGGAAATGTACAAGTCACAAGTAAGTATTAAAACTTTTCATAAGTATTTTGAATGATTTAATTAAAATGGAAGTTTGGCATTTAAGAACTATTGAAATAATCAATTCCTATATCTGAAATCTCTCTGATAACTTTCCCTCAGAATGTTTAATGAATGCTTAAAATGCACTATGCACAAGTTTATCTTTTATTAGTTTAATACTTACTTTTTGTTTTTTCTTTATTTATTCTTACACAGCTTCCCAGATTTGTTTCTGAAAATCTCTCTTTCATGTTAACTACTCCTTCTCTACTAATTATTGTTCATGATTTCTATCAGCCATAATGTAACCTTCTCTCTTGAAACTTTATTTAATCATTTAAGCTTAAATTCTTCCTATAATCATGATTTTTTATTAGTGACAGTTATACTTGATTGAATCACTACAAAGGTTAAACAGAAGTTATAATACTGACATGACTGGAACTCTAACCCAGGTTTCCTACTTGCTGGGTAGGTAAGCTGACTAAAACACTACCATGTGTGCAGGGTATTACCTTGGCACTGTAAAATTGATGCGGCATACTGGTTAACATAAGTGCCTAAGTTTGATTCCCAATCTTAGTAGTGTTTCTAAATGAAGTGAATTTAAGGTGCTATCTTGATAGTTTGTTCAGATAATTTAGAATCTTTACTGGAAAGAAAAATTTAGCTGAATGGATACATTGTTTTCTTCTGAGTTGCAATTTTGTCTTCAATACTTTACTCAATGTTCATATGTATTGTCTACTATACTGTATTGGTTATTACTGACTGTAATTTAATGTAAGGAAATAGTTTCTGATGTTGAAATATGATAAACAGTGCTCCATTGAAAGCAAGAGAAAAATTACCATTATTTATGGAAATGTAAGTGTATTTCTGATTCCTATTTTACTTCATTCCAGAAATGGGATTCAATGATACTTCTCCGAAAATTCTTTAAAATTTAATGCTTTCTTAAATATTTCATAATTTCAACAATTAATCTTAAAGAAAATGGTTCAAAGTGAATTCTTTATTTTACAGATTGACGAACTGACCAAAAAAGGAGGAAAAGCCTAAATCAGAATTTAAACAAGACTATTGCATCAAGAGGAATTATCAATTATTGTTAACAAAACAATATTAATCATAAAAATAGAGTACATGAAAGGCCTTGTATATTATGTAAAATAAAGTTGCTTTTTGGATAATTAACACTGTTACAACTTATTTCAATTTATTTGTAGGATTGTTCTTCCTGGAGCGGATTAAAGTAGTTAGTTAAAATTGTTTGCCAGTAGTTATTTATTATATTATAATACTATTTAGTTACATAATTAACACAAGGTGCATCCATGAGATTCTTTTTAAGGATGGTTACTTTTTCCTTTTCCAAAAAGATTTTTTAAATTATTCTTTGGGGCTCACTTCTTGCTGCTTTAACCATACTCTCCTCATAAACATAAATTAAGGTTCTCAAAAGGAGCATTTAATTATAGTTAATGTATGAAAAATCACAATAATTTAGCTCGTATACAAACATAAATAATGTACTTTGAAAAAATCCACACTTGTCTATGTACCATGGGTTCGATTCCAAAGCGACCCGTAATCTCGAATTTACCCATAAGAAAAACATTGATCATATTTCCGTAAATTTCTTAGGGCACTTCCCAACCGCGCAGAGGTTCAAAATTTCATACAGCCATAAAAGGGACCATTCTCACATAAAAGCGCCCCTAAGATTGTCGTAAATGATTGTTGGTCCGATTCTTGGGAGTGTTTACTCTATGTCCTAAAGAAATGCCTAGGGAATTGACTCATTCTGAGGTATTTTCATTTGAAATTTGGAGTATTTATAAAGATTATCATACTCAAGCGAAAGATGACTAATTTATGCAGAATGGCTTAGGTTCGAAGCCAGGGCAGTAATAATGCAGCCATAAGAAAAGCATGGGAAGACCATGTCAAAGTATATATGCGCTCCGATAATTTCGTTTAAAATATCTTTAGAAAATATATATTATTATATAAAAATATATCTTATAAAAGATATATTATTATATTGCTTGCTGTTAGCAAGCACGCCTTAACTCGTTTACACAATGCAAAACGTAAACGAATCAGACACTTACTCGTGAATTTTGTACTCTAGCAAGAAGGTGGTCTGACTAAAGGGATTCTTGAGACGTTTGGCTATTGCATTTCTTCGATCCATCATGTTTGCCAGCGCAGTCTTTGTTTTCTTCAGAGCTTCAATCATTATATCTGAATATAGAAATAACGATTGTAAGGGGTACGTAAGGATAGGTTAAACAACTCCTGCATTCACTACATACCTGTATTGTCGTTTAAGGCTATAATCATTTTGCATTCATTCGAATAGCTCTTTTGAATATTAATTTTTTCCGATTTTTCAAGATTATCCAAGAGTTCTTTAAAATAAAATAACTCATGCCACTGTGGGCAAAACTCCAGCGTTTCAAATTCCATTTCAATTTATATTTCTACCAGATTTCTACGAAGCACACGGACGAATGTCCAAACCTTCGAAAGCATCTACGATCGTCCACTAAAAGTACGTACAGCGCCACTTCATACCATTGGCGCACTCCACAGCCAAGCTTCATCATTCTACATTATAATATCTTAACATCCCCAGAAGGAGGAAAGTTTCCTAGGATATATGTAGTGTATACGGGAGATGATTGAATAAGTGTAATACGATCGATTAATATTATGATCGTCTTAAGCAATCAACCAATGCTGGAAATTGGACTGGAGAGTCCAATTATATATATTGTTTTGTTAACAATAATTGATAATTCCTCTTGATGCAATAGTCTTGTTTAAATTCTGATTTAGGCTTTTCCTCCTTTTTTGGTCAGTTCGTCAATCTGTAAAATAAAGAATTCACTTTGAACCATTTTCTTTAAGATTAATTGTTGAAATTATGAAATATTTAAGAAAGCATTAAATTTTAAAGAATTAGGTTTAATATTCATCTAAAAGAGCGCTTCGGAGAAGTATCATTGAATCCCATTTCTGGAATGAAGTAAAATAGGAATCAGAAATACACTTACATTTCCATAAATAATGGTAATTTTTCTCTTGCTTTCAATGGAGCACTGTTTATCATATTTCAACATCAGAAACTATTTCCTTACATTAAATTACAGTCAGTAATAACCAATACAATATAGTAGACAATACATATGAACATTGAGTAAAGTATTGAAGACAAAATTGCAACTCAGAAGAAAACAATGTATCCATTCAGCTAAATTTTTCTTTTCAGAAAAGATTCTAAATTTATCGGAACAAACTATCAAGATAGCACCTTCAATTCACTTCATTTAGAAACACTACTAATAACTTCATTAGTTAAACAAGGAGGAATGCTAGAATCTAAAAATCAGGATTTTATAATAATGAAACGTTTATACATATATATTATAATCGACTCAAAAAAATAAAGCAAAGTTTCACAACATCCACGCAGCTCTAAATTCGCTCAATGACTACCGTATTTTTCGGACCATAAGACGCACTTTTTCTTCACCAAAAAGTGGGGAGAAAAGTGCCTGCGTCTTATGGTCCGAATAGAAGACTGACACTGACGCTGTAATAAGACGCTGACACTAATGCCGGGCATTTGTATCAGAGCTGCAGCGGGACCCGCTGCATCAAATATTATTCTGTTATACATTATTAAATTCTGTTATACATTATTTTAGTAAAGCCTTCGACTCAGTAGACTAGTAAATTCATTGATCATGCCCCACTTTGATTACGGTGACATTGTTTACCAAGATCTATCAAGAGATCTAGCCAATAAGCTCCAACGCATCCAGAATGTGTCCGTTCGATTTATATTTAATTTGAGAAAATTCGACCATATTTCCGGTGCATTTAAAAAATTAGATTGGATAAAACTCGAAACTCGCAAACAACTACACATTCTAACGTTCTCATGCACTGTTTTGCGAACGCAATCTCCTGAATATCTCTTTTCCGAATTTGTAAGATTTGAGTCCGTCCATAATTGTAATACTAGAGGGAGATTCAATTTACTAATACCGAACCACAGAACGGAAACATATCACAAACCATTTATTATAACTGCTACCACGCTCTGGAATACCATTCCCTCCCACATAAAATCTTCCATTTCCACCCGATCTTTCAGAAGAAAATGTCTTACTTATCTTAATCATATATCCAATTTATCTCCTATATCAACAGTCATCACATCTCTACAGCACTGATCAACGCTCTTTCTACTGCTCCTTTCACTCTTAACCTCCAATTCATTTAACTATGCATCTGTCTTGAAATATTCTTTTTTTTGCAGCTCAGTCCAATATCTTCTAATTTTATTATCTACACTTTGCCTCTCTTTTCGGCAATCAACTTAAATATACCATTGAATGTTTTTAATTACCTGTTTAGTTATAAGATATGTTTTCAAATTTAACATGATCTGACTCTTTGATTATCTTGTAAAATTGAAATTTTAGTATTCTGTTTTTAGATAATTCTATCAGTAGGTTTGTGCAGGTTTTTCACACCCCCCTTCATTGTGGGTGTTTTCCTGCAGTGGATTTTTTTTTCTAAGAATTTTCTTAGGTTTTTATATCCACTTAAATCTCTCTTATAATCATTATTTTTCTCTTTCTAATTCTTTTGGTACTTTAAACTTTTTTTAAAGAGGTTAGATGGAAGAAGAGACTTTTTAGTCTCAATCTTGCCTCCAAAATAAAGACTATTAAATATTTTATTACACTATTTGGTTCAGAATATTTTTTTCCTATTTTTCTCCTCTAAAAACCAGGTGCGTCTTATGGTCAGGTGCGTCTTATGGTCCGAAAAATACGGTAATTCTCTGCATTCAGTGATGTAATATGTACCCTTACAAATAAGGCAGGAAGTTTTCACTCACTTCCCAGTATTCTCGTAAGCGATAGGCCACAAAATAACTTAATGTAACTGCTGTTCCAAAAATGGAACGCTAGGCATAAATGGGTTAAAGGAAATTTAGAGTAAAAATGAATTAATTCCTTAAGAAGATAGATGGCAATTTAAAAAGCAATACTTCATTTGTAATTCATGACATCAAAAACTATGTTGAGGAAATTTTAACTGATATTTATACAACATTAGGATGATGACATGAAGAATAACAAATTAATATTAACAATGGACACACATGCCATAGAAAATTAACATTTTATAGAAATCAATCTTTTAGTGACTCATGCAATCATCACTCATCATCATCATCGAGCATTTAAATAAGAAATTATAAAAAAATTTAAAATGCATTGTAATGATGATTGCATGGTTCACTATAGGAATGATTGAAGTAAATGCGTGAATTTAAATTTATATATCATATTCATGAATTCACTAATTCAAAAAGTCAAATTATATATTATTTTATTAAAGCCAGCAGATGAATAGTAAGAGGGGAATTAGATCATTAAAAAGTACATTTTAATCTATTTCCAACTAAAAATAATATGGTAAAATAAAAAGTAATATGCAAATAAATGAAGTTAATATGGAAGAGATTAATAAATGATTAATATAAATTAAATGTGGGCAACAAGATTAAAGATTGTGATAAGTGATTTTGTATTGCATCAAGCCAACGTACAGGTATTTGAAGCATTCAGAAGCAAAGATGATATTAAAGATACAATAAGACTTAACAGCGGAAAGAGTTACTTTCTCAACCAATTAAAGTAAATAAAAATAGAGTACTATAATTAGTAAATCTCTTTATTTTTACAAAAAGTTAATGTAGAATGAGAGGTTTGAGAAATAATTAAAAAAACGAGCTAATTAAATGAATAAGGTATAAGAACCAAGGGTGATAAACTAAATTTATATTAATGAATTAGTTAGTGTAGTTTACAATGACATGTCAATTTAAGATATGCAAGGAAAATTTTTTCCATATACCTAGTTCTCATTTCCAAATCTTCATTAAATTTTGCAGCCTCAGTCTCTACCTCCTTTCTGACAGCTGAAAGTTGAGATTCCAGGCTAGTCACACGAGAACTGAAAGCAGCGCATCTCTGTCTTACACATCGCTCTCTGTCCATTGCCAGTTTCACTTTTCCTTCAGCTTCAGCTGAAATTCAGCATACATATATTTTAAATCTCTTAAATAATCTTCGTCCAAATAACTAATCTAACAATATATAGTTTAAATTTTAGTAGCATTTCTGAAAATTAAAAAGTTTTCCATTTGGAACAATTGCAGCAAAAGCATGCAAACTATATGAGCAATCAGTGACTCAAAGTAAAAAAATCAAATACCTTATGAGAAAATGCAAATGAGACAGTTGTCTGAAAGATTGATATTATTATTGTTAAAAAACTGAATTTTTTAAATTTACAAAAACAAAATAACAGTGAAAATAGCAATATGACTAGGACTCAAACCCAGGCCTCCCATTTGCTGGGTAGGTATGCTAATCACTTCACCACCATGCCTTGCCATGGTAAATTCTTTTCTTTTAAATAGTTATTTTTTAACCAAACTGATATCCATGAAGTGCAATTAATATTTAACCAGCTCAGAAATGTTCCTTGGCCATTGTTCTTCTCAAAGAATGTTATTGTATGAAACCTGTAGAAATATATTTATGATATATTGATATTGTCTAATGCTTACGGTGAAATTCACTATTTCATGAGCAATAAATGCAAACATGAGTATAAAAATTGAATAAAAAGAATTAAATGATCATTATCCCTCAGATACGGGTTTATTGAGCAATAATACTAGATGGATTACATTCTAGGATAGTCAATTCTAAAATTACATCACTTCTTCATTATATACTATACTACGATCTCATCGACTTATTTAATTTAAATAATCTCAGAAATGCTCGTGGTTCTTGATTGATTATAATCAATATCCAATATATCACATAGAGTTATATCTGATATTCATAAGATATCAACCAGATCAGCGACTGAAAATAGCTTATAAGTTATATTGAATATCTGATTTCAATTACATTTAACTATTTTTAATTTTATAGAGTAAATTTCAATTTTTGGTATTTTTTATCAGAACTCTGATCTTTTACCAAAAATATGCTAATTTGACAAATCTCAGACAAAAACAACAAACTGATGACTTGTAAATTATATTTAGTTAAAAATTATTACAGTGTCTGCCTTCAGGAGGTTTTAGGGGGGTTTCCCTCTTGACTAGGGCGAATGCCAGGCAGTATAACTAACATCCCCCTGTAAATGTAGAACTACCACCTGGCCTGGTGCCTATTTGTAGTTCTAATGTACAATAAATAAATAAATAAAAAGTTACAGAACTTGAGGATGAAAAAATAAAATATATACATATATATATACTAACAGAACAAATATAATATACATACATATATATATATATTGTAAGAAGTAGATTAAATCACCATTTACCTAATTTTCCAAGTAACTCTCTTTCTGTAGCCTCCCAAGCTGCCTCCTGTTGTCTTGACATAGTCTGTAACGACTCCAGCTGTCTCAAGAGAGGTCTTGTTGCCCTAGAAGCTTGAGCACCAACCTCTTCTCCTCTCGCTTCAACCTCAACTAACCTTCTTTCTAACATCTGACGTTCTACTCTCTGAGCTTCCTCCCTCCTATCCAAAGAAATAAATTAAATCTGAAATAATTCAATGATATGCTAAATAAAATATTATGATATCAGAAATAAGTAGAAGCACCTAGAAAACTCTTCCTGTGCTTTAGTCAATGTCTCTCTCAGCTTTTCAGTTTCCATCCTGCCTATCTCTACTTCTGCTAACAAGGTCATCTCTCTCTCCTTCCAATGCTCCTTATTTTCTTCCAACAATCTAAAACAAAATTAAAATCACATCTAAAACAAAAATGCTACAGTTATGAGTCAATATTTATATATTAAAAATTTATTATTATTTATTTTAATTAAGAATATAAAATCATTTAAAATAATGTCAAAGAATGCATTCAAACGGTTCAAAAAATATTTTAAAAAAGGAATGAAGGAGAGTGATATTCAGAAAATGCAGTTCAACTACTGAACAAATGATTAAACAAACCTCATTTCTTCTCTCAAAGATTTTCTCTCTTCCTCTATGGCAGATTGCAGATCTGTCATTTCCATCTCTCTTGCTTCTATGGTTGATTTCAGATTATGAATAGCTTCAATTTGAGCCTTCTCAACCTCTTCTCGTGCACCTAAGGACTTTTTAACTCTATCAACTTCATTCTCACATTCTCCTAAATGCTGCCTGAAAAAATCAGTAATTTAATTTGGCTATGAAATCACAAATACTTAAAATCTCTCCATTAGCAGTTTAAGTAATAAAATGAAGACAGGGCACCTTAATAAGGAAGAAGCCAATATTTAGTACGATAAAAGTATTTCACTTTTTGATTTCAAGTGAATGGACTAAGGGTAAAAATCTATCTCAGCTCTGTGATAGAAATCTTGACCCAATATTTTTCTCCTAATGATTTTCAGAACTTAAGAGGTTACTACTACTTAGACTGGTTAATCTTTATTGCTCATGTGACAATTTTTAATCTTAAATGTGTCTTATCTTAAATATGATTGTCTTTTGAATCTAATAATCCATAAAAAGTACTTGGCATAATGATAAAATATCGTGGAAACCACAAAATTAGGCTAGATAAAAAAAATAATTGTATAGTAGTAAGTATAATATAATTATAAGTAGTTACATTCAGGTACAAACTAATTATTTATTTTCTAACATACCTATAATATTTCTGGGAAAGATGAAGAATTTAGTTGAGCTGAGAGGTTATGAAAATACATGGTCTGTCTAAAAAGTATCGGGAACAATTTTTCCCGGCGAGACTGTATGTCGCACTGCAAATGCACTAAGCAATCTTAGTAGTGCAGGGTATGACCTTCAAAACGAGATAAGGTTCAGTTGACTGAGAGTCTTTGTTCAGGCTAGATCGAGTATTTAGTTGACCCCTGTCAGGTGGCTCGGTGCAAGCTTAAATTACAGTGAACGTTTGGACAGCGGTACGTGATGAAATATGGTGCTGGATTAGGGAAATTGGGTACAAAAACGTTGGATATGGATAAAGTGGGATTTAGTGGGATCAATTCATGAATTGATAAGAAGTCCACGTAAAACAAAAAAATGAATAGGCAGTAATTACATCTACAAATAAGGAAATTCTAATAAAATGTAGAATTTTTTGAGAAACTAGCTGACTACATAACTTTTTCTCATCCCCTGCACAGTCCAGTTTCAATGTAATGAGGAGTATCATCAGAGTTTTATAGTATGTCTTTGTATTTAGCATGTATGCTGAACCAAAACACATTCATTAGCTATCAGATTATAAGGTTACAAATCATCTTGCACACCTTTAACAAGGAAAAAGATTCAGCAGATTAATTAAGCCATAGATTAAGCTGTTTCCTACTATGCTACTAAATTAGGTAGAAGGCATCAGAGCATTAAGCATTTGCTGATAAAATAAGCTTAAAAGGTGCATCAAACAAAATGTAAACACTAGAATCGGTGTGAAACAGATGCCAACCCACCACCACTAATGGCTACTGGGATATTTAGATCAAAACTCTTTCCCTTAGGGATTATTTGTTGAGAGGAAAATCAAAGCAAATAAATCAGGGTTTCAATCATATTGGTATCAATAGATTGGCCCATCTGCAGTTAAATAGTAAATATTATAATAATTTTCTTAAAGAGGATTTTTTAAACTAAATTTACATTTTCATAATGTCACACAGCTTTTGCATATTGGAAGTCCCTAAGAAGGTAAAAAAACCATGTTCATCGCATCAACAAAAAGCACATACCGTATTTTTCGGACCATAAGATGCACTTTTTTCCCTCCAGAAATGAGGGGGAAAAGTCCCTGCGTCTTTTGCTGACTTTATTTGTCAATAATGGTTCTAAATGCTGCTGTTTACTTTACAGTGTTGATTACATGTGTTTATGACTGTGCAGTTGGATTTTAATGTACATAAAATATTTTAGGACACTATTTGTTTCATAATCTTTTTTTTCTGCATTTCCCTTCTCTAAAAAATGGAGCGTATTATGGTCCGATGCGTCTTATGGTCCGAAAAATACGGTATTATTCCTAGATATTAATGCAAAATGATGAGAATTGAAATGCTGATATTATGTCTGAATTCAGAACCTCAGTGCAATTAATAGAAGAAGGAATGCTAGAGAGGACACTATGTAAGGATTATCTATATAAGCATGAAATTTTTGTGGGTTCAAAATTGGTGGACTCAATGGAGATTATAAGATTCAGAAAGTCATCTTTACTATGTATGTTGGCATTAATTAGGAGATTTATATTAAAATTGCAACATAAAATAATCTTATAAGAATAAAACTTTTTATAGCACAATCTAATAAAATATTCCCAGTAGGATTTAAAATTACATTTTGGAGACCAGTAAATGGAGGAAATATGAAAGAAAAACTTTTTGGTTAAGTGGCAATTGGAACAGAATTTGAAAACATTTATTTACCTAAGATTAGATATTGTCTTCTCAGAATTCCTCTGAGCTGCCCTTAAATTTTTTATCATAGTAGTAAGATTCATTTCCTGTTTTGACAATTTTTCTCCTTCTTCCCTCAATTCCCTGCATTCTTCCTCTTTTTCTCTGAGTAGTGTTGCTAGTTCTCCACTACCTCTCTGTGAAAGCTCTTCCAAGGCATCTTTAAGTCTTGCTTTCAATTTTTCATTCTCACCATTAGCCTGCTGTAATCTTCTGTCCAATGAGGCTAATCTTCCTTCAAATTCCATCCTAGCAATTTCTTGTTCACTGCTTTTTGACTCTAAATCTTTTATCTTTCTGCAAAGATAAGTAGAATACAGGCACTTGAATAACTTATAGTTAAAAACATTTTAGCTTAAAATCCACACATGAAAATTAAGCTCAAATATTTCACCAGCGTGTTAAGATTAAGTATAAGACTTTATTACAGCACAGTACCTCATCAAATCCATATTTTGTTCTTGAAGGTCAACATTGGTACGACTGAGTTCAATTAGCTTGGATTCCCGAGCTTCCAAAATATCTGATACTTCAGTTATTCTCTGAAAATAAAAAAGAAAAAAGAGAACAGATACAAAAATTATATTATTACTACATTATGCATACTATTATTATTATTATTATAACCTTTGCAAATAACAATTATAATAAGAAATATAAGTGATAAAAAAGAGATTGAATTGATTGCAATAAAGAGTCAATTTGTCATCTGATAAATTTACAGATATTTTATTCTTCTGTATTCTTCCATTAAGAGCTACATTTTAGTACATGGAAATTTTAAAATCACTCTTCAAATTTAAAGCTCTACTCCCTTCTAGGACAAATGCCAGTCAATTGATTAATAAACTGCAATCACCCTCTTGCAGAAAATTATGTAATAATAATAAATTTAAGCTCAAGTTCATTAATCCAACAATCTAAATTTGGATTGAAATTGGCTAATGATGATATAACACATGTACACCACCTCAATAGCACTCCAATTTAACACTAAATACTAAATGATGTTCCATCTTCTCCTTGGTCCTTTCACAAGTCTTGAATATTCAATTCTCTCTTCACCACCACCACTTAGTATCTCAATATATATATCTTTTAGAAATTATATCATCAATATCTCGTTCTATTGTAAACAAGTAAAAATTAAATTAATAATAATAAACAAGTAATTATGAAATTTGTCTTGGAATCTGATTACAACTGAAATATTTTACTACATTTTCATACGAGTATATCAGATCAGATGATGAGGAGTTTATAAAGACAAAACAAAACAATTGTTTGTTGTTTTTCCATATAAAGAAGAAGAACACATGTATGATAGTGATATTTGGCATAAATTAAAACTGACCCTTACAAAATAGAAGTGAAACAATGTAAAAATATTACATTAATAGTCCATAATGATCCACTTTGGCTTTATTTAATAAGAAACACAGCATATCAATTAGTTTGGATGATTTGCTTATCTAACTGGGCACTAACATTTTATAACCCTGAAAACTTCACAGTCTATTTAAACTACAGCTTCATAAATTCCTCTACAGTTGGCCATTGTACTCAAACTTTCAAATGAGGACAGAGAAAAGATAATGGGACTTAAAGAAATGACTACTAAAAGATACTTGAGTGAAAATCCAATTTTTTCAATACTGCAGAATAGTGTAATAATAATAATTATTCTATGGTATTTAGGAAATAGAAATCAGTTTTTTCACTCTTGTTCCTGATGGTTCCATACCACCAGGTCACTCCCCTAACTATAAATGCTAAAAGGTAAGATTACTATTTCGAAAAAACTTGAATTCTGTTGGCAAATATAACCACATAAAGTAATGTTTGCCAAATTAGATTATGAGCATTACAAGGACCAAAACTTCATTCATTGGAAGAATCTGATAAAGACAATAATATTTAACTTCTGCAGAATCACAATGAAGGATCAAATGATCTCTAAATAAATCAAACATGTTTTCCCTTATTTAAAAAAAATGAGCAAGTCAATCATGATAGCTTATCTTAATGTTACAGATATAAATATGAATATATATTAAAATACCCAGAAATTTAAATATTCTGCTACACCACAAAATAATAATAATAATAATAACAATATATATTATACCTAGCATATAAGCCCTTAATAAAGACATTATTATTATTATGTAAATATAACTCATGAAGGTGGAATATTACCATGATTTTAACAGATGTATGACTAGAATAAAGATCTTCTAATCGCTGGTCAGTTGCAATTAAGGTTGATCAGATTTTTTTATACCTTGTAAAATCATTGAAATAGTATTTAATGATTGTATGAATAATTTATTGAGGATTTATTAGAAAGTTGCAGAAGTATCAAGAATATGAACACTGATAATGAACTAGAAAGTTATTTAAAAAAAAGATGCCTGAGATAAACATGAATTAAGCAACTCACTTTGGTTAGTTCTTCTACTTCATAAGGAGCAATGGCAGGATCTGTCACTTGATGTATATTTGGAAATCTCTGAGAGTAATGATGAAGGTGTTGACCACTTTCACTCCGATAAGAATCCATAGTAGATGCTGCATGATCAAAAACTCAATATTTAATGAAACTTGCATCCACTCAGAAACCTCTTAAAAATCAAGATAAGGAAGATTTTAAATAAAAGAGAAATTATAAATATACTACATATTGCTTGTTTTGTCAATGACCAACCAAGGAAGAGGTTGAATGTATCTATATTAATTCTATGGAACAATCTGTTTTACTAAGATTAGACTAAAACACCCGCATTCTCATTTCTTTCCTGGGTCTGATTATATCAAGCTATGTGATCAACAAAATTTTTAGGATTTTTATTTTATGCTTGATCTCTTTTTAAAAAAGCTTACAATAAAACAAACTAAGAATTGTTATTTTAATTTGAAAGAGAATTGATTGTCAAATGTAAAACTGAATGGAGTATATCTCAAGTTTTAAGGTAACTTTCCCTGTAAAGTCGTGAATATATACCCGCAAAGTATTTCTTCTAGGTAAAATAGCCATTGCTGCAATACTTTTAAGTACTTATTCTTACACACAAAACCTTATATGTAAGTATGGTAAAAATAGCATGGATATAATATATCTTATCAAGATAGGATTATATCTATGAAAATTTTTCAGAAACACTTTAAAACAATATAGCTATTTTTAAGACTTGCAGCTCAAACGACAAGTGGCAAATGACAAATTTTCTCTGACACTAAGAGTCTGATATTGAAGTTTCAAACATACATATAAATGTAAAGATTGTGCTAAAACAGCTGCGTTGTGATATGTGACATTAATTGGATTTGACTTTGATATATTTAAAAAAATACATTATGAGCAAAGTTACATTTAAGTCTCTGCTACAAATATTTAATTGAAATATTATTGATAATTCTAACCATAAAATGTTTTTCCAAAGTAATATCCAGTACTGAACAAACATACTCATTTATGTACTCTTGGGTCCTCTTTCCTATAATAATAAGACTATACTACCTCTCCCACTTCAATTAAAAAATTCTTAAAATTTTCAAAAGGTTCTTTTGTCCCATCAACATACAGGTAGTATGTTAGAATTACACAATTATTACCTAAATTAGTTTAGGGGCAACCAATACCGAGACCCTTAAAAGCTACATTATTTCATATAATACTCAACACATCATCAAGTAATGAAGGATTCTTGTGCTCAAACTCAAAAAGTCAGCATTTCCTCTTCTATAATCTTTTAAGTCTCTGAATCCTTCAAACAGCCTTTGTATTTACTTTACATTACTTAAAATGAAACACTTAAATCAAGTACTTCCCAAACCAATTTACAAGTCACAAAAATGAAAGAAATTTAAAATAAATTCTAAACTCGGCACTAAAAGTAGCTAGACCACCATATTACATAACCTTCCTCCTTGAATTTAAAGTTTAATTGCTTTGCTCAGGAGAATTCTTTTTTGCTTGTATAATTATACATTTTATATTAAATAATTACTTGAATATCCATTTATTAGTTCAAGTTTGTAAGATTACTGTAAAATTATTTTGCTAACCTGAGCTTTTAGCAAGATTCCTCTCATCCCTTTGTATCCCTAACCCTGGCATTCCTCTATTGACCATAGAGAAGGAAGAAGATGAAGAAGATGAGGAGGCTGTGGAAAGGGATGGGGAGGGAGCAGCACCCATTGGTCCCTGCCTTGATGGTAATTTGGCTGCCGTTCCAGGGCATCTTTTCCAGGATTCTGACTTGTTACTACCACTGTCAACTCCATTTGGGCTAACACAGGTAAGAGATAAAACTGCAGTTACTATTCTCTCATATTAATATCACACGTGCACAAACACACAGGTATATATAAATGACACTAAGTCAACAGTGAAAACAAAACCAATGGTCAGACTAAAATAGACTTTCAAATTTAATTTAAACAAGCAACTTCTCAGAGCAAATCCTTTTCCATTCAAAGCAGAAGAATTTTTTTACTTAGGTGTTATATATTTTCAAACCAAAATTAGAAGTGACATTCAAACAAAATCTTTGAGGCTGCTGTATCGTTCGCCCAAAACGGCCCAAATTACGACAATGATATTCACTGCAGAGATTTCCTGTTTTCAGTATTTGAGAGAAAGAAGATTGAATTGGGGTTTTAGTTTTTAGGATTTAAATTTAAGTCATAAACATCCTTCTATAAACGCCTGTATTCATTGAAAAGAGCTACTTTTTCAGCATAATTTACTCGCTTATTATGAACAAATTTGAAAAAAATAAAAAACTAAAAATTCATCTTTAAATCTCTCTTTAATGGTATGTGTAAAAATTTAAGAGGGTTCCGGATCAAAATCAGCTGTAATTTGTGAATTAGAACACCCCCGGTGTTGCCTATCGAGGTACCAGCGAAAGCCTGGAAGTAGAGGAAAGGACTTAGAGAGTAAGTTGATTATCGGCTGAATAGCAGCGATCAGCCGTCCCTGTATTTTTTTCGCGGCCGAGCTTACATTGTGTTCTTAAAAATTCATTCCTCGATTTACATCAAAGGGTTACTATCAAAAAGCACGAAGAATAGTTGGAAAATCCTAAAAATACTATAAGCTACATGGTGGGCGATCTCATGAATATTATATCAGTGCATTACTTTACGTTCAACACAAGCTGCCAATCTTTTCACCACCTTGACATAACGTTTAACACAAACCTTAGGATATCTATCTTATAACTTCTTACTTAATAACTATATATATATACTATCTATAGGGCACATAGAACGATAAAATATAATGTGACTATACATACTATATGTATCTACACAAACATACTATTATTTATTCAGAAACGATCATTGGTTCGATCCAGGAGGTGACATATTTTCAGAGTTTGAAAAATCATATCTACCTTAATATGATACATAGATCATTCAAACTTCCTACACTTATAAATAATTGTATATTCATCTCTGAAAATAATCAACAATTGCCTATGTGTTCTATTCTAGAGGGACCCGTAATCTCGATTTACCCCATAAGAATACATATTTATTTATATTATATATAAATATTATTTATATTCGGCTAATTTTCAAAATTATTTAGGGCACTTCCCGATAGTGTAGAAGTTTAAAATTTCACCCAGGTATTCAAGAATTATAAATCCGTAAGAAAGTCGTAATTGGTCGCTCGAGCGATGCTAGGGGGCGTTAGCTATGTCTCCATAAGAAATGCATAGGGAAAAGGGAACCTCCTTTGGGGCACTTCCTGCATGAATTTCCTTTTATAATTTGGAGTGTTTATAAAGACAATCATACTCAAGCAAATTATTACAGTATTTTTCAGAGAATTTCCTTGGTTCGACGCCGGGGTGGGAATAATTATGCCGTAAGATATGCATAGGAAATCAAAATCAATGCAATGTAAGGTGTGAAAATGTCCTTAAGTTCATGTTTAGCAATGAGTAAGCAGAATAATATTTCGAAAAAATCTTATGTTTTATTAAAAGATATTTTTTTTATTGCTTGCTGTAAGCAATGACACCTTTACTCCTATAAGGATATCTTCAACAAATAATCCAACTTTGCTCTTTACATTATCTTCTATGTCGTTGATGTAATTTAGAAATCGGACCTAGATCACTTCGTTGCGGAACTCCTGATGTATGGACGCCATAAACAAGTGGCGAAGATTGACATCTCCGATTGAATTGTGCGTACCAGGAGTATGATCCTCGAAACAAACCCTCTGGCACTTCTTCGCTATACTTCGTATACTTCTACCAGTCATAGCTGTTGGCAGAAAAATTGCATCCCCGCACGAATTATGCATCTAATAAATTTATAATTACAGCGAAAAATATAAAGCTGCATTGGCTTAAGAAAATAATGTAGATTTTTAAATAAATTTCGCAAAACGGTCTGAAACTACGGGTTTATATTCTTAATAAGTTATACATTTTTTACTCTTTATCTGTATGATGCGTTTTCTAAAATATTGGTCTTTTAATAGCATAATTAAATATCCTGAAATGGCATGTTGGAAAAATATCAAATATATGTAGCCCGCAGAAATTCAGAATTTGCGATACATTTTGAACAGACCTCATAGACCTCCATTAATTGCGATCATTGAGACACTTCCTGTAGCCCTTTACTTTAAAAGTTTGAAAATATTAAGAGAATATCAAATTACTGGGAGCAATGGAAAAATTTAGCATAGATAGTCCAGAGTTTATCATAAGTCTATAGACTTTATACAATAAGATGTTAAAATTTCACACATTTCTGTAAAAAATGTATTACTATATAAAAAAGCTATTAGTTTTCTACAAATGGTCATGGATTAAATGGCAGGTGGTTAACTTTACTCAAATTAAAATAAAAAATTTGAGGCATCAATGAAAGGTAGATACATGTAACTTCTGAGTTTTATATGTATGTGTAGCATTTGACACCTTCAACAATTCTTTAACCTTCATACTTGCTGTTTCAAATCATTAAGTCCTCTAATACCAGAACATTTATAACGGTAATCAGAAGTCAGTGTGGCCTTTTTATGAAACCGTTTAACTGAAATTACAGCTTTTCTTAAAAGACCTTCATCAATCTCTTAGTCGTCTTTCTTTCTACTCTTCCTGTTGGGGCATCAGTTTTCTACTTCGACGAAGTTGGAAGAAATGGAGCGAACTTCAGGCGAAGTGTTGTGATAATCAAAAGATTCTCCCAAATTTTCACCACAAAAATATTTTTTATTGACAAACAAACGATCGGTTTAGACAATTGATCGTCATCATCTGGTGCAGATATCACAAACTTTTTAAACAAAAGGGAGATCAAGGGGGGAGGGAATGAATTGTTTTGTGGAATATTGGTAAAAGAAATTACTTCGTGCCTGTGGAAAATTCCAAAATAATTTCTTTCATCTAAATGTGGAGGTGTAGGAGAGTTAGTAAGCGGGAAATGTGAAGGGAAAAAATGTTCATTAACCAAGGTGTACTGGTAGAAACGCCGAGGGTTTCTGGGATAAAATTTGAGTTGTTGTCTAAAGGTGTTTAGAAAAATGCTTAACTGAGGATTTATTTTTGAAGCACCTATAATGTTCTTTAGTCCTCGTGGAAAAGCTACAAGAGGTCTGACCGATATAGACTTCTTTACAATCGTTGCATTTCAAAAAATAAATACCAGCTTTGTCTTGAGGTATATGATTGCCTTTACTGTTGCAGTAAATCGTTTCCAGGTTGAGGGGAGTTTTGAAAGATGCTCTGAATTCGTCTTTGTGGAGAAGATATGATAGTTGGAGGGATAGAGAATTAATAAATGTTAGTTTAACCCATTAATAATTTGAGGGATTTATTGACGGAGTAGTTTAAAACGGAGCAAATTTTACAGTCGCCACAGCCTTCTTACATAAAACGCATTTTAGAGGAGTCATTCTCTACGTGAGAGGAAGATACGTCCTTTGAACTCAATTGCGATATCCAACCATCGCATCGCACAAAATATTAATGTTAGTTTTTTCACGAAATTATGATTTTTTTATGAAATCAACTGTGCAAAATGTAGCTGGACTTAATCATAGAGAAATCAAAGTGAGAATCAAGTGAGCTGTCGGTTGCTCGCTGTTGGGTACCCAAGCTTCGGTCACACGGCCTCGATCGGCATAGACCCGCTGTAGATATACATAAAAAAAAAGATATTCTATTTAAAAAGGGCATAAAAAGCTTCTCAATTGCATATAATCTAATGACTCTCATTCCTTAGAAATAAATAACAGATTCGCGTGAAATCACTTGCTACTCTTGGAATGTTAATCAACAAAAGTATCACTTTTGCAGATCTGCAAAATTGTCTCTTTATTGCGACAGAAAATTGTTCTTCTCTTCTTGCTTTTATCTAGATTTTGATCACTTTCAACTGTTGATAATGTCTGATCTTTCTGAAGAGCGATTGCATCAAAAATCACCCGAAATTTCTGCACATATGTTAAGACCTCCAAATATGATAGCTGAAGTTCCAGATCTTCCTCTTGCAGTTTTTTCTAAATCAGAAAAATAATCTACCTCAGCATGCACTTGGCTTCTTTTATTCGAAACCCAGCATCTTTTTACTAGAAAGAATCTTAAAACATTTAAGTAATGAACCCTTTCATATTTTTGAATTTGAGATATGGATTGCTTTCCCTTATTCCTTATATTTCCTAACTTTTATTGTAATTAATATATTTTGCATTTATATAGTAATTAATATATCTTTTGAACTGCAATAAATCTTTCCTTTTATACTCGTAATTAAAGTTTTCAATTAAAATTTATTACTTTAATGTGAAAGTAATTGTTCTCGTGTTTTTGTAAGCCTAAAGAGTATCAAAATTTTAATCGTTCCCATTGTTATATCTTTCCTTAAATTAGTTTTTAATCACTTATCATGGAACGACCTAATTTTCGCCAATTATAAACGTATCATCAAGGAAAAACTCCTCAATTACATAATAAATAAGTGTAAAATGAATATAGGCATAATAAGGGAAACAAAGAAGAAACTAAAGAACATATCATACTATTAGTTCTGCGGATGAGTGAAAATGAGTTTGCTATGGTGTAGCAGTGATAATATTTATAAAATCACGAAATAAAATTTGCAAGTTTAATTTTGATAATCCAAGAATTATTCCCTTCCTATAAAAATAGATGGACCGAAATGAGCTACCACAGATTGGGTGAAGAGCTCCCAAGGAAAAGAAGGATGGATTTTTTAAATATTGTTTAATGGCATGTTAAAGCGCTTTTTCACAAAGTTTAACAGAAAATGAAGTGAAAAATCGCGAAACGACTTAGGCGCAAATTATTTCCAGAAAACTAATGAGATATTTTATAGATCGATAGTTATCTCAAGAACAATAGACATCATACATACAATAATACATAGGGTTCTTAAATGTTTTTCTGCCATTTTGTGTGTGACATCATTTTTCATACAAGATTTTCCTAGATAAAGGGTTTCGACGACTGATCTTCATCCCATTGATGTGTTTACAGTTCTTCAAATATTTTTTCACCGCTGTATTGGCATTTATTTAGTTTTTATTTAGATTTGATGCCTTCATAAATCCATTGTGATGTACGTGATACTATTGAAATTGAGTCCGCGCTATTCCTCTTGTTGATAGTGATCAAATTCTTTCTCTGTGCCTTATTTGTTTATTCATACTGCTTGCGCAGGTTTTGTACAAATGATATTTGCAGTTTCATTTTAAAAATTTTCTTAGAAAAATTAATTAGTAGTGAATACTAATTCGAGCATGAACTAAAATCATAATATCCGATGATACAGTGTGAAAGTTTAGTTGTCTTTGAGATGTTCTTATCAGTATTACCTATCAATATAAAACTCGAACAAGATAAAAAAAGAGAGAGAAGCCTGGCAATGCTTTAACTACTCCCTCCAAACACTAGCAACGAGCCGAAAAAAAAACAAATGAGGGAAGAGATCCGCCCCCATCATTTCCGCCAGCTAACCTTTTCTTACCCCTCTCCCGCAACAAATGAAGCGTTAGGTAGCGCATGCGTTTAGGATCCAGCCAGAAGGTGAGAGACTGTAGAGGGGAAAGAGGGCGGGGTTGCTGGAGCCTGTGGCGGCCAGAAGGGCTTTGGAAGTCGGAGGTGGATGATCCTCGCTCAGTCACACGGTTTCCCTCACGGAAGGCAGTTAACGCTGCGTCTCTATTTCGCCGGCATTCGGTCGGAAGCTCTCCCGGCAAAGGGAGGCCTTGCTGGCCGCTCGCTGTTGTCGGACACTGCCCCTTACTCTCAAATCGGTGAATATATCTTCGCTGGACCGATTGACACGTTAGGAGTGCTCCGTTTGCGGAACGGATGATCTATTTCACCACGTAATTTTATGTTTAAGAGCGGAAGAAATTTGACAAACGTTGATGTCTAACCCATGAAAAGTGTTGCGGGGACGCGCTGATATATTTTATCTTCGGGATAAAAATAATCGACTTCGCAAAGTTTAGCGATTTGGTTGCGGTTGGCTATTTGATCATCAAGTTATTATGGAAATCTGATTTGGGGAATAGAAACAGGTCAATAGATGTCGACTGTATTTATAAATTTGACGAGTTTAGTTTGACCCCTAATTTCGGAAGATCCGTTATATCAACTGTCGACAAACGACTCGGATCATCTTAAAAACGCTGAGAGGACGTATATTTCAAACGAATTTTATTCGCTTTAATTGGAAAGTGGCTTCAATCCAACGAAGTGCATCTGCAGAGCGTGTGATTTTCAAGACAGGTCGAGTGACCTCAAACGAAGACAAATCGGCCTTACGAAATTCCAGCCATAAAATACGCAATACTACTTTAGAATAGAGGTGGAGGCTTTTCATTCGTGGATATATTAATTCCTCCATCAAAGTAAAGATCCACTTTCAGAGATTCGTTCTCATCCTGTCATCGATGACCATCAATTTGAAGGGTGGGTGTTCGTAAAAGACTTTTTATAATTTCATTCTCGAAAGTTCGATACAACTCATACTCTCATTTCATTGCAACATCTGAAAGTAAAATGCGAAGGATGATCGGTGCCAGACTTACGATTCTTCTCATCGTGGCCATGAACTCCGCCAGCGTGCACAGCAGCGCGAGCGGAGGGAGTCCAAACGGCGGAGGAAGTGGATTTCTCCAGATGTTCTCGTCTCAGCAGAATCCTCCAGATGCATGCTACGAATCGTCTGCTTCCCTCATTCCGGCAACAGGACCTATCGCCTCCCCTCTGACTACGTCCGAGGAAGATGACGAAGAGGACGAAGAAGAGGATGAAGAGGATGATGACGATGATATAATAGACGACGAGGAGGACGAAGAGGACGATGAAGAAGAAGAGGTAGGCGGAGGATCGAGAATGAGAGGGTCTTCCATCTTCCAATATGGATCCTCCTCTCCTCCAAGACCCGCTCCTAGGAGATGCGTTCCAGATTTCGTCAACGCGGCGTTCGGAAGGTCGGTGGAGGCTTCCAGCACTTGCGGAAACCCCCCGGTAAGACTTTGCGATGTTCCGCCGTCCCCCACTGCGGAGGTCCCTACGGCTTCTTCTCCTTCGTTGGGTGCTTTGACAACTCCTTCTCCTCCATCCTCACCACTAAGGTCTTTGACTGTCAGAAGTCAACCAGGTTGCGTGTATTGTGACGGGAAGAGGCGATATCCACCGTCGTTTCTCACTGACCTGAACAATCCCTCTAACCTTACATGCTGGAGGTCTGCTTTGCTGTCCCCGCATACTCACCACGCACACCATACTGGTCTCCACGCCGCCAGACGATCTGCTAATGTCACCCTCCGACTTCCACTCGGAAAAAAATTCGAGGTTACGTATGTTAGCGTACAATTCTGTCCTGGCTCTCCGCGACCCGATGCCTTGGCACTATATAAGAGCATGGACTACGGAAGAACGTGGCAAGCGTTACAATTTTATGCGACTGATTGCAGGAGGGCATTCGGCAGGGCTCCAAGAGCCGCTATCACAAGAGCTAATGAACAGGAAGCGCTTTGTACAGAATTAGGGGCATCGAGTCCAGCAGCTCCTGCAAGAATAGCATTCAGCACTCTAGAAGGAAGGCCAAGCGCTGCGGATCTTGATTCTAGTCCCGTCCTTCAAGATTGGGTGACGGCTACCGACATTCAAGTAGTGCTGGTGGCACCACAAGCTCCTATTGCGACTACAACAACAACTGCTATCAACGGCAGTCAGGCATCAAATTTCCAGAGCGTTCCTTTGGGTGGAATTCATTTCGCCGTAGCCGATCTCGCGGTTGGTGGTCGATGTAAATGTAACGGACATGCTTCAAGGTGCTCGTTCGTTGAGGGTCCAGGAGGAGGAACATTGGCTTGCGAATGCAGACACAACACTGCGGGAAGGGACTGTGAACGCTGTAGACCGTTTCACTTCGACAGGCCGTGGGGCAGAGCAACGGCAAGAGATCCGCATGAATGCAGAGGTGAGTCACTGAAGTTTATCTTTTAAAGACATTTTCAATATTGCAACATTTTTACAAGGTACTTAAGAACAAATGATTTATTTATTATTTCGTGCGGTTGGGACAAATTGAATTTTCACTACGATACCATTGTTGATAATGTTTGGGACCTATTTTTTTATTTTTCTTTGTCGATTTAAATAAGTTGATTGATTTTGGTGTAAAGAATCATCACAAAACAGAAATACCTCTTCTTTTGCTTAAAGATATGAAAAATTTATAACTCAAGCAAATGACAAATGTGTAACTAATGTGATGACCTTTGAAAATAATCGCCTTTACGCGTGAATTACTTGTTTATATGAAGCTAATTATGTGTCATTCATACTGGTGAAGTATAGTAAAGGTGGCAGGAGAGTGGAGAAGTAATGGAAATAAGATAATACAAAATATTTCGGTATTGATAAAGGGATAATTCAAGTAATTTATACTTTTCTTTTGTTGGCCAATTAGATGTACAAATTATATTCTCAATTTGTGAAAACCGAGAGATCCGACGTAAGAATAATGTGTACGAAAATTTTCATTGTTTTTTCTTAATTATCAGTAAAAATGACTCATACTCATTAAAATTTAAAGTATTAATTTCTGATTCTTTTTTAGCTTAATTAAAAGCACGTATGCAAAACCTTGTCTAAGAAAATAAAATTTTTTCGTTACTTCTAATTAACTTCTTTTAACAAGTTTTTAAAAAAATATTTGAATCAATGTATGTGAATCGCTCAATAAATTTCATGTATCATTTTGTTATTTTCCGTAACTATCTTCTGTTTCGGATTTTTTATTGAGTTCATTGTCTATTTTAAAATCATTAAAGACTTCTAACCATTTGTATTATTGCAAATATTTATCGTTAATAATTAAAATCGTTTTTTACGGTATCGCCCACTCCTTGACACTTCTATCGCTTGAAAGTCATTTTGTCACCATTTCTCAAAACGCTATTTCCTTGAATATCGCGGACGACAATATTTCTAATTAAATTCAAATCGAGCGATTAAGAATGGCGTCACCGATGTCCATTTCATCATGTTTTAAATAAAGGAAACATCAATGCAACTTCAAAACTTGAACGATCTTTGTGTCTTTAGAATCCTTCAATTCGAAGTTAGACGAATTATTGTTGTATTTAAAATTAGTAGACAATTAGATGTTTTGGATCAATTTAAGTTCCCTCAAAATTTAAGTTCCATCGTCAGTTCATCGAAATGCCGGTTTCACTATATATTTTACTATGTTTGTAGAAGATGTCAATGTTGGTTTCATCAGTCGATAGACGTCATGCTTCTTAAATAAAAATTCTGATTTTAAACGACGAAAGCCGAATAGTTAAAGGTTTTCCAGGACAATCTCAAAGAACTGAATGATTTGCAGGGAAGTAAATGAATGACATCTTTCCCCCACGATGTGCTCACATTCGATCCTGAAAAAAGAAAACGTCTGCAAGTCTATAGCTGTTCCTCGGTGAGATTCCAGAACATAAGCTTTGTTAGCTGGTCAATGCCATTCCTGATAGCGGCGGCTAACATTAAAACGATTTTCAGATTAAATCTTTATCAGAATAACTCCAACTTAGGTAATTTGCGGTCTTCTGCCTGCGAGCATGAAAACATATAAATTACATACATTATGCGACGAAAGATTCTGAAAACTAAGAGTTACTAAGTGCTTTCTGATGTGGGAATCGATTAAATTATTAAAGAGCGAAATTACCTCGATGAGAATTGTGTGTTGTACCCATCAAATTTGTATATCGTTCTCCTCGGTGGAATTAAAACATATTAATTTACTGATCAAAATAGAAACAATTCGATTTGAGCGATTATTTGATAAATTTAATTGCTTAATTCTGCAAGAGCTGAACTTATCACATTCTCTTGAATGTTTGCTACAGTTGGGCGAATGTGTGGAGGCATTACCAATGCAATACCTTACGTGACTTCCCAAAGAAATGATCCACCGTTCATAAGATTAAGTTTTATTCGATTAAAAATTAATCAGCAACATCACTTAAGGTAACAATGACTTCACTCATAATTTCCGAAAGGAGATCTGATCCGCAATTAAACCAAACATTTGGAACTAAAGGTGAAATGTACTCCTTTATATTTAGAGTAATATGGCCAGTTAGGAGAATAATGTAACTACTTGTGTTAATGTTTTAACATTTAATACTTTGTCAAGTCGAAAATCCTTTTATCGCTATCGATTGAACCGATTATTATGATAGTCCTGTTAATTAACAAGTTCTCATTAAAAATTTCAATATAGATTCAATCCGTAGATATCGGATGAGATCAGTTGAAAAACAACGAATACAACATTTTCCAAGAAAAAGACTATTCCTTCTGATACAAGACTTTGCTTTTGTTTGCTCCTTTAAAAATTGTAAAGGAGAATTCGTTAGTCTTAAGAAAGAAACAAATAATATTCATTTATCGCAAATAGGAATACACCCAATTATACGCTTTATAATATAAAAGTATAAAGACATAAATAAGACAAAATACAATAAAACAATGAGGAATGCACAATACATGCTAAGCTAACAATTATCAGATAAATTTGGTTTTATAATTAGAATCGAAATATACCTAACGTCATTAGACGTATTCACTAAAGAGTGTGTCAGTGATTGAAGTTCATCAGCGATACAATAACATCATTCTCATCAATTTCGCCTAAGCCCAGAATAATACCCAATGACTGCATGAAATTCCACTTTAATCCGAGGTAAAGTTAAGTAAAGGACTTGTTTTGGCATAAAAAGTGCACGTTCATACATCACAATTCAAGAATGAATAATACGAATTTAATTTTTTTCTATCGAAATACCTCAATACCTCGTACGTATACGTAAGACGAATTTTGCCGGATAAATCTGTCCGACTGAACGCTTCATATCACATGTGTTTTTATGTACCTGCATCTCTAAAATATAATTTATATTCATTTATGTTTGAGCGAATGTATACATGTTTGCAAAGTAGAATTTAAGGGTTGAATGAGCTTATTATCAATGCATAGCTGTCGAATGAAAGTTGCTCATAATTAAAGCATTAATGTATTACTTATTAGAATTGAATTCTTGGGACGACACAAAGTTATCGTCTTTCATTAATCTAATTCCTATCTCTTGAGATTAAGCCTCATTAAATACGCTATACACAAGGAAAAAAGTTTTAATAGTTCGTACGACAGCGCGGTACCAATATAAAATTATGAATTACTACTGCTCTCTTTCCATGCACAGTAATTCAACACTTTTAATTTATACTGGTGTGGCTTAATCTCTTGTTACCTTTAGTCATATTTGCGAGGCTATTTTTTAAGCAAATAGTTTTAAGCACCGATACCAATGCCTTCAAATATAAGACGCGGGTAAAGTTTTTGAGACCTAATTTAGGAAAAAATCTTATATGCCGCCAAATACGGTACTCAGTATGAATTATTGAGATGAGTTCGTTGAAATGGCTTAAAAACGTGCAAAATATAGATAGTCTATTCTGCAGAAATATGATTACTTCAGCGTTTGGGTTTAATTACAAAGGTTCTGGAAATGTTGCTCGATCCTTTTTCAATAATTTATGCGTATCACATGAATTCCAGGCGCTTAAAATTTATTTAAGTAGGAACATCTACTATATTGATCAATCATACAGTTCTTTAACAGTCATATTGACCGGGAAAGAGAGAGTTATATCAAGATAGCATCTTTATAAACGCGACCTAAGTTACAGGAGAAGGAAACGAAATTTAATTTCGACTTCAAACATTTACGTGTATTTAGCTCATAGCGATTGATCAGTAAAACATATTATTTTCTCAAAAAACTTCTCGATTTCTCGATTTAAGTAATACCGTACGAATGCTAGACTCAATGAAAGTACTACAAAATGAATGGTTTTGGATGTGGTAAAAGAAGATTGGGAATCTAGGTAGATGCTTGGATCACTAGGTAGGCCTGTATAGGTTTTAAAAGATAGACTCTAATTATTCAATTTTACGATTTTTCTCCGCATTGTACGTTCTAGTTGAATTTCGGATCGAATGATGGCTAACTATTTCCATGCTCAACTGCATTCGAGTGGACGAATGTTCAGAATGCGTCTGATCACACTGGATAAGTTCTTCAAACTTTGACTGGAATTTGATAATTGATTAATAATGGATTGCTTTGCATGCTGAGTATCGTGTAGATCGTTTCGAAGAATTTGTTTGTAAATTTATTTTTCAATGATAAAAGTTCATAAGCAACCTTAGTTTTTGTTTATATGTTCGCCATACGCGTGTGCCGCAAATCAAGGTCATAATGATATTTTAATATGCTACGTATGGCACGTCTCGTCTTGTAACATAGTAATCGGACCAGTCGGTTATTAGGACCAACATGATCGCGTTCCGATGTGATCCGATTAACCGGTATCGACCGTATATACATTTAATTCTGATTCGCTATTTTAAGATCCAACATCAAGAAGAAGAAGAATGGTGGCCTTAAACCGTCTGAAGAAGAGGAAGTGACATCTGATAGTAGAGATAAAGAGACGCGCGTTACTGTGGAAGAATGACGGATCCAATAGAATTTCAACATCTGAATCCCTCTACAACTTGATCTGCCCCTTGTTTTTCCCTACAAAACTATGAACGTGCGTATAAATCATCATTTCGTTATACTAGGTGAAAGACGTGAATAGCTACAGAGGAATTTCCTCGATTTAAAAAGAAGACTCGGTATGCCTTCTCATTAGAAAACAAAAACGGAAAGAAGATAAATTTCAGGTAGTGTTCCAGTTGCTCGTATAGAAAACTTATAGACATTCCTTTGCATGTTTCTTCAAGAAGAACATCGATCTTCGTAACCAAAAACAAAAAGCGAAATTTCCACATGGAGAGGGGCGCAGGAGGCAACTCGAGGATAAGAATTGGAAACGATTCGGTCTATTCGACCAATATTATATAGAAAGATGCAGAACACAGACAAGTGCAGAGGAAATACTTTGCTCCAATGGACCAAATTCTTCAAATTAGACATCCGAAGAATAAACACTCGGAGAAGTGGGAAAAGCAACATAATGTGTGCAAAAATAAATGTGTGAACGAAAAGACCATAGGAAACAAGCATATGAGGCGCGAAAACACGATAAAAGCAGGAGGTAAAATCATTATACTCTGCTCAAATTTATTGAAATCAGGGACAGGATAACCACAGAAAATATATCCAACATATATATAAAGGAAACTTATGGGGGCATCAACAGATTTCAAGACACGATCAAATAGGTGACAGAAAGAAAGCTTTTCGCCAAAAAGGCATCACTTCTGGAAAAACTCTCTTTGAAAGAACATTTTCAAGAGGATATAGTGATCATAATTTACGATTATCGAAAGAAATTCTAATCGGCGAATCAACAGCCGTATCGATTGTGAGCTTCAAATCTATTTCAAAGGATTAGATATACAAAAGAAAATAATTGTATTTCATTTTCCTCTTCTTACTCATTATTTTGAACGATATATTAAATTAAGCATGAAACACTGTTTTCATTACTATCCATCGAGGAAAATAATCACATTCTACTAAAAAGTTTTTAGGTTGTTAATAATCTGCGTTTAGGTACGTTATTATTGCATTAACCTCTCTCACATGAAGCATAGGTGTCCCTAATAAGACTAGTATAAGGCAAAAGAGGATCAAAATTAAGAAGACATGTCTTTTTTAGATGCTTCGTAGGTTTAGGACATGTTACCGTTCTAAGATTGCAATTTTGCAAACGGAAGGAAATTACTTTCCTCCAAAAGGTATTTCAGATATTTATAAGAATTCTCATTACTATTTTTAACTATTTTGAAGAAATGAGGCAATTTAAAATATAAAGCCGTTAAATATGAGAATGAAAACAGTCTAAGAGGGGTTTTAATGGAATGTAGATTGATTCGGAATGATACAATCCCTTTATCCTCTTTAAAAGTAAAAATACGACAACCGATTGCTGTCACAACCGCCTTTATGAGAAAGAACATTTTCGGGCTCTATGTCGAAATAATCTCAGAGTAAGCGGTGTATTTGTAAGACTTTTTTATTACTCGCGTTTCGAGGTTTTTGAAATTCCGCACTCAGTCAAATCAAAGTCTTTTATTCTTCGTCGGAAGTGTTCCTTTGAGTTTCGAACGACGATGAAACTGTTTAAATATTTGTGAATTGAGGAATTCCAGCGGAGAAACTAAACGTTGAATACATTTTAAACGTCAATAAGAACACTATCCATGTATAAGTGTACATAATTTATGAGGAATCAGGTTTTAGAACGGTTCGTTAAAATCCCCCAATAGTGCTCAACATTAGGAGTCTCAAAGAAGGAAAATTGAGCTGCGATGAGACATGAGCATTCTATGTAAAGAAAATAATGCGTTACTCTTAACTTAATGTAAAACTACAGAGAGTTCTTAACTTGTATGAAATTGTAAGTATATTTGATGTTGAAAAGTAATCGATAACTGCTAATCGATGAATTGCATCTTCCATAGCATTAATTTTTAATCGTGGGCGAGAAAATTTCATCTTTCATTATCAACTGCTAAAGTATGAAAGGTACTAGAACTATGCCGATTAGCAATTCTCGGAGGGAATTTCAAATGCGGCATTATTCCGTGAATCGAAATCTAGCTGTCAATCATTAATAGAACTTCTAATTTAATTTAGAATTACGGTTTAAAAAACATCCGCCATTTATTCTGCCTCGGAGATAAAAACGAACTTTGACACACCTCTTGTTTACCTTTCTTCAATATGCCTCATCAAAATTAGAACGCATTCCAAGAATAGCGGCCGTGCGTCAAACGTGTATTCGAATGGTGCCCACATCACTCAAACTCGTGACGTTTTAAAACGTACGCATTTCTTTATTCACTTTTAAAAGTCGTTTACCAATTGTTAAAAATCGCTCTTAAATCGAATGTGTCAAAAGAATGTCCGTTGAAGTATTCAAAGAGGTTCGGAGAATCGAAATTTTGTTATAACTTTTGTCCAATGATTAATCCATTTACTTAAATAGATTACCGGTAATCTCTGAAATTACAAGAGTAAATCCTTTTATAATAATCGGCGATTGTACGTTAACAATGAATTGTTTTGGTGGAAAATGTAATCTTTCCCTCGTTTAATCGAATTTAATAAAATCCCAGATTCCCCATCGATGTTCGTAAATAGTTATAATGTGGAATGATAATTCCGGATTTCGACGATGGCTCATAGTGTAGCAGAGGTAATTCGTGGAATGTCTTCAGTTTGTCATCATCCCTTTGATGACTTCTTTTGCGATCGAATTCTTTATTATTCTATTAATCATCTTCTAATCTCCTTTTTGTCGAAGAAGGGCATTTCGGAAATTGATCAAAGTCAATATTACTGCAAATATCCTCACATTTCTTCATCGTCGATTGAAAGAGGTCCAATTGTTCTTCCCTTCAACTACTATCGCCCTCAGAGTTGCCCGTGGAGCTCATGGTGAATAATAACCTGTGAACGCTTCGCATTATTTTGTAAGGAGCAAGTATCTCAAAAGCTTTATTTTAAATTTTAGGAAAATAATGTTCAGCTGCTTATTGCCAAATGTCATTTGAATAGAGTTTAGAATATCGACTCTTTCGAATGATCTTTCTTATTTAGGATTCCTAATTTTTATCAAGAAATTTTATGAGCCAACAACGTTGTATTCATTCTGCTAAACAGAGAAGTTAATGATATGGCATATAATTTTCGGAGTCTTATTTTTATGGACGAGGGTTTCCATATAAACACTACTTTCACTAATTGATATATGAAATACGTTTCCGTCTCTTTTTTTCAGTTTTATTTTGCGCAAATTTTTCAAAAATTTCTTCTACGGCGATGAACACACTAATTTGCAGTATTCTCATATTTTTGTGGTCCTTGTACTATTTAAGTAAGCGTTGTCTAAAGATTTTACTTGGCAGAGATTTTGTGTCGATCTTGAATTTTTATATTCGATAAACTTAGCAACCGATAACCGAATTAACCGAACGTTAAAAAGAAATTAGAGAATTAAATTCATTTGGCGAAGGGACCGTCACATTTCCGATCACAAACAAATGAAATTGTCGAAAAGCGTCAGAAATAAAGATGATTAAGGGTAATTCAAATTTACAGCTCATTAATCAGTTAAATGGAAATGCAAACTTCTGAATGCACGAAGATAGGATAACTTGGGCAAACTTAGTGAAAAAAAACATATGATTCTAATGATGTATGTGCTAAATGCAAAATAGTGTTTTACAAAGAGATCTGCGAAGGAGAGAATACAATCGAAGGGATGACTGAAATCGATTTAATTGTGACTTCTATAGAATATATTTTAGATAAAAAACCCTTAAAACAAATTAAAGGACTTGTATTAGTGCGAAATTAGATGATTGTCGAAATCCACGGCACACCTGCGGCAAAGTGGTGAATTGAGATGATCTCCGTGGGAGAGAAATGAACGGGAAAACCGGCTCAGGGAGTGGAAGGTCCAGACAGCTAGACTGCGAACATCCTAAAAGGATCTCCTCGAAGTCGCGGATTTTTACGATTATAAGCTTCGTATTTCCCAACAGAATCTCTTTTTAACTGAATAACTCTCAACTGTCGCATCGAAAGAATTAAGCTCATTTTCTCAACGCAGCAAATATATCACGAAAATAAATTGAAGTGATTATTGATATTTAAGGAAACTTTGTACTTTAACCACGAAAATAACATTTTATGGTTAAGTACAAAGTTTCGGTGCAAAGTCTTTTTATGAATCTTTCTATTATGGATTACCACGACACCTTATTCAGTGAACTTACATTGAAAAAACAAGAGAATAAATATATGTGAAGACGGACATCATTGATTGCGATTAGACATCGGTGAGTGGTCCAATCACATAATCCATCAAAGACGCAGGCAATAGTATATATTTAGTTCAAAAACTCATATAAAGCGAAATTGATTTTCATAGTGCTCTGAATATAATCTACATTTCATCCATTTATTCTATTTTAAAAAATCAGTGTGTAACATTTAAAAATCGACTTTTTTTGCATTCCTAATTTCTGATATATAAGGAGAGAACTTTATCAATTGAAATTGATCAGTGAAAACCCTCTAATTGTAATTCTTAAAATGCTCGTTTAGACGTCTAATTTTCAGGACTTTGATTACTTTTGCATGATATGTAATCTGAGAGCAAGAACTTCTTTTAATTTTTACATTTCGACCTTTGTAAATCCGTTTCCATCAAATGTCAGGAGAGGGAAATTCCCGGTTTTCAAAACCTTTCTGTCCCTTTAATCCACAAACATTTAATAATTCTAGAACGAATCGAATTGGACCCGAATTCGATCTTCAATTCTTTTCATTTCGAATTCCGGAACATCTGAATGTAAACTGTGAACATTTTCAGATATGAGCTCTTTTCTGATGAGTTTCTTCTCTTTTCACCCTTTCCTACTATTTACGCTTATAGTA
The DNA here is from genome assembly GCA_020796165.1 of Pantala flavescens. Taxonomy (NCBI): domain Eukaryota; kingdom Metazoa; phylum Arthropoda; class Insecta; order Odonata; family Libellulidae; genus Pantala; species Pantala flavescens. Next base: position 48,926,321 of record CM036879.1, on the reverse strand, counting down.
TTTTTGTTGTTACATTTTTCTATATTATTTATCTCAGTGATATCTAAAAAATTGTTTTCTATTCCTAAATACTGTTTTCGTACTAGAATATTTTTTAATTTGGTAATTTCTATTTGTTTTTACTTATTTTATGAGTAGGAATCATCCCCTAAATAAATTGTTATAATATATTCGAATAATTATGTCACATAGTATTTCTCGACGGAATAATTTCCACTTTTTCAAACTGCATTTTTATCCCTACAAACGAACATTCCGTAGATTAATATGCGTCGTCGTTTTACTGTAATTCATTGCGATTTCTTTAAAAGAACTGATTCAATTGGTACTGGAGTTGAAATTCTATTCTCGTCTATCATAATGGATAGTTCTATGCTTCGAATTAAATAGATTATTCTTTAATTTTCTTATCCTAAGACTCATTTCGATTATATCCTTAGATATTTGTGACTGTCCCTTATTATAGATTTACCTTGTGTGTCGATTTTGTTCACTAACAATGAATTTTATGAGAGAGAATAATTCTAAGAATAATCGTATGACATCGAGAATTCGCACTTCAGTTTTTAAGTAAAAGTTATCGTTTATTGGAATACCAATTGGGCGATCGAACCAAGAGAAAACAATTTGTACATCTGTATTAATAATTCACTAAAATCCTTTTTAGAATCCCTGAAATAACAATCGCTTAAAAATATACAGAATCAACGATCTGTTACAGTATTTGGCTTCATTAGATGGATGTATATGGCGAATGATTCACGTTCTCATCTGGAATACGAATGGCGCAAATGCATGGACGATAAAGGCAAACCGAAATCACAAAGATCTCGGAAAAAGAAAAGCGAACAATAAGGTTTGCAGAAGCTGTGGTTGAAGTCACTATTGACGTAAATTAGGAATTACCAATAGGATGAGAGTTTAGACGTTTTCAGCCTCCACCTCGGCATGCATTTGTTTAAATGCATGCCGACCTTTAGGAATTCTGAGAGGATTGTAAAATTCCTTTTACACGATTTGGATTTCGACAATTAAGAGTCGATTTCCAAGGAAATAAAAGAGGAAAATCAATAAACAAATCGTTAATTGAATTCCTCAAATCGAAGATGTTGAGGTAGTTTCCTGTATGGCCGTCGGTGCGAACTCGTGGAATGCGCATTCTTTCTTTTTTAATCCGCGATACCGTTATGAAGCTAATTCCACTGGACCACATGAGGGGCAACGCTGTGTGCTTATCCTTGTACGACACTTATATATCTTTATTTTTCTCCTTTTCTTTGATTACGTGTTTTGGTCCCTCTGAGGAGGTACCTTTCTTACTTCTCGATGCAATATTTTTCTCATCATGTTAGAAAAACATCGAGGAATAGTTTTCAGTCTTATTTTTTCCAGTAATTTAATTTTCAAAATTTCAACGCGATTCTAATAATTTTCACATCGAGCTTTTCAATGAAAAAATTACGCACATTCTTTTTAGTTAAAATCACTTCTTTCTTCGAATCGTTAATTTTCCTTTATCACCCTTGGAAAAGGTGAATTTAGAAGCAAAACATTTTAGCACCAATTTTTCTGTCTGTTATTATGCGCTTCATCTAAATGTATTTTTATTTTATTGCACATTTTTCTCTTCCAGAACATCAGTGATACTCGATATTTAAAGACAGTGTTTTCTAATGAGGGATATATAAAATACAGAGTTTCTCTGTTTTATAGACGAGTTTCTTGCATTGTACTCCAAGAAAATAATGTTTACAATAATATGCCTTTATTAGGAGGAAATTTAGTCTGGTTTCCATTTCACTCATCGGAAAATATTCCGATCCGTCAGGACTTATTTATAAATCCATCACTCGGAAAATTACTGTGAGGTACTCAACTATGCAAGTAAACCGATATAGATTCTAAGAAAGGAAATGTTCCCATCAGCGTATATAGATTCGAAACCTAGGGCCATGCATTAAACATAAGTTTTCTTACAACGTTCTGCAGGCGGTTCAATTTCTAACGCTGTTCCAGTAACACTCAGGTTGCGAGTGTTTGTTACCATTGTTGAGTAACGCACTGTAAATTTCCTACGAAAAAGTGAATGGTATATTGAATAAGTAAATATAATAACTAAAACGTCAAATATGTACTTCAACAACAAAATCACGATAGAAAGAGACACTTTCCACACATAGCGAAGGGAAACTCGAACGAAAAATCGAGATTTAACGAAAGTAACTGCTTTTTATAATTTTATACAGCTTTATCTTGGTTCGAGGCACGTAGTACAAAGTTTAAAGAACACATCTCAATTGATTGTCATAGAAAAAATTGAAATCCATACATTTTGTCTTTCAAGGCTAAAAAATTAAATGGTATTCTCTGGTTTTCATTTAGCTGATATATTTTTTCTCGGGAAAATGATCTGAAATACTTCATAATTCATTCCAAAAAATAAAAAGTCATAAGAGCGTTTTAAAGTATTCCGAGGTTATTTTCACAAATCGGACAAAAGGTAATAAAGAGTTCGAAAGTGAAAACGTTCGTATTACAATTTAACTGAATGATTTGTCGAAAAAAGAGCAAAAAAGGTGAAACCCAAGATTCAAAATGCAAAAGGAGGAAACGTTAGAAACTTAATAAACATATAGAAAAGTAAACCAATTACTATTAATAATAACCTGGTGGGATATAAAGCAAATTTAATTGCTTTGGATTTTTTTAATTCATAAAAGGAAATAGCGTTGAGGAATATGACATTGTTCGTAGATTATCCCATCCAAAGAACTATTAAAGGTTAGCCTCCTGCTTCTGATGTTTACCCAAACTTGTTCTTTATTTTAATACTTTGCATCAGTAATTAAAGTCTCGAAAAAAATATTCATTTTTAGTGCAAATATTATTTTTTCTCAATGAATTACACGAATTAATTAATGTTTTTAAAATATTTCAAATTTGTTCTTATTCTAAATGTACTTTGTTATGGCTAGATAATGACGTAGCCATCGATGTTACCTCGCGTTGGTGAGTCCACAACTAGAAAACGCATTTGGAATCCCGCGGACGAACTCGAATAGGCACAACGTAAAGCATTCGATTTGTAAAGAATTGCTACGATAAAAAGGTTTGTGTAACCAAATTATTATCAGACGCAGGTTGGAAAACATTAGCAGATGGAAAATTTGAATTGAAATTCTTCGAGACATTGTTTGGGATATTCGTGTTTTCCGAAGTTCTTGCTTTACATTGATCGAAACAACAAGTAGAAATCTAATGAATCTAGTAAATAGAATTATAATTTCCCGCTCGAGTACTTCCAATGTATTTCATACTAGTTTTGCGACGCATAGTCGGAAATTGCTGCAAAATAACTCTTTATTTATTCTTTTATCTCTTCGCCTTTCATTGTTCAAACCTATCAAATGTTGTTGGCAATATTCAGCAGTAAAAGTTCATATTGACCCAAAATTTTCGTTAGTTTCAAAGCTAACGAAATCTTTCAGCATCTTCTTTCTTTCGATCTACTTAAAAAAATAATGCTGTTCTGTTGGTACGAAATGAGACATTTTAATAGAGTTATCAGAGTGTACATTGATAATTATGAATCATTTGTTGTTTAAAATATGAATTTCGAGCAGCATTCACGTCAATATTGAACTTAAAAAGAATATTAAAACAAGGTATATCGTAGTGATATACTCTTTGTATGGTCCGAGAATTCGCCAGAAAAATAAACTTTGCCCAAAGATTATCTTTTTTAATATTACTTTTTATGAAAATTTTTGTAGGTCTCTGTAAAGTAAGTTTGTTCTCATAATAATTTCCCACGGTTAATTCCTGATTATGAAACTTGGCGTCTGGTTACTCGATGTTTCCCTACATCTGATAAATGCAACCAAAATCCTCCGACATACTTTGAAGAATCCCAAAATGTTTTACTTTCCCTATCAGATTTCTTCAACCATACATATTGTCTTTCAATTTAAATTTCTTTTCTAATATACAATTAGAAAAAAAAGATCCATTGTCTAGGACGCGATTTCTACATATCTAATATAAATTCGAAGAATGTTACGTTACGATAAACCACTATTTCATCTAGTATTTTAAAAACGTTTTCAACTATCACTGGATGAATTTATCTATTACACTCAGTTTAAGCACATTCTCGGAAGTCTTTCCGAATATTTTACGATAAATGACACGTAAATCCTCCACCCTATAGGTCGTTCTGAAACGAGCAGTAAAATGAGAAAATAACATAATTCTGAGAATTTTTTGGCGCAATTGCAAGAGCAGTTGTATCACAAGCGAAGAACCCTTCCACATAAACACTATTCGATTCATGGTGTCTCATTCAAGGCATTTACTTATTGAAGCTATAATAATTACTAGTGTGCTTGCTAACAGCAAGTAATGTAATCTTTTAACGAAAAATAAGATTTTACGAAAGATTAATCTTCACCCGCATTACTTAATTTAAGTTAAAAGAAATTATCGGAACGCATATTTACTTTGACATGGTCTTCCCATGCTTTTCTTATGCCAGCGTTATCGCCGCCTGGCGTCGAACCAAGGCCTGGTAAATCCTGCTAAAATCACTGTCATTTATCGCTTTAGAATGATTGATTTTATAAATACTCCGAATTTGAAAAGAAAATTCATTCAGGAAGTACTTCAAAATGCGTTCTTATTTCCCTATGAATTACTTATGGACATAGAGTAAACACTTCCTAGAATCGAACCAACGATCATTTACGACAATCTTATGGACGCTTTTATGTGAGAATGGTCCCTTTTATGGCTGTAAGAGATTCCAACGAATTTAATCAATCGTGCATATTTTCTAATAAAATATTTATTTATGAAGGAAATAAGGGAAAATTTAATAACTCTAGCTAATTAAGAACAACGTTTCTTAATTCTTTAAGTTATTAGCTTGACTAGGACATCCTCCATCTTTATGCTCTTTTTCTTTCGAAACCCACTTTTGCATTTGTATTTTATCTTTTGGGCTGCAAGATTTCAACGGCATAAAATATCACATTTCAAGAATTCTTTAAACTTCTGAGCTCACCAGGAATCAGCAGTGAAACGAATCTCAACATGAAAATGGAAAGCTCAAAAGGGATACTCAATAGATACTCATACATTACACAATCCTTCAAAACTTTATGTGTACGGTGAATTTACATGAATATTATTCGATCTCGCGTGAATTCTTCTTATATTTTGTTCTCCGTCATTGACATCTCAAAAGAGATGTCTTTCCCAAAATAATTCTTCGGTTATTGAGAAGCGTTCGTTGGAATCAATGCTGGAAAGTCATCAACGGTTATTGACTCACGCGCAAGGTATATTAGGAGATTTCTTACCACAGTCTTCCATTCGTAGATTCAATAACTGACTCCAATGGTCACTTTATTTTTGTTTCGTATTCAATAATTTTCTATCGCCAAACGTTTTGTATTTTCTTGTGTTGCACGTGTTTTCCGTTTCACCAACTGTCGTACACCCTTCTTTCGAACAAATTGTGCCCTTCTTCAAAATCTTATATTTCGATTACACTCTCTTTCTTTTATTTTTCCCCTTTCACTAGTGCTTCGGAAGAAAGCCTTTCTTATTTCTTCCATCTTTAATTACGCTCTGTTCATATTCGACCTTCACTTTTCACCTCAAACGAATTCTGCAGCCCCAGAATTTTTACGTTTCATTTCCGCCAAAAAAAAAGAGTTCCAAAGCGCTGATCTTTTAAATGAACATCGCTAAACACGTATTTCTCTCTTCAGGAACATTCTTCCGAAAAACAAAAGAAGGTCAACTCGATCGAAGGAAATATTTGAATCTTTTGGGCTTATCCTCATCGGCATTCTTTAATTTAGATTCAAAGGTTTGAATCTTGAAACTAATTTTAGGAAGAGCTAAAGAAAAATACCAACTTGCATGATGTTACGATAATCGCCTTCTTTTAGATTCTTCTTTGAGAGTAAAGATCAAATTTGAAATCTTGCAAAAAATATCTTATTGATCATTTAATAATGTATTTATTTATGCTGTATTTACGTGACTTAACAAGCAGAGTTCACTCTGAATTATTTATTTTCTAAAATGATCGTCTCTGGAGTGTATTTGCTATATTTAATTCTGCTATTGAGTTAGATTAAAAACGAATATCATTTTGGATGTATTCTCATTACTATTTTCTAGATGCCATAACTCTATTCAAAACTCATAATTCTATTTTTCCAAAACAGAAGAAGAGAAAAATGAGCGTTTCTTCTAATGGTTGAATTATCGCAGAAAGGTACCCAGAATAAATCATATTCAAGAAAGCCTGTCATTGCTCTCCTTCTATTAAACCGAAAATAAACGCTAATCGCTTGGCGTCGTCTGTTAATCGAGTCACGTGATTTGTGCTAATGCGCCTCGGAATCCAGAAGGTTTCATTTGCCTCCAAGAGAACATTTGGCTAAGGTACCTTTATATCTCCCTATAGAATTGTTACCTCTCCGAATTACTTCAAAATATTATTATTACTTCAAAATATATTTCTCAAATACACAGATCACTTAGAAAAGTGTGACGAAGTAAAAATGTAAAAGCACTATCGGCACTCTCGCTTACTATTCATTTATAACGAAGCACATAGTCCAGTCAAAGTAATTTTCTTCATAAATACTATTTTGAAGGGGCTTTCTACTCATAAAAGGCTCCTATTTGTTCAGCCATCTCTAGAATGCTGAAGAAAATTTCTGAAAATTTAAAGAAAAATATCACGATTGTTTGTCTACTGTATCCTGAAGATGGCTGCTGGCACGTAGATGGCTACTATCGCCGGAAAACCCGAGATAAGTTCCAACATGCAGCTTGCTGGGAAAACATCACATACTTTGATATTATACTACATTACCAGTTGAAAAAGTGATTGCGTAAAATTAGAAAACTATGGATGAGTCTTTCGATAAAGGCAAAAATATGTCAGCAGAAAATGTGAACAGTGTTTGAAGTCCTGTAACAGCAAAACACAATTTCGGTTTCGTCGATTTCGTTCGTTTTGATGTCAAAGATGAAGGTCGATTGTCGAAAATGTCGATGAAATAATGGAAATCGTATGACCGACGCATTGTTTTAATTGTTACTCAGGAGCTAAACATTGCGCAGTTAGGAAACACTTGAAAAAAACCGTATACACAAAGATGCTCGATGCATGGGAGCCGCACGAGTGAACAGAAAAAAACCTCAAGAACCGAATTTCCATCTGCGAATAGCAAACAAATCGACGCATTTCTGATGCGGATGGTGACTGGCGATGAAAAGTGTATCACATAGGCACGAGAGACCGTCATAGTTTGTTACCAAAATAGACAAGGCAGAGAGGTATAATGAAATTGCCTTCAATGACAACCAATTATAGAATAAAACAGTAAAATTTGACATAAATTCGATTATTTTAACTATACTATCTACAAAAAATAATGGACAACCAAAAAATTGACTAGAACTAATATATATTATCTATAATATAAAGCTGCTTTGGGAGGATATATATAAATATATAAGAGGATATGAATGTCAGGCCTAAACCATAGGGGCCACGGGTTCGCTGATTCTTTTGCTTTTTGGTAAACTAAATCTTACCCGGAAAATCTACACTACCTATCATGGGTTCGATTCTAGGAGGCCCCAAATTTTGATTTTCCCCCTGAGAATGCATGGGATCCAAATTCAAGGATTAAAAAAATACTTCCCATTCGTACAGAACAATTGAATTCATGCGACTTTAGCTAATATATAATTCTACGTTAACGTACTATGGTTTACCTGCAAATGGTCATGTTTCGATACCGGGAGGTGAAACATTTTCAAATTAAAAAAAAACAATTCTGAGTATGATATAAAGATTAATCAAATATCGTACTCTTATAGATACGTACGTAGTTAATATTGAAAACATCTGTCTAAGGGTTCGATTCCAGACCCGTTACCTCGATTTTCCCCATAAAAATACATAAGATAGATTTTAGAAATTTTTAGTGCACTTTCTAATATTGTAAAAGATTTAAATTTCACTTGTATATACTTCATTTGTATTTCACTTATATATATATATATATATATATGTATAGATATATTATATAGGCCGCATATTGTTGTTCAAATTTCATAAAAATGCTATAAATAAGCCGGCCTCGGTGGCCGAGTACGTAGCATTGAGTGCTCTAAGTCTCGAGGTCCCAAGTTCTGGTCTGGTATGGGTTGTATTTGTGTTCGTCCGTAGGGGTTAAATGTAAGAGTGGTCTATATAGACTAAATTTCGCCCTGATTCAATAGGCAGATTATTATTATAAATGGTCGTTGGTTCGATTCTAGGGGGCGTTTACTATATCACCATAAGGCATGGATAGAGAAATCAGAACTTCCTTTCAGGCACTTCTGTATGAATTTCCTTATGAAATTTGGAGTATATATAAAGATGATGATATAAATACGAATGAAGAAAAGTTCTTAGTGGGAAGGTCCTTAGTTCGACGCCTGAGCGGTATTTGCCGAAAACTCACTTTTTTTTCTTAGATTACTTCTCATAATTTTTCCCCATTAACTTTAAATTAAAAAGTTAACAAAATTTGTAGAAAAAGAATAAAATGAGGTATTTATTGTAACCAAATAAGATGAGATATCTTTAATCATAGACCTAAATTCGGAAGAAACTCGGTACCGATTCTCAGCATTTCTTGTAAAGTATAATTTTTCTTATTTACCTAGTTACAGCGTTTATACGTAACATAGTATTAGATGGTACAAACATCTTTTTCCATCAGTGTACAAATATCTTTTTCCTTTATACTGCAAAGGTTTAAAACCAAATCTTTCTGATTTAATTCTTATATACCATGGTTGCAACAGTACGTATGATTCTCCCATTTAAAATACATGGGTCCATAAGATATACGTAGTTAATCCTCAGAGTGAATAAGGGTTTACATACAAATCAATACTTCATAAGGCAATTAAATCTGATTAAATGATATGAATCACAACAACACCAAGACAAATATTCATGAGCAAATATGTAAAGCAGCTTAATGAAGAGGAAGTGGCACATGTCTTCGGACAATAAATGGAATTTAGGAAGAGGGTTAAACAGAATTTATTTCATTAAATATATTTTTATGTATATTATAGAATATTTTCCGTAATAAATGCATACAATAAAGTATACATAATTTAGAATGAAAATTACACATCCAAGGGATAAAATTTGCGTCTTAAGATGTAACAAAGAACGAGATATTTATCAACAAGAAATTGGATACTTTATACCTTACGAAATGTTCCTTATTGTTAAATATAGTTTTCATAATGTGAAATTTATATTGTTAATCCTCTAAAGTGGCATTAAAAACAGTTTTGCTCCGTATATTGCCGTTAGGAAATGGGCCAGCCATTTTGTTCTGTAAAGTAGTCAAATTTTCACTTATGATCATTAAAATTGAGTACTATGAAGCATAAAGAATAGGTAACATTAAACGGTTTTTTGTCCGATTATTTTATTTATTTTGGTTCAGCGTTAGTTTGAAATTGAAGGGTCCTGCGAAAAATTGAAAACGGCCGTTTTCCTCAAAATTTGGTCAACTTTGACCCTTTGTAAAATTTGAATGCGCGGGAACTAGGTTCATTTAGAAATAGATGGAAGATATAGAAATTTATTACCTATCTCTTCTATATATCTATTTTTCTTGAGAATGGATACTCTAAAGCCTAAATTCTTGCAAAAACAAGGTATCATAAGAGAGGAGATGAATCTAAAGACCTCGTTTAGAGCCATAAAAAGAATAATCGAAAGAAAGAACCAATATGGAACATGGATTTCGAGGACAGTTTCCCTCACTTCCTAGGGAAATAAACGAAAACATTGAATGAAGAAAGAAAACTTGGTAGAGAATATAGAGTGATTTGTCGTGACTTTTTATGCTACAAATTGATCAAACTATAAAAGTGTCGTACGTTGAGCTGCTTGAAAGCACTGATTTTATGTTATATATATATTTGTTCATTTATTTATGAGAGTGAAAATCAAAGTATTCCCCTAATGCATTCAATTTCTGAAGGCGTGACTTTGTGGAATGCCATAGTAATAAAAACAACTTTGTTATTTTTCTGTGGAAATTTACAAAGTTGTTTTTATAAGTATTCCCCTGATTTAGTGTTCTCGAAGATATTATTTTCTTTGGAAAGCACTATTTCTAGATCACTTGCCATTTAAGAATGGTATTTGCCGATATCCGCTGAACATTATGTTTTTCCCGCTCAGCCTTCTCGATGAAACTGTTGTCCCCTTTCGAATGACATAAAAGCATACATTGCCGCAGATTGATGACGTCATCAAGTTTGAATAAAATTATATCTGATAATATTCAAAGAAAGATATTTTTTCTTTTGCGTGAGAAGGCTTTGAAGCGGATAATTTCTGTTGAACAAGAGAAACAAAATATGGAGTGAATGACATATATTTAATGCACTCTACTTTATGAATATCATGTATAGATTTATGAGAGTGAAGACAAGGATTACGCCACTAGAGAATTCAAGCATAAATCATCAGCAGTTTACAAACCTTCGGTCTATTTACACCGTCCGTTTCAGTGATCCCACTTGAAAATGTCTAAATACCGAAATACTCGTTCATGAGTTGAATAAAAGGAAACAAACCTCAGAAGGCAATAAGAATTTTTACACGATCGTGTTTTATATCTGTCGAAAATTTTTTCAAGTCAAGTTGAAAAAGAGAAGGATATATTTTGATTTATCTTTATCCTTCGATCACGGATATCAATTGGTATTACTCGAAAAGAATACAATCATATTTATCTTTCTGGAAGTAAACCATTAATTGTTTTTGAATCATCGGATATTTGATGTGAATATTCATTCATCGTTGTTATCTTCGCCTACATTTGAAGTTGAGCCAATTCCGATGTCGTTTTCATAATTATGCATCTTTACTCGAAAGCATCTTCTTGAGGGATCGAGCTTATTATAAATTACTCTGTTCGAACCTTCAATTTTGAAGATATTGGGATTAGAAAAAGGACAAGAAAGTATGTTTAGATTCGTCCAAATTCAATTTATTGCATTTGGACGAATTGCAACAGAAAGTCAAAATTTCGAGTAAAAATTCAATTTTTCTTAACCTCTTTTTCTAAAGTCGTTTACTATAACAGTATCGATCACCAAAATCTCTAATTTATGTAAAAACATTCAGTAAACGTATGAATTGGACGAACATTTGCTCTTTCATCGGAAGTCTCTCCAATATTACAAAGGTTCAATCGTTTTTGAGGAAAAAGAACCATAAATGTAGGAGCAAATATTACTTCAGCGGAACGTATTTTCAAGAAATGTGTTAACTACCATCCCTTAAGCGGAAAACAATCATACTAAATGGCAAAGTCTTCTTTATCATTTTTCGATCTACTGCATCACTAGATTTATCACTTACATGAATTAATTAGATTAAAAATTCGCTATTTATCAGTACAAGTATAAATGACTAAGAAAGAACCATATAAGGGATCATAATTGATTTCAATTAGGACTTGATGGTATTTTTTTCTTTTAAAGTGTTTGATTTTCGAAATTATTATGAAGTAAAGGCGTATGTATTATATTATCTACTCTCCTTGAACATGAAATGTCGAACATTTGAATCGTCAACATGGAATAATTAGATCACAAAAAATCACCAAATTGTGGTTGATTTGGTATTGAACAGTATGACTATTTTTAATCATGGCTTTTATTTTGCGAGTGAATACGAGATTTTTTAAGTACAAGAATTTATCGCTAGATTATGTCATATCTGTTTCCCAGATCTAAATTTGCTGGATATTTAAGATTCTGGAAATTTAATTTCGATGAGACCCATTTGACTGCAAAGAGGAACTTCCACCGGAAGCACATGCGAAGAAAGTCGAGGTTCCGGAATGTTACACACAACTCAAAACAAAAGAAACTCACCCAGACGGAACTCCTAATTGAGCTATTTTTAATCCTTGAAAATCTCCAGCAGCATCAAAAGATCTTTGCGAGATGTAATTTTTTAAAAATATTCGCGTCTTTTATTCCGCATTTTCATTCTTCCATTCGCCTTTGTAGGCGAAGATAAAGTTGACCAAAAACACAAGCCTTTTTTTAAGTATCCTGCATGAAAATACTAAAGAAAGAGAGTCATTAAAAATTATAATTATCTTCAAAAGGAATAACATATAAAATTTCACGCGGAAATTCCGTTTGCTTAAAAATCGTTCTTTAAAACGTTTTCTCGGAGAAATTTCGTAAAAAAATGTGTAAAAGCTTGCTCGAGACAAATTAAGGAACGAACGTAGAGATTTCTTTTCTTTTTGGAGCGTAAACCTTAAAACATAAGATTTTCAGCAAAATAAATTTTCGCGAAATCTCTGAAAGTTGGTAGTGGGAGAACTGGAGACAAAACTATAGAAAAAAATATTTATAAGGAGGAAAAAAATATTTTGGAAAATATGGATGGAAGTGGATTAAATAAAGGAATTAAGGAAGCGAGGAAATGAACTTTAAAGAAAGGTTGAATTTTGGATTCTGAAAGCAAATTAAATGAGTAAAAGACTTAAAGGACGTATTGGCACTACGTATAAATATAATTCACATATTTTATGTGTGTATGTATAATATATATATGAAACTTGAATAAATACTAATCTTACATCGGGGATAAATATGATTTGGAGATCCGGAGTGGAAGAAAGTAAAAACACTTTCATTACACAAAAAAAACGCAAAATGAACTGACATTATGCGAACTTTCCGACGTAAATAAAAGTTACGTCTAAATGCGTAATATCGAACCTGGGGAAGACCCGGGTTCGATTTCAATTTATGTCACATAATACCTGAGGGAATAGTTCGTTGGAATGTTTATCAATTGGGAGATCTCATTTTTTATAGATAGGTATTTTATTGATATTTTTTAAATAGATTCTTTGATTATTTGAAAAGGAAACTTGATCCATCTTGTAAAAGATCATTTAGAAAAAGTAAGCGATGAATTGTAAATGAATGGATTGTTTTAAAAATTCAAACAAAAGTAATGGAAAATAATTATAGTAGAGTGGAGATTGTCTGCAGGGGAGACGCATTGAGGTGGAATGAAAAGGTTGCCAGATGAATTATTAAGTGGAGGGAAGAGGAAAGATTTTCAAGATATGGCAGTGAAGGAAGGCGGCGAATAATATTGCTTGAGCATTTAAAGGAAAAGGATATTTGGGCATGTTCATCATGTCCAAAACCACGGTAGATAGTTCTGGTTATTCCTTTGGAAATCCGACGCGAATTGAATTATTTAAGTTTTATAAACGTTGATGATTAATTTGTAAAGGAAGGAGAAGATTTCAAACTTAAAGAGTATTCTTGCGCTTTAAAGGGAACTCTTTTTCATAAGGTTAAAGAAGAGTGTAAAATAGCCGCAAGACCGGTACTCGAACCTGGGTCTTCAACTTGCCACTTGGTGGTCATCATACCGATGACCACCAATCACCCAAGAATAGAAGTTGATTAGTTGGCAAGTGGGAGACCTGGGTTCGAGTACCGGTCTTGCGGCTATTTTACACTCTTCTTTAACCTTGTTAACCACGTTATTATAATATTGAAGTTTGTGTTTATTGTTAGTATGTACGTGGAATTGGGCGACAAAAGTTCAAAGTTCAATGATGCTTCACGTTTGTCATTTTTTATTCAATGTCTTTGCAATATAATTAAAATGTTAGAATTCATTGTTGACCTCAATCCTGATCGTTATAAAATTATTATTCTATGATAGAATCTGTTTCAGCAAAATCGATTTCGTTACATCAAAAAAAGTAAGAGTATACCTCGATGTGTAAATACAAAGGCAATGACATATAACCGTAAAATTACAATTTATCTCTACAGTTTCTGAATACTTCTAGTTAACATTTTAATGATTTGTTAAATATTTTACGCGTTTATATTCTAAGATAAATTATAAGTTTGGACGGCATTTGACACATTTGGATCCTTTGAAATTCACCTCAATGGTGTTTTCATTTATTCTTATTAATTTACTGACAAACTCTGTAAATGGCTCAAGAAAGTGATCCGTAATTAAAGATTCGAAATATATGAAACTCGTTCGTAAATCTTGGCTAAGAATTATGGTAATATTATAAAGTAATTGAAATCAATGTGTCACATGACAAATTTACAGTAATTTAAATAAAGAAATGGAGGCTTGATCGTGAGGCTTCATTGAGACAATTGCATAATTCTAATGATTTGAGAATGGATCACCTTATTCTTCCTTCATATTTTGGTGGTAACATTTTGGGGATTGTCATTTGTAACAGAAACCATGTTCAACTTATGGGAAGAATTCTGTGATGCACAGATCAATCCACTTCACTCGTTCATTTTGAAGTTTCATCATCCTTAATTACCATTTGATTTTTAAATAAAACTTTCAATGCGAAAAAGGAGCAATTTTATTTATTCGGTCTGTCGTAGTCCTGTAATATACGGGAGCTTAATTAATGATTTATAAAACAAAATATTAGGATTCTTTTAAATTGTACAACAATTTTTATAATTAATTCACGCAATTTAATTAAACCTCATTGTCCTAATTCAATCCAATTCCTACGCTATATTTGAAGTATTCTTTCAAGTCTTTCATATCAATTAAACTCAGTTAATATTTCTTTTCGATGGAGACTATAATTAATTCCACATAGAAATATTTAGAGTTGGATTTATCTTCCTTTCTATTGTGTATTTGAATTTTAATGATTAACAGTTAAATGATTGATCAATGATTTCCATTTCAAAAATATGATGCTACACATAAAAAATATAACAATAAATCGTATCACCAAAGAGAGTATTATCTTTGGAATGCCATTTCTTCTTTTTGAAATTGATATAGATGAAGTATTAAAGATCCCATTTCCAAGGGTTTCAATCTCATATAATTTTTGCTTTCATTTATAAATTTACTAAAAATTTCTTTGTCAACTTATTATAAAGGTTCTTATTTTTATTTAAAAGAAAGACGAATAAATATTTTTAAACTTACGAACAATCTTATCTATTTAAAATGTAGAATGTTTGGAATCTTGCTTTGAAATGCAACCGATGGAAGAAATTATTTGAGCAATTCACTGTAACATCCAGCAATTAATTCACTCCTGACCTTTCAAAAAGTGAAATTAAACTCTTCGATTGGTATTATTTTTTTATGTTGATATGATTTCATAGAGAAATTCTAATCTTGCGAATAAATTTTGACTCATCAATTCGAGAATTTTCGCCTAATTCTGTCATTAAATTCCAATATTAAGGTGACGAGCAAGCAATCGGTATGCGTCAAATTGTTAACCTCATTCGTGCTATCATTTCCAGGGTCATTCCATCCAATAGTAGATAATTACAAGCACAGTCATTGCAACATTCGTACAAGTTGATTTTAAATGAAATTTAGCCCTTTTCATCCATTTTCATTCATATTTCTATAATCGATAAGTTATTATGCTTCTACTGTGGACAGTGTCATTGGAACTATCTGAAACAGTAATAAAATTAAGTGTACATATAATATATCATTCCAAATTAGAGAGCTTTTTATACAATATACACTACTAAATACTAATTCACAAGATTACGGATTTACTTTATAAATGAACCCTCCCGGAAATATTTCGTAAATGTTATTTTCGAAGTAAGACACCTCAACTAAAGCCACAGAGAATTTGAATGATTTCTTGCGGATGACGTCATTGGATTTATCATATAAATATGGAAAATACATTGTAAATTCTTCGTAAAAAGGAATCCTGAAGTCGTATTTCTTAGAGAATATCTTGGAAAAGAGATTATCGAATTCTTTGCTGACTGAATGTGGAATAATTTCGAACTGAATAATAAGAAATACGACTTTCGAATATATATATATATATATATACACCTATCATGGGTTCGATTCTAGGAGGTCCCAAAATCGACTTACCCCAGTAAGAATGAATGGAGTCGTTTTTGAAGAATAAAAAAGAAATACTTTTCATTGAGTTAGAAGAATAAAATTTCTTGTGGGTATAGTTATCATATATTTCTACCCAAAAATACTATTGTTTAGCATCTTGTGGTCATGAGTTCGATGTCGGTAGGTGATATATTTTTTAAATTTTAAAAATCATATCTGAATATGATGAATAGATCAATCAAACTTCTTACACATATATGTATATATTCAATATTGAAAAAAAATCCAGTTTCTACGTATTATGGGTTCGTTTTCAGAGAAACCCGTAATATCGACACATGGCTATATTCCCGAAATTTTTAGGGAATTTCTCGATTGCGTAGAACATTTAAATTTAAAACATGAATGAATAGGCCTCATCTTTATATTGAGCTTCCTTAATAATACTGTAAATGGTTCGATTCTAGGGGGCGTTTACTATAACTCCATAAGAAATGAATTGGGAAATCGGAACTCCTTGTGAGGTTCAAAGAATAAATTCTTTTGAAATTTGGAGAATTTACTAAGACGGTTTGCGATTGGTACTTATTGGTGACGAATCATGGGTTTTTGGTTATGACGTAGAAACCAAAGCTCAAACATTCCAAAGGAAGCTGTCGCACGAGCCAAGACCGAAAAAAGCATGCCAAGTTCGGTCGAATGTGAAGGTTTTGCTGACAGTTTTCTTCGATTGCAGGGGCGTGGTGCATTACGAGTTCTTGCCACAGGGTAGAACGGTCAATAAGGAATATTACCTTCAAGTAATGCGCAATTTGCGAGAAGCAAACCGGCGGATTTCTTCTCGCCCGGATTTGTGGAAAAATAAAAATTGGCTTTTGCACCATAATAATGCCCCTGCTCACACATCGGTACTTGTGCGCTAATTTTCGACCAAAAACAACGCTCTAATAATGCCGCAGCTACCGTATTCCTCGGACCTGTCCCTCTGTGACTTTTTTTGTTTTGATTCAAATTCTTTGATCCATTTTTTGTAATAGGCGAAAATCGAAGACAATCCTAAACACATGCAAGCAAAATAGTTGTCAAAAATTAACTAAAAATTCCAAATGGCCGACATTGTCAGAATAAGTAAGGGACATAAGTAACAACATAACGCCATCAAAAGATCAAAAATCGAGCATACGTAGCCCGCGAAAATTCAAAATTCGCGATACTTTTTGAACAAACCTCGTATATTTATAAAATCCACTCAACGTATCGTTGCTTAGGCTCCACCAAGGTAATTTTTTTTTTGCTATCGCTTATCGTCAGTCAATCGTTTTTATTTATTTTCTTCAGAAATCTAAGATAGTCAAAATCTGGTAACGAGTCTATTCGATATCACGCGAACACTCTCGATTACTTTGAAGCAGAAAAACGTTTTCTGCAAAACCAAATCTTTGCGTATTTCTCAGGATGCGATGAAAGGATAATTAGCTGGAAATGTATTTATATAAATAAATTTCACCCCCTGCAGAAAGGCGGCAGGGTACTTACGTAGATGAAATATGAGACAACTGTTTGGGATACGTCGAATGAAATGCGGACGAAATATTGCCTTAACCCACCGTAACACATAAAATATATTTCAATTTACCAATATTTCGATCAAATTCCTATCTCTGATTGAAATTTCCTAGAGTGAAAAGTATAATTTTTTGGGGAAGAACCCCTTTGATATACAATTATTGCAATGCTTCTAGACAGTGGATTTAATTCATTCGATAATTTTGAAAAAGGCGTTTGAGTAAGGAATATTAAAAAAAGGTGTGTATCCTACGTAATATAATAGTTCTTTTTTTCAATATCAAAAGTATTGATTCATAATTCATTAATTCATTCTTAAGAGATATCGACAAGGGTTTTTATGTGACTTTTTCTTGAAAATTACCGAAAGATAAGTGTCAATTTCATCAACGTGGTCACCCAAAATTAAATGATCTTGACCAATCATAAAATAGCGTAAATACGTTCCAACAATTCCAAACAATACGAGCGTGATTTTTAAGTAGTTTAGAAATGTTATATTAAATCATAGATCGAGTGAAATATAAGCGAAATATGATAAATGTCAGTAAAATTTTATAACAAGAATAAAGGAATTGGGAATCATTCTTGTTTCAATCAATTTGTAAGGAATAGAACGGTACTATTTAAGAAAGCGAACAGTGTCCATCGCGTAGAAAGAGATCTGGCAACATCGCGGCCCAGGTGTCGGTTCAACAAGGACACACCACCCACCCATTCATACCAAATATCCTTCACTTCTAAACCCCTAAAAACGGCCAACTGTTACAGCACCTACAAGTCGCTTCCAGTCATAATTTTTCTTTTTCAAATGTATTTCGACTACATATTATTGAGCGGTTCTATTTTGATCATTACATTACTTATTCTTTTGATTTATATTTTGGTAACGGGTTCAAGTCAATAACTAAACAATCTTCATTTTAAGGACAAATTTTTTTGCAAATTTAGCTGAAGTGATAACGGTTTTTCTTTGAGATTGTTTTGCGATTAAAGACCTGTGGCTCAAAAAAATTTCCAAATCAAGAGAAATCTTCTATTATCGAGAATAAGGTCAAAAGAATTGGAAAAGATTCATCATCTTGTCATTGAGTTTTGAATGTTCTCTTCGAAAATTCAGAGGTCTTTGATATGATCGTCTACTTCGGGGATCACAGTTTGAACGGCGATCGAAGAACTTTTAGAAAAAAGTTTCGAACGAAGCAAACGCAGTAATTGAACAGCATCAAGTACTTATGCAAAACAATTCTATGAAGTCTTATAAGAATAACAATAATGCCTGCGGCGCACACTGATGCTTTTTCTAAAATACAATCATTGTTGAAATTCCCTCGAAAACATCTTTCATTCTCGAATCTTGAAGTAATACTTCTATCAAACAACAATTACAGTAATTTTCATAATCCGTAATGAATAAATTAAATAAACGAGGTCTTTCTAACTTAATAATTAAGAAGTTTTCCTTATTGAATCTCGTTTTGTTTATAAGAATTTTTCATCCCAAAAACACGATATACTTTCACGATAATATTTACAATTAAAAGAGAATTTTTAAACAGGTGTCATTCACAAAAAGTAATGTAATGTTTGTTGTAAATATTAGTTTCTTCTACTGATGTAATAGATAATGCGTAATGAAAAGATCTGTCCACAGGAAGTTTTGGAGGGGATTTCCTCGTCTTTGGGCTAATACCGGACAAACTGCTTCAAATTTTTAATTCTCCTAACCGTTGCCACCTGGTTTATTCCAAATATTAACGTTTTTCTATGGAAATAAATTACAAAATTATTTTATTATTATTAAAAAATAACTGTTAATGCTAGAATGTAAGTTTCGAAATCCATAATTGACAGAGTAATGAACCCCAAAAACGGTAAAATTCGAAAACTGCAATGGAATTCATTAATTTCTTATTTCCTTTCTATCATGTCGGTTGCCGTTCGTATACTTTTCAGCTGATATTGGCCAAATAAGCATTACTACAATCGATGCCTTTTTATCCATTATCCGCTTTATCATTTTAAAACCGATATTAAGCGACTGTAAACTATCATTTCTAATTTAAAAATGACAATTTTATAAAATATGTTTCCGTACTCTCTGAATAATATTTCTTACGCATGGTATTCATCGTAAAGGAACGAGCGAAAGCCATTTTGAATTTATGTAAGGATCTGTAGAATTCGTAGTCAAAAATGAGGAGAGTCCAGAGAGTCTGTGAAAGCGCATGGAAAAACCTTTTTGGGCCGCTATTCAAACCGCTTTCCTAAAACGAGCATTAGAAATTTTTCTTGCGGAGTATCCTTCAAAGAATTTGGTCCAAGAATGCTGCTTCCGGTTTTTGTTACGATTGCAAATTAGATACGCGAAAATTATTATTGTGCGAAAATGTTTATACAATTAGGAAATAAATATACGTAGCAAAACAAATTTTCTACTTTGATGAAATAAAGTCATTCCTAACTTACATTACCATCAATTAAAAATAATTATAAAATATGTCTCTTGGAGGAAACAGAATTTACATGCGATATCTATATCTGTGAAAAACGGTGTCGAAACTAGGATGGAAGGCAAATTTTTCTTTGCTGGTAAAGATATTTTTCTTTTGAAGACATCTTCTACATTGATGTACTTCTGGCGGTATAAATTTTTCGCTTAAAATCTTTTTAATCGACAACTTTTTAAATTTTAACCCTCGATTATTTTCGTTTTATAAAATTTGAACTTTTTTTTTAAATCATGTCTTATGTATAGAGAATTTTAAATTAAAATTAGAATGGAAAAGTTGTTTCCGCAAGTTTTGAATTAGTTGCGGAAAGTATTTTCTATTTCTATTAGCGTTCTACTTGTGTTTATTAAGACTTGAAAAGAATTAGGATTTACGCTTAAATGTATTCTTTGTGAAAAACAGAGTGAAGTAGAAGTAAAAAATATCGACTGAGACTCGGGTTGGCCACTAACACCACTTGTGAGCGAACCTCGTGACAAAAAACCCGTTCTTCCCTTGTTGTTTAGATTACAATATCAGATTTTGCATAAAAAGGTAGAATTTACTAACATATATTAACACCTGTTGAAAGCTCATGTAAATTTTTAAACGAATTTTTCATAATATTTTTTTTTCATCTAAAAGGAAGAAATCTTAATTCGATCGAAAGTATTTTATTTAAAATTTTAAACTTAGTAATAACTGCCATTTATTGAATTATTCCAAAATATATGTCTTCTGGTTTATTTGATTTAAAAATAATCTCGCTTAAATCAAGCTGTTTATGAAGTAAGTTAACGCTATAAAGGGTAGCCTAGAGGTGACGCATTTAAAATATATTATTCAATTAAAAATTCGGAGTATGTTAAATTAAGAAATTTTCACATCCAGTGATCTCGCATCTGCTCCAGCGATTCTTGTTACAAAAATAGCGAATTCCCCGTAACTGTTCAAACTCCAAACCGTATTTACTAAACATGCCAGTCGAGTGTATGCTTCCGCTCAACATGATTATATTAGAATCATCAAATGTTCCGAACAGTTTATAATACATGTCTAATAATGCTCATTTGCTAAAATTCTCTTTTCGGAGTATACTTTGTATTTTGTGATGAAGTTTTTTATCGTAAGGCGTGAAGCCGAAATATCACAAATACAGCAATCGAATCTTTAGAAGATTTAATTACTTAAATATGAAAATCCCTTATCAGTGTTGTTTTTCATAATTTAGTCGTATTTTTCAAATGATGAACACAAATCTTAGGTTCTATGATAAAATGCCGACAATCCTTTGACTGCGAGAGCATTTTCCATTTACGGAGTTATCAAATCCGAAATGTATCATTTATAATATTATTTTTTTATTTTTTCGATATTCCTCCATTTCTGTCCCTTTTCCCTGTTGTCTTTCATCTTTCGTTTTAATTTCGTTCGATGAATTTTTGTCTCTACAAATATTTCATTGTTATGCTAAGAAACGAAGTTCCTTAAAATGTCACTTGTGTCGCATGAATTAGCGCTGTTTTTATTGGAGAATAATTCGAAAAATTTCGCCGCAAAAGGCCTTCATGTTCTTAAGTCGTTTCATAAGAAAAATTTCAATATGGTGTAATTGATTACATCATAACTTTTTAGATCGAAATATTGTCCTTTGAGAGTTTTCGTTCAAATTTCAGCGATATGCGGTAATTTAACGAGGATATGAATCGAAGTATATTGAAAACCTGGATCGCGAATTTTCATTACATGTTGGTGAAGTGGTGTGTGGTTGGTGAAACAATTTTATATACCCTTAAAAATCTTGAATTAATCATTATGCAATCTTTGTAACAGAGTTCTGGATTCAGGTTTCTCCGTATGGATTGCAGTTCGCAAGATTGCGAAGCAATCGACATATTTAAAACGGCTATGGGATATGTTCTGTTGACATTTGTTTACTCTAGTTCACAAAGGCGATAATTCATAAACCGACGATTGAATCTTAAAATGTTCATGAACGACCGAACAAATGGGTGAGAGATATTTCATCTTTAGTTGAAAGCAGTTTTGAAGGTGAAAAATTTCAAAAGTACATATCCGAGTGTCGAACTTCATTTCGGTTGATTATTCGATGAAATATTTTTTCCCAATTTCGCTCCACAGGAATTCATATAAAAATATTGATCATTTTAATTCATAAGGATTATTCAAATAATTTAAACTTTATTTTCTAAAATACCACGTAAAAATCTCCAGGAAGAACAAAGGAACAGAAGAAAAAAATTAACGTTCTTAAGACGCTAAGTTTCTCATTTAAATTGATTGCAGAAGAACGTAAATATTGATTTCCACAATTTCTCAATCATAAATTCATTGAAATGACGGAATTCATTCGGCCAAGAAGGGTTTGATAGGCGTATTTAGAAATCGTTCACATACAAATATAAATTCCTAAAGAACATCTTTGAATTTCCGACAACTAAGAATCAAAGAGATAACTATCGAAGAAACGCAACAGTTTCATCATTAACAACTGTCCCAGCTACGGATGTGAGTAAAGTATCAATTTTCAGCGTAAAATTGAGAGTTTGTTTTATTGAGTAACCGAAGAAAACCGCTCTAGAGATGCGATCGATCGAAAAGCGGATACAGTTTTTGAAAACAATGCGTCCGATGGTTTCATCCTTCGATCGAATTCGCGAGAGACGGCGAACGAAGAATTTTTCAGAAGTAGAACGGTTTCTTTTTGAGAGAATCTTCTAAGACGCAATGGTGAATGTTTCTTCTTCATTGATTATGGGGAACGTTTTGAATATTTTACTCGTCAACTTGAATGATTCTTTGATAATTGAGAAAATCGAATCTTACTTCTCGAATCGTCTGATGAAAATCGTTGATGAGTTTTAAATCAATTTGAGATATATCGACTCCCGCAAGCGACACCAATTCTGTTCGCTTCTCTAATGCATTTCGGAAAGCCTAAAAATAACAACGGTTTCGCCTGGTAACGTTTGGTCGTCGCCTAAGAACGCGCTCGCAGCGGACTTAATTATTTTCTTAAATTTCTCGCAAAGGAAATCTTTAAATTTGTAGCGTCGGTAATTCGATCTTCACACTCGAAGATTTATCATAGCTGTCGAACCTGAAATCTATACTGACAGATCGGGCAGTTCTGCGCCATCTCTAAATCAGAGATTAAACTTATTTCCCATATTGCATTGGAGGCATTTGGGACAGCGTTTCATTCCTCTATGATCGCGAATACGTTCTTAGAATAATAGACTTCTGCTGAACTGTTTTTGCTATGTTCTACAAACTCTAGTGGATACTCAGAGATTTGATTTTATAACGTTGATAGAAGACATCTTAACATTCAAGTCAAGCTGCTAATCTTTGCACCAACTTGATACCGGTTCATGTAAAGGGGACTTCTGCTGAAGTTATCTCTCTATATATTCGAGTGTTGTCTGCAAATAATTGGAAATTACTTCTTACATTGTGTACTAGGTCATTAATGAGGAATAGGATCTATATCGCTCCTAAAATGTTTCCTTACGGCCTTATATGATTTATATTCCGTTCAACAACTAGAGATCTGTTTGTACGAAAGGATTTTATCTATCCTACATTGTGATCGCATATTCAATTAAAATTTTAATAAGTTTTGCGAGTTCTAACTTACTTTATTTCTAATTGCTCCATTTTTCGAAAGAAAGCGTGTAATTGAGCTCCATAATATTGCAGAAGTGTCATCTGGCTTTATGGTACGGTTTTTCTCATGAACCTTTAGATAACGAGATTGGGTCCAATTTATTTGTATTATTATTATGTATTTGTAATATTTGTATTAACAAAAAAAGATGAGAGGAGCTAACTAAAGCTTTTACTCCAAACATGGGGAAATACCTTTGGGTTCTAGCGCTTTTCTTCTGTCAATTTGCAGCAATATCTTTTCAGTTCTATCAACTCATTACTCGAAAGAGCTCATTCCCAAACTAATGCATCTGTTAATATTATTAACATGGCCATTTTTTGTAATGAAAAGATTTTGATAATGCTTGTTGAATAATCTTGCTTTTTCTGATCGAAATTACGATTTCCTCTTGGTTAGTCTTTTGGAGGAACTCACCTATCATCAATGGTGTCACAAACTCATAAAATAATCATCCCATTCGGTACACGTTATTATTATTATTTAAATGTTGCAGTTGGACGACTGTCCAGTGGCAACAATATACAGTAAATTAATTATAGAGGATCAATCACAAACGAATACAACAAAAAATACATCTAACAATTGAAACACCATGAGATACCATGAATCGAATAGTGTTTATGTGGAAGGGTTCTTCGCTTGTGATACAACTGCTCTTGCAATTGCGCCAAAAAATTCTCAGAATTATGTTATTTTCTCATTTTACTGCTCGTTTCAGAACGACCTATAGGGTGGAGGATTTACGTGTCATTTATCGTAAAATATTCGGAAAGACTTCCGAGAATGTGCTTAAACTGAGTGTAATAGATAAATTCATCCAGTGATAGTTGAAAACGTTTTTAAAATACTAGATGAAATAGTGGTTTATCGTAACGTAACATTCTTCGAATTTATATTAGATATGTAGAAATCGCGTCCTAGACAATGGATCTTTTTTTTCTAATTGTATATTAGAAAAGAAATTTAAATTGAAAGACAATATGTATGGTTGAAGAAATCTGATAGGGAAAGTAAAACATTTTGGGATTCTTCAAAGTATGTCGGAGGATTTTGGTTGCATTTATCAGATGTAGGGAAACATCGAGTAACCAGACGCCAAGTTTCATAATCAGGAATTAACCGTGGGAAATTATTATGAGAACAAACTTACTTTACAGAGACCTACAAAAATTTTCATAAAAAGTAATATTAAAAAAGATAATCTTTGGGCAAAGTTTATTTTTCTGGCGAATTCTCGGACCATACAAAGAGTATATCACTACGATATACCTTGTTTTAATATTCTTTTTAAGTTCAATATTGACGTGAATGCTGCTCGAAATTCATATTTTAAACAACAAATGATTCATAATTATCAATGTACACTCTGATAACTCTATTAAAATGTCTCATTTCGTACCAACAGAACAGCATTATTTTTTTAAGTAGATCGAAAGAAAGAAGATGCTGAAAGATTTCGTTAGCTTTGAAACTAACGAAAATTTTGGGTCAATATGATGAACATATATTTTCCTCTCTTTAAGAATCGAGATTTTCAGTTGACCTAATAATGACTTCTTGTAACTTTATTAAAACCATTCATTCACTTGATGGTGCAATATCGATGCGAACTAAATATATTTTTTCTTTCTCACTTCACAGAGGAGTAAAATAATTTTTTCGAAGTGTATTTTCTTCTTATTAAAAGTTGAAAGATTTGCTGCCAAAATGAACTTAAAATGGCGGAGGCACCATGGCATCTCCATGAGTTTCGAATGCAATTCCACCTGTGGATCTTCCTTGGGATCCGTTTCTTGGGATTTTAACAGAGCATTGTTCTTGAAAGTTTTAAATATGTAACTAAGATACATATATGACGGGTTCATAGAAAATAACTCATAAACAACCCACGATTATTCATGGTCTGAAGTTATCATCCCAAATCTCTCATGAACTTACAATTAGAATTTCAATCTATATTAATATTTGTAATTTATTTTATGAAAGGTGATAAAGCTGTAACAGCGAAAATAGAATTTGATTACTTCAGTGCAACACTGTGAAATTTGCGGAAGGTTTTAAAATTTTCATACTTTAATTTTTACTCGAAGCTTCATTTGTCGCCTTCTATATCGCAAGAATATTTAGTTCATACACGAAACAGAATTATTTTCTTATTTTCGAGTGTTCAAGGAATCTTTAAAAAATATTCGATAACTAATTCCAACCAATTTAGTATGATTCTTATTTAGAGGATCAAGTGGTTGGAATTAGTTATCGAATATCTATTCATATAGACGCTTCGGGGGGATATATATATCTATTATCTATTATATATAGAAGCTTCGGGGGGATATATATAACATATATATATAGACGCTTCGGGGGGATATATCTATACATATAGACGCTTCGGGGGGATATATATATATATATCTATTATATATAGACGCTTCGGGGGGATATATATAACATACGAGTAAAGGTGCGCTTGCTTACAGCAAGCAATGCAATAATTTATCTTTAGTAAATAATAAAATTTTTTGAAGGATTACTCTGCTCAATCGTTGCTAAACATTAAGGAAAGGGCATTAACGCAGCTGAAAATGCACTGAATACGATTTCCGATGCATTTCATTCGGCAGCTAAAATCTCGCCCCGGCGTCGAACCATGGACATACTGCTAAATTTACTGTAATAAGGCCCAAACCGCTTCGGCCACGGAGCCGCCGATTTTTTTACGTAATGGCCCACTAAATCTCACTTAGGAAAAATTGGGAAACCGACCCTACCTATCATGGGTTCGATTCTAGGAGGCCCCAAAAATCGACTTTCTCCTGTAAGAATGCATTGGGCCGTTTTTCAAATAATTTTTAAAAATACTTTCCATTACGCTAGAACATTGAGATTTCGTGTGGCTATTGCTATCATATATATCTACGGAAAAATGCTATTGTTCACGTACAACCGGTCATGGGTTCGATGCCAGGAGGTGAAATATTTCCAAAATTAGAAAAATCGTAGCGCCCTTAATATCGTATATAGATCATTCAAACTTTTCATACGTATAGATACCTACATATTGTACTTTGAAAAAAATCAGCACTTGACTATGTATCACGGGTTCGATTCCAGAGCGACCCGTAATCTCGATTCTTCCCGTTTAAAATACATTGGCCATATTTCCGAATGCTTTTTATAACACTTCCCAACCGCGCAGAGGTTCAAAATTTCACACAGCCATTAAGGGGACCATTCTCACTTAAATGCATACCTTAGATTGTCGTTAATGGTCGTTGGTTCGATTCCAGGGGGCTTTGACTATAACTTCGTAAGAACAGCATAGGGAATTAAAGAGTCATTTAAGGTACTTCCTTAAGATATTTCCAGTTGAAATTTGCGGTGTTTATACGGATTTTCATACATAAGCGAAAGATGACAGTGATTTTTGTAGGATGGCCTTGGTTCGACGCCGGGGCGGGAATAACGCTGTCGTAAGAAATGCGTGGGAAATCGAATTAAATGCATTGTCAGCTGCGATAATGTCCTTAAGTCTATGTTTAGCATGGCCTTCCAGAATAATATTTTGAAAAATCATAAATTTTATCATAAGATATATAATCACATTGCTTGCTGTCAGCAAGCACACCTTTACTCGTATATCTATACATATAGACGCTTCGGGGGGATATATATAACATATATATATATATATATATAGGATATTAAAGTCAGGCCCAAACCGCTGGGGCCACGGAGCCGCCGATTTTTTTACGTAATGGCCAACTAAATCTCACCTAGGAAAAATTGGGAAACCGACCCTACCTATCATGGGTTCGATTCTAGGAGGCCCCAAAAATCGACTTTCCCCATTTAGAATGCATTGGGCCGTTTTTCAAATGATTTTAAAAATACTTCCCATTAACCTAGAAGGATAAGATTTCATGTAGCTATTGCTACTATATATATCTACGGAAAAATGCTATCGCTTACGTGCAACTGGTCATGGGTTCGATGCCAGGAGGTGAAATATTTTCAAATTTCGAAAAATCGTAGCTCTCTTATTATGATACAAATATCATTCAAATTTTTTTACACTTATAGGTAAGTATATTATATACCTCGAAAATAATCAACAGTTGCCTACGTGTCACGGGTTCGATTCCAGAGCGTCCCGTAATCTCGATTTTCCCCGTTAGGAATGCATGGGGCCGTTTTTCAAATAATTTTAAAAATACTTCCAATTGAGTAACAGCGATAAGATTTCATGTAGCTATTGCTAATATATATGTCTACGGAAAAATGTAGTATTTTACGTACAATCGGTCCTGGGTTCGATGACAGGAGGTGAAATATTTTCAGATTTTGAAAATTCGTAGCTCCCTTAATATCGTACATAGATCATTCAAACCTTCTACAAATATAGATACATACAAAATGTAATTAGAAAAAAATCAGCATTTGCCTATGTATCACGGGTTCGATTCCAGAGCGACCCGTAATCTCGATTTTTCCCGTTTAAAATACATAGGCCATATTTCCGAATGCTTTTTATAACACTTCCCAACTCCGCAGAGGTTCAAAATTTCACACAGCCGTTAAAGGGACCAGTCTCCTTTAAAAGCTATCCTAAGATAGTCGTAAAAGGTCGTTGGTTCGATGCTAGGGGGCGTTAACTATATCTCCATTTGAAATGCATAGGGAATTTAGGGCTCATTTTAAGGTACTTCCTGAATGAATTTCCTTATGCAATCCGGGGTGTTTATAAAGTCCACCATACTCAAGCGAAAGATTACAGTAATTTTAGCAGGATGACCTTGGTTCCACGCCGGGGCGGGATTTTAGCTGCCGAAAGAAATGCATCGGAAATCGTATTCAGTGCATTTTCAGCTGCGTTAATGCACTTTACTTTATGTTTAGCAACGTTTGAGCAAAGTAATCTTTCGAAAAATTTTATTATTCACTAAAGACAAATTATTGCATTGCTTGCTGTAAGCAAGCGCACCTTTACTCGTATATATATATCCCCCCGAAGCGTCTATATGTATAGATATTCATATATATAGGATATTAATGTCAGGCCCAAACCACTCGGGCCACGGAGCCGCCGATTTTTTTACGTCATGGCCTACTAAATCTCACTTAGGAAAAATTCGAAAACCGACCCTACCTATCATGGGTTCGATTCTAGGTGGCCCCAAATATCGATTTTCCCCATTAAGAATGCATTGGGCCGTTTTTCAAATAATTTTAAAAATACTTCCAATTAAGCTAGAACAATGAGATTTCATAGCTCTATTGTCATCATGCATTTCTACGAAAAAATGCTATTTTATACGTACAACTGGTCATGGGTTCGATGCCAGGAGGTGAAATATTTTCAAATTTCGAAAAATCGTAGCCCCCCTAATATCGTACATAGATCATTTAAACTTTCTACATTTATAGATACGTATATAATGTACTTTTTTAAAAATTAACACGTGCCTATGAGCCATGGGTTCGATTCCAGAGCGACCCGTAATCTCGATTTTTCCGGTATGGAAAGCATTGACCATATTGCTGAAAGGATTTCATGACATTTCCTGACCGCGCAGAGGTTCAAAATTTTATAAAGTCATAAAAATAAAAAGGACAATTCTTACATAAAAGCGACCGTAATAATGTCCTATAAGGTCCTTGGTTCGATTCTAGGGGGCGTTAACAAATATTTCAAATGAAATGCATAGGGAAATAAGGACTCATTTTGAGGTACTTCCTTAGGGTATTTCGGTTTGAAATTTCTGGTGTTTGTACGGGTTATCATACATAAGCGAAGGATGACAGTGATTTTCGTAGGATGGCCTTGGTTCGACGCCAGGGCGGGAATAGTTTATTGTAAGATATGCATGGGAGGACGATGCCCATATGTATGTTCGCTCCGATAATTTCGCTTAATTTATATTCAGCAACGTGGACGAAGATGAAAATTCCGAAATAATTAATTTTGCATCAGAAGATGTATAAAAACATTGCTTGCTGTCAGCAAGCGAACCTTTACTCGTGTGTGTATATATATATATATACCGTATTTGACGGCATATAAGACGCACCCTCATTAAGTAGGCCACATGCAAGGAAAAAATGTTCTAATAGTCCGTGCGACAGAGCATTACTACACTATCATAATGACTTTCTATTGCTCTATTTCCATGCACTTTAGAGTAATTTAACACTCCAAGTTTATGCTGAATGGTGTACGTTAATCTCTTGTTACCTTTAGTCATATTTCCGAGGATTTTTTTTTAAACGAATAGTTTCAGGCTTCGATACCAATATCTTCAC
Source organism: Pantala flavescens (assembly GCA_020796165.1). Lineage (NCBI taxonomy): Eukaryota > Metazoa > Arthropoda > Insecta > Odonata > Libellulidae > Pantala > Pantala flavescens. The sequence continues at coordinate 48,896,254 of CM036879.1, read as the reverse complement.
ATATAAGACACGGGAAAATTTTTTGAGACCTAATTTAGGAAAAAAATGCATATTATATGCCGTCAAATACGGTATATATATATATATTGTTTCGAAAATTTGAACTACGCATGTAAAAAATCGAATTCGAAATTCGCTCAAATGATTTTCAGTTATTGTTAATATGTTTCACCAGTTCGTTCATTCATATTATACAGTATTCATAAATTCTTTGCAATCTGAAGTATCATGAAAGATGAAGAAATATCGCCTGGAATTATAGTGAAATTTTTCGTATATCAACATTTTCATTCATAAATTATTTATCAAAAGGAATAGGTCATAAGGGATACCAAGTTGTAAGTTTGAAACTAGAGGCAAAATATAGTTACACATCTTTAAAAATCGCAGATATAGTCTATATTTATATAGAACATTTTTTGGTATTATTAACATTTGTGGAATTAAGCCATCGTTTGATAACGTTAAACTCCTCTTCCACCAATTGGACTTCTAGGAAATTGTACGGTGAAATATTTTTCGATTCGTCAGAGATTTTCACTTTTCATCACAAAAATGTTCAAAGTAGTGATGGAGAAAGCGTGTAACCGCCCCCCTTTCCAGCAAGTGCACACTGGTGGGGATGTGACCCTTAGGGTATCCCCATTTCACGCAAAAAGGATTTTTCCTCACTTAACTGAGTTTAAGTGGATTTTTCAACCCTGCTCAACTTCCGTTTCCTACAATCCCTTTCGCGTGGAAGGATGGAAAAATGTTTTTATTTTTTCGCTTTAATTTTCACGCTTAGCGCCTCCTCCTCTTTTAAATCTTTTTCTTAATGAAAAATAGCTTCCTATTTAGTTTGCGAAGGATCAATCATGTTTCCGAAATATTCCCGTATCAAAACAAAATGCTTTTCCTTGATGAATCGGACGCCGAATGTCCAATCCGCAATGAAAAATGTTAAATTAAAATTTTTATTCTTCCTCATATACTGGTAATTTCATTTCTGTTGAGATGGAACATTTGGGATGAATAGATCTTCAACATTTACAACAACATTTGGAAATTTTTTATTGACAACTTTATATGAAGGTTTCCTATTTAGGCTATCGTTGTCCAACTTACGGCCGATGTAAATAACATAACTGTTAATTAAACGATTAATCTTTTTAGCTGTAAATTTTTGACGTGGTAATAAAATATATTAGTTTTTTGTGAAGCCGCCATTTTGTCAAATCCGATAACGAATCAGAGAGAGCTTTTTGCTGAATTGTACTGAACCGGAATTGTCGCCCATCCGATCGCCAATGCAATCTTAAAAATCACATTAAACTATTCAGAAAACTAATTTTTCCGTAATCGAGCGATTTTAAGTGTTTCTTTCAGGAAAAATTTTTGGTTTCCTTGTTTGTTTTATTTATATGTAACGTACATCACTCAGTTATCATCAAAACATTTTATCGACTTGTTTAACTTAAATTTCCAAGAAACTCGAAGATTTTAATTATATTGGAACATTTTATTTTGAAGACTTGCATTTAAAAGGTTAAGAATTAATCTGAATACACTTAAACTTCCGTTTGAGTCGATATGTTTAATTTAAATCAAATACAATTATAAAACGATGTCCCGTTGGAGAAAATCTATTTCTCAATAAATATTTCGTACAATTTTAAAAAATCCTTTTTTTCATATTTCTGAGAAATCTTCTTAAGCAAAGGAAAGCAAATTGTGGAAATGCAAGACATCGAGAGAGATTCTAACTTTTAAGTTTTTGAGATGTTTGTAAGAATTCGTGCAATCCTTCTCGTGCATAAGGAGAGCTACTGTCTCAAATGGACTGTTTCTTCGAGAAATGTATAAAAAAGGTGTATGAAAACCATTATAATATTTACAAAATATACTAAATAATCATTACGATTCAAATTTCAAGAAATCCAGAGGATTTGTTTAATCCAAACAGATACACCTCGTCTTTTCTCATCCGTTAAAAGTGGGAAAAGAAATAGAATCCGTTGTTATTGTTGAAGAATCGTCTTAAAACGGGGAAAAATCATTTAGGATGTATGAACAAGTATTTTATCGATCGATCAATTTTATCGATTTTGTAATGAAACTTCTATTTATAAACTTTAACTCGACTGTCGTGTAATTATTCGCTAGAATCGTTTGGAAATATCATTGGCTTCGGAAGTACGGAATAATCCGACCGCTTTTCTGAATAACCTCTAAATGAATAAAAAGGTCGTCGAATATTCCTGAAGAATTTTCAAACTCTGAGAAAAACAAACACTCTGAAATGACCACTTTTATAACTCTTTGAAGTGTTATTGAAATCTTGGAACGAAAGCAAGCGATCGAATCCTGTTTTGAACGTATTTTTAATATTACAGTTTCTAAACTCTAAATCCGAATGCAGTTTCGTTCAAAATAGTAGAATATTTTCAGGATGCGTAAAATGGACATCTTGGGAAGTCTTTCCCCTATTGAACCCTCTGATTAACCCCCCGACTGAGATTGCCATCAATCTCCGACATCCCCCCTTCAGGGAGATTGCATTTATTAGGAATTTTGGGGAGGACACTGTTGCGTTGGCAACCCCTTATTCATGTCAGAGGAATTTTTACGAGATCTTTCTCATCAGATGCAGGGGCTTAGAAAATGCCGAAATCTATATTTACTGGAGATATGAAGGGAAATTAGATCACTTAAAGTAAGAGCTAAAGATTTTACAGATCCGATTTGTTCATCCGAATAAATTCTCTTCGCCATGAACGCATTCCGTTTGAAAGAAGGCTCTTCTCCCGGCTACAGAAATATTCGGACGTAATTAAGGAATATATATTTGGACTATATGAGTCGGTACATAGATCCATTCCATCTCTTAATAACAGAACCCCTTACGATGAAAAATGGTGCATTTGGAACAAACAAAGAGTGTGGCTTTTGTTAAACAAGTGTTTGCCGATCGGAAAAGTGGCCCCCTCAACTTGTTCGACAGATGCTCACTGTCCCTTTCGGCACAAGATGAAAAATCTTACTCAATATTACGTTGGGCTCTCTCACATATGGTCTCTTCTGAGTTACAAAGAGGCTTTTTTCTAAAAATAAATTAGAAATTTTGTATGTCCTCCATCGACTAATTGAAGCGGAGATAATTAAAAGATAATAATTACAATGGTATTTAATGCACACAATTACACGCTTTGATATAAATGTTTCTACTTCCAAACGGACACATGTCACGAACATCCAAACCTTGAGAGGAAAATTTCATCCTCAGCGGGGATTTGAACCCGGGACCTCAACGTTAGAAGGTTCCGCCAACGGCATCTCGATTAACACATCATCGAAAGAGCATTTGCTTTTCTTGCAGTTTACAACGATGCTTAAAAGTAAGCAATATAATTGTCCTAGAAATAATTATGCAATATAAAAAGTGATCTTCATAAGATATGCATTTCGAAAGGTTTTAGTAGTTTCGGAATTTCATTCAAATCGACAAAATTCTCATAAAAAAGGAATTTTATTGAAGAGGCGCTACATACATTGCAAGTTCATTTAGCCGATTGGTAAGTGAATTCGCAAATATTCACAAATGAAACGCTCCGCAAATATTCCGATATTTTTATATCCTTTTTCCAGTTTGGAAATATCGGAAATGTCATGATCTTACCGTATCGATATACAGTGGTTTAATTCTCGCAATTGAAGGTTTTCTATTATTAAATAATATATTAAGAATGAATGGTGTCACACGCGATGGAATAAATCGAGTGCATTAAGGATCTTTTGAACTCATTCCAAGACTTCGAAATTTTCGGTCCGTATATTTGTATAAACCGACCCTCCCCAAACACATCCCCTGTTCTATTCCGTACCAGTGCACACTCTCCCTCTCACAAGTGGCCTTCGTATTGCAGAATATCCATCCTTCCACATGCTTTTCGAAACATGTTTACAAGTGTTATTCTACAGCTTCGTGATTATAATCGTCGTCATGTATCCGCCAATAATAACGAACTCCACTTTCATTACGAATATGAAGATTTGCTTTGTATTAGTTGGACTGATATTTCCTGTCATCTATCCACTAAATTGATAATTTTTTTAAATCGTCGTTAATTAGGTTTACAAATTCGAACGATAAAGTTAAATCACGAGAGAATGCAGTTCGCCTGTATGAATAATACTTATACTTATAGATCCTTAATGTTTTTTCCTCTCATTTCCTTCATTTACGTTTAATGAAAATCCTTCTCGTATTTAAAAAATCATCGTTGATCGTCATCGAAAGAATTCTTCAGGTACATTTCCTCGATGTGAAAAAAGTGTTTACAGCAGGTGGTTTTAAGTTTTTAACCATAATGCTTTATCATCAAGATTATCTTATTTACAAATACTTTACTTTTTTCTATGAAAATCATAGAATGTTGCGGATATAACTTAGACTTTAACACCTGTATCTTTATTGAGGGTTCTTATTTAAATCATTTTGATATATTTTGGAATTCCATTTCAATGTATATACTTCAACGGATTTGAAGTAAATCCAGAGATTAGCTTACTTTTATTATTATTAGTGTTTATAGTATAGTATATTTATTATTTGAAATCCGAAATTGTCAAATGGCTAAGATGAGAAAAATTTTTATCTCATATAGGAATAAATCAATAGGAAAATTAATACCGATTCATTCTTCGAACGTAAATTGATATTTCTTACGTAATAATCCAGTACGTATTTTTAACAGGTATTAATACACAATCCATTTTATCGTCATTTAAAAGACTCAGCCAAAAATAACATTTTCTGTTTTGCGATGCGAACCGATTGTTTTCGAAAAGAGAAAAAATTCTGAAAGGAAAATATTTCATCATATTATCAATTCTATTTCACCGTTAGGTACGGAAAATAAGAAAATTTTGTCTTTGGACTTTTTGTCACATATTCCACTCCATGGTCCAATAAAATAACTGATATTAATATAAATGTATTTTGCAGATACTTAAGAACGAGAACTTCGCTGGATGCTATTTAAAATAAAGTAATGATTTCCTTGAATGTTAATTTTGTGGGAAGAACTTTTAAGAACTCTTTTTATAAAAAAGCTAAACTATAAAATAAATTATAGAGATTTGAATGAGATGCGACATAGGCTGCTCCTGGTGAATCCAGAATACTATGAATATGTCGATACTAAATTAAAATAAACGTTTTATCGTGCATCATTGTATTGCTTGAGGACCAATTGTTCTTAATGTTTAGTTCATGTATTATTCTACATTTTGTTCTTATTATTCTGTGCACTTAGTTTTTATACGAAAGTTGAGAAAGCTCAGTTGGGAGTAAATTACGTTATTATTTATCGACTTAATTTTAGACTCGAACCCAAGTCTCTCTATTTGCAGACCACTGCACCACCACGTCAATTTCTATCTTAAGATTTTTTACTTCAGCTTTGTAAAAAGTTTTTATCGTTCAAAGTTTCTCCCCATATTCACATAAGAAATGACACGATCAATAGATTAACCAAAATATCACGATTTCAATAAAAAATCCTTTTTGTCCAATAATCAGTAGTCATATTTTTTATTTAGTTTCCTTTTACCGTTTCTAATATGTCCTGTTTATTTCACATAAAGTGCATACAAAAAAATCACCCAAAGCCAAAAAATTTTTCTAATCCTTACTTTAAATAGCTTATCATGTTCTATAGTTTCTTCAACTTAATAAAAATAATCCAATATTTTTCTAATCTAATTTCTCTTTTGCTTCAATAACACTGAAATAAGAAAACTTTCTATCGTATCTCTATAAATCACAAATGAACAAAATCCTCTTCCTTTTAACCTTGAAATGGAGATAACATTTTCTTCGCTCAAATGAATATTCTTCTAAAGTATGAATAAAAAAGTATGAATTTCAAGTTACGCTTGTATTTTCACAAGTATTGTACATTAATAGCCATTTTTACAAAACAATTCTAGATCTGGGCATATCAGCAACTTTTTCCTTTCTTCATCATAATTGACAAAATACGGTTTCTTCTTTATTGCCATGGAGACAAACTGTTCGCCCTACAAAACGCTGATTGAATTCTCTTCAAGGGAAAGTAGATGGCAATACTATAATTGGAGATCACCTAATTCGAGATGAATTCAGTGCAATGACCTTAAATGCGGAGTAACTCTTTACCAACGAAAGAGAATGATTTTTTTGGAATACTGAAGATTTCATCTTTAAGCGAATGAGGCGTTTGATTGAGGATTAAAGTGAAATATTCCACCTTTTGGTGTTTTAATTTGAGCCTCTGAAGTCAAATATACAATCTTCGACTCGTATTTTTCATTTTCTAGAAGATGTATGTTTCTCATTTTTATGGTACGTATATATTTTACTTGCATCATATGTATTTTGCCAATCCATTATTATTCATAGAAGTTTAACCTTGTTGATCCATTGATTATAGTTAGCTTACAATATTTATAAGGTGTCAATATCTTCATCGATTAATTTGGATGTTAAGTAGACTGGAGGGAAATCTAACTTTCCCTTTAATTAGGAGAAATATTACGCTTCAAACGCTCCAGATGTTGGATTATAGGATGATACAAAAAGGAATTTCATACTGACTAGTTAATTATAAGGAAATTTGAAAAGAAATATAGTTATGTCAGTGGAATATGGTTAGAGTGAGGAGGAATCCCCTTTTCAAGTTCGGAGATTTAATAATAATAATGTTTGAGCGAATGAATATTTTTTTCCTTTAATTAAGATCTATACGTCAGTAAGGACCACGTAGTAATTGTTGGAAATAATATTGTTTAATACTAAAAGTAGGACCACCATGTTTTACTCAAAAATATTTATATACCAAGAAATGAATCTGACCCGTGTTACTTCTCCTAAAAAGGGTACATATTCTATTGTAACGATTATTAAAATATATTTCCCAATCTTACTGCCGAATATGCATCGGGAGAAAATTGAGCGTCGTGCTTAAGACATAGAGAGATCTGTAAGAAAGAGATATCAAGTAAAGCATGATGAAAATGTCAGTAACTATTCTCAATATTACAAAAATAATTCAGTTTCGCGAATTTACCTAACCCAATTTAACCAATACTTGGACATAAAGATACGTACCAATTACATAATAATTAAGGGAATTGAAGAGGGAAGTAAATCTTCATTTCACCATTGTAAAAATATTTCGAATTTACTAGGAATTGATTAATTCTTCCGTTTGAAATAGCTTTCATCCATGCTGCTTAATTTCAATCCTTTTATGACTACAAATGAATATCGAATACTTGGTGATTATTCTCAATTTTTACCATTGCGGTGTGCGAAGGCTAAGAAAAGAATTTTGGTTTGCACCCAAAGTTTACTTCATATCCTTATTCTCCTCGTAATATTAGATTTTCCCTCTCGGGCTTTCGTAGTACACACCTAAAATTATTAAAAAAACGAATTTCACGTAATTTTGTATAAAACTGTCAGCTTAAGATCAATTTTAACATGGAGCGCAAAAATAAAAATTTTCGCAAAATTTCATTTTAATAAAAGGAAGAAATTAGATCAAAAAGTTTATTTTTTATCCTTCAATAGAATCCACATATCAGAATCGTTTTTTAAAAATTTAGCTCCGAATACTTTTACGTAAAGACGAACAGCGTTTGAAGTCGATGGTTCTGATCAGAGAAGAAGATCGATGCGACACGATGAAGCTCAAGTGTTTTGGATACAATTGTGACGTCATCGATCCCATGTGAAAAGAACAAAAAGAAGAGCGAAATCTGGATGGTAGAGAGACAAAAGAGCAAATTTGCGAGCACAAGTCCTTGTTACAAAGAATTGCAATTTATATCAGGGATTGCAATAATTTACTTATAAGGGGGAAATATGATCTAATAATTGATCTTCGATCATTAAAATCAAAAGTACTACGTTAATTGGTAATTTAATATTTATGCATTAAATAATTTGTATACTTTACGAACAATAACATTCATTTACTCGATATATTAAAGTATGCATTTCGTTTGATAATTTATTTTTTGGGTCAATTGCATTATTAATTCGAAATTCATAAACAGAGTAATTAAAAGTTGACTTTTCATTCGTTAAATCTGAGTAATTTGCTTAATAAAATCAGAGGAAGAGTAATTATAATCACGATTGTACACGTATTCAAGTTAAAATCGACAAAAATGTAACGACGTGGATTTACAGAAATTATGTTGCATATTATTATACGGAAATAAATTAATATCTGGTTTCGGGAGAAAACATTTGCATTTTATTAGTTTTGGGTCTAATTTCGTTTAAGGGTATGAATAATTCATAAAAGCTTAATTGAATAAATGAACACAGCCGCTTCCATAACGGACGCGATGCATATGTATGATTACTACAAGTTCAGCGGTTTTATTCGGAGAAATTAATTTACTCTTCGCCGTCCTTCGATTTATTCAAATCCGCCTACGTTAAATACACTTTGGCTCTTCGCAAATACGCGAAAAATATAAACTTTTGAAATGCAAAATTATTGAAAGAGTAACTTCCTTTTAAAACGATAATGACTCATATCAGAGATACTCTCTTTGGATAATCTAAGAACTGATTATAAACATGTATAGAAAGAATTATCACGTGTAAGATAAATTTCTGTGAATAACATTCGTTGTAAAGAAAACCAATATTAATGTATTACAGTTAAATTTTATAAAAAATTCCATAGTAAAATTTTAAAAGAATTTCAAAAAACATTCCTCTCGCATTTATCCGAAAGAATGTTAAATTTTAAAAAGAGATGAAGAGCAAAACCAAAGAACATTTCAAATATACACAAAACTTGTTTCGATGTCCTCATTCGAACACTTCAACATCTTAGCGTTAATTGAAACTTTATATTTTTTTAGGTTTCTTTAAGCGCTTGCGTCCATTTTTTGAGAAATATTAATATATCGGAGAACGTAAATGCTAAGAAACGAAAATAATATTTACAGCAAATGAATTCCGCCGATCGAATATCCTTTAGAATTCAGGTAAGTAAGCCGTAGGGAGGATAAAAAATCTTACTAATATTATTTGCTGTTCATATTTAATATCTTCCGCATTTTGACATGCCATTTATTGCAAACCGATGCTAATTTTTATCATGTTTAAATCTCTTTCACCTTTAACATATTTCAAACATTATATTTTATTGAATTAGCTCCTTTTTCCACCGAATTGAACTCTGGAATAATTTCCGGGTCAAATGTTTTATTTCCCTGAAGGGGATTAATTGGTATCAAAAAATCGCCTTTTTATCAAAAGAGAGAATCCATATTTGTGGACTACCGTGAGATTCTCTGCATACGGAAATCTTTTCAGTTCGGTACATCTAGTTGCTATTCACACGCTTTCCACTCAAATGCACTCAAAAGCACGTTTTTGATAAGTCCATAAAAATATTTTGAAGTTAGAAAAACATCCAAATTTCTTTATTTTAGTGGAGAAAAAATAATTTAACGTTAACTTATATTTTTTTGTAATTTCAATCTTTTTCAACGTTAATGCTTCAATGCGAATGTTATCCCAGAATACGTTTTACTTTAATTCCCATAATTATTTTAATCTGTTAAGGCATTTTCCCATTTAATTCGATTTCGTACGCTATATTAACTTTGCAACGATTATATTTACAAAATAAATGTTTTCATTTAAAATTAAATAATTTGATAAATAATTTATGATTAAATAATTTGATTGAAATTTAGTCTGTAAAATTTTCGTTCGTGATTGTATTTTTGTAATGTGAGGAAAAAAGAAGATAAAGAACATGTATCGTAGCTGTGCAATTATTCAATTTAGAGAAACAATTTTAAATCCCTTCATAAATTATTGCAGGTAAGATCGAAATGCATCCGAACTATTTTTCACATCATTCGGTTATGAATATTTAGTAATATAACTTCATTTTTCATCACTTTTTCTATTCATTTTCTTTTCAAAACAGCGATTTTAATCAATGAAATTTTATGAGCATTCTATAAAAACTTTTCAGGCTATAATGTTTACTCAATGTCAGTAAAAAAAATCCGTATTTTAAAAATCTATAGCTATAGTTGAGGACTTCGTGAAATAAATTAAATTTCAATTCGTAAGCATTTGTAGCTTCAATAAAAGAGCAGTTTTCTCATCATAGATATTTTCAAAATCCTTATATTTTCCTAATTGCGTGTATAGTGAGAGTGAGTCTTAGTTTATCTTTTGAAAGCTTAATTACCAAATTAATTCTGTGCTTCTTTGAGTGGCAAATTCTTATTAATTCTTCTTGTTCTATCTTTTCGAAATCGTTGGTTATCCTTACGAGAGAGATTTAAGTTTATCAAAATCATACTTTAAATTAATTTTATAGCATTTTTGGAACAGCGGCTTGAATTTAAATTGCATAATTTCATTTGGTGCTTCAAATGAATCTGTGTGTATGTTAGGCTAATCGTTATTAAATTTCATATGAAATGGAGAAATAGTAAACAGAGTAGAATAAAACAGAAGAAAGACGTTATAGGGAGCGCTATTGCTTCATTGAAGTGGAATAAGATGGCTTTCTTATTTTGAAAAGTCAATCGGTGAGAAGTTATTCTGAAAGGAAGATAGTAAACGCAGGTACAATGGAGTGGAAAAAGAGCTGAAGAAAGTAAATAAATAAAACGTAACTTTAGGTTTAATTTTGAACGTATCTTGTTATTCAGTGCCCGATTATGAAATTTTATCGTATTTTTTAGCGGAACGAATTTATCAAGCTCGGATATTGCATATTAACGCTTTTATTTTGATTCCTATTTGAGTAGAAATGGATTATTTAAATCCAATTTTCTGCTAAGAAACCTTGCGGTGAAAACCTATGGGAGAGACCGAATCAAACACTATTTTCAATTGTATCGTCATTTGCTCAGCTTTTTGTTGGAGACCAACGCATAACGATATTTTCGGGAATTTATTATTTTTTAATTATTAATATCTTAATTTATTGTATTTCGCTAATTTTACATAAACTTGTTTTCTTATCATAAGTAATCATGCACGAGCAAAAATATCGAGGATTTAAAAAATAAGGCATTTTTGACTGTAAGATGAATTGCTGATATTTGTTTGATAGCAAGTAAGGGATACTTCGATTTGGCAAAAGTATTTCATTTGAGCAGAACTGGATTATGGGACATTGAACGATGATTCAATGGACAAAAAGCTTTTTTCACCGCAAATCGTTTTAACAGAGTGAAATACAGTTAAACGGAAGTGAGAGATCCGCATTTCCGTCTGAATCCCTTTTGAATAATTCGATTCAGATAAAATTGCCCTGTATAATGAATAGAAAACATTTCCTTTAGAAAATAATATTTTGAAAATGATTATGGAAATAATGTATGATAAATTATGTATTATAAATAAGAATGAGGTTTATTACGAGTGGAAAGTCGAAGTTACCTCGGGCGTTCCCCAGGGCAGCGTAATTGGGCCCCTTATAATTTTAATGTGAACGATTTGAACTTCGATATCGACAGTAAAGTGAGAAAAATTTCGGAAGACACGGTGATTTATAGAGAAATAACCACCAAGGAGGATCGTATATCTTTTGTCAAGAGATTCAATTCGTATTCTGCGCTGGTGCGAAAATGGGAAACATTAGGATCTTGAAGATTTGCAGCTAGATTGCGATTATTAGATAAGTTTTGGGATAGTTCGTTTACGGAAGATGTGATTGGCATTATGCGACCACCAATATGATAATAAAGAAGTAATTGCACGAAACTATTTAACGATTTTTTCTTTCGCGATATGCGATAATAATGGGATAAAATGTAATACGGGATAGCTTAAATAGGTATAACGAAAAAATGTTGTAATTTACTTGCTAAGTAAAGCAAATTTTCTGTGGAAATTCCATTGTATTATTATTACATTATATATTTTCATAATACTATGGCTTTCCATATTGACTTGCTTAAATACGTGTTTACACCCCATGCCACACGTCGGAAGGCGGCTCGTAGAGTACTTGTGCAGATGTAACACGATGGAAAGAAATATATATATATATATATATATATATATATATATATATATATATATATATATATATATATATCTATTATATATAGACGCTTCGGGGGGATATATATAACATATATATATATATATATATAGGATATTAATGTCAGGCCCAAACCGCTTCGGCCACGAAGGCGCCGATTTTTTTACGTAATGGCCCACTAAATCTCACTCAGGAAAAATTCGAAAACCGACCCTACCTATCATGGGTTCGATTCTAGGAGGCCCCAAAAATCGACTTTCCCCCGTAAGAATGCATGGGGCCGTTTTTCAAACAATTTAGAAAAATAGTTTCCATTGAGATAGAACAATGAAATTTCATATGGCTATTGCAATTATATGTATCTACGCAAAAATGCTATTTTTTACGCGCAACCGGTCATGGGTTCGATGCCAGGAGGTGAAATATTTTCAAATTTCGAAAAATCGTAGCTCTCTTAATATGATACATAGATCAATTAAATTTTTTACACATATAGGTAAGTATATTATATACCTCTAAAAAAATCGACAGTTGCCTACATGTCACGGGTTCGATTCCAGAGCGTCCCGTAATCTCGATTTTCCCGTTTAAAATACATTGGTCATATTTCCGAATGCTTTTTATAACACTTCCAAACCGCGCAGAGGTTCAAAATTTCACACAGCCATTAAGGGGACAATTCTCATATAAAAGCTATCCTAAGATAGTCGTAAAAGGTCGTTGGTTCGATGCTAGGGGGCGTTAATTAATTCTCCATGTGAAATACATAGGGAATTTAGGACTCATTTTAAGGTACTTCCTGAATGAATTTCCTTTTGCAATTCGGGGTGTTTATAAAGTCCACCATACTCAAGCGAAAGATTACAGTAATTTTAGCAGGATGGCCTTGGTTCGACGCCGGGACGGGATTTTAGCTGTCGAAAGAAATGCATCGGAAATCGTATTCAGTGCATTTTTAGCTGCGTTAATGCCCTTTACTTAATGTTTAGCAACGTTTGAGCAGAGTAATCTTTCGAAAAATTTTATTATTCACTAAAGATAAATTATTGCATTGCTTGCTGTAAGCAAGCGCACCTTTACTCGTATATATATATATAGATAAAGGTCTTTTGAAATTGTTCATATTTTGAGAAGATAACGATGAACAGTTAATTGTTAAATGAATTACTTTTCAGCGAAAATATTTTTTTTATTAATTCATCAAAATCATGAATACGAAACAATGAAAAATAAAAATCTCTAAGTGAAAGCATCAAACTGAGAAGGAATACCTTTTTTCTTAGTTTTTTTAAAATGTTCATTATTTTCCAACCAAATGTGCGAGGGCACTAATTTCTTCAGAGTTATTGCTAAATACCTAAGGATATCACGATTATCATTTTCTTTCTTTTTGAAGATGATTTCTCCAAGGTTAATAATTTTTTTTAATTTATAAATATAAATAAATTTAATGAAAGCTTTCTGAAAAGGATTCAACATTTTATTTACTTATTATTAATTAATGAGCGCTAACAATTACGAATATACAATATAATATAGAGTATAATAATTATGTGTACATTTGGACATTAAAATGTTTTAATGTGGTAACAAATTAAATATTTAATTCGAGATCAGATTATTTTGGAAATTTAACTCTCGTTATATAAGCTTAATTGAATTATTAGAAAATATCCTTCAAAATAAATTGTATTAAATATTTGAAACAGAATAAAAAGTGAATTGGGTCAATCATATCGAGGAATTTCCAAAATGTGGTTTTATAAGTTTATTGTAGAACGGCTAACGAGAATTCGACAAAAGATATATATATATATATATATATATATATATATATATATATATATATATATATATATATGTATATATATATATATTTCACCTTCTGGTATCGAACCCATGACCAGTTGTAGTTAAACTACAGTATTTTTCTGTAGAAATATGCAATATCAAAGCTACATGAAATTTTATTCTTCTCACCCGTTGGGAAGTATTTTTTAACAATCTTTATTATATTTAATTATAGTCCATATATCTATGAAAAAATTAGATTTTCGAATATTTACATTGTTCACATATTGCTTAACATAAACTTAAAGAAAATTATCGCGGCATTAAATGGAGGCCGAATTCCAATGCATTTTTTTCGCTCGAGAGTCGAACTAAGGACTCTTGAGGATTTTCATTATTCGGCTGAGTATCGTAGTACTGAGTAGTATATTATTTTTATAATCACTCCAATTTAAAAGCGAAAAAATTCAGAAAGTGCCTCAAAAGAAGTTCTTATATCCCTATGCATTCCTTATGAAGATATAGTAAACGCCCTACAGACAAACGGCCATTTACGACATCATTACGGTGGCTAAATATAAAGATGAGGCCTATCTATTCATGTGTGAAATTTAAATGTTCTACGCGATTGGGAAGTGCCTTAAAAAATTTCGGAAATACAGCCCACGTATTTCTTATGGGGATAATCCAGATAACGATTCTATCTAATCCGAGTTTTCCATAGGGAACGGACATTTTATTTTCAATTTGCAGTTACGATTTCTAGCAAAATCCGTTTAAGACCTCTTAATTTCCTTCCAGTCCCAAACACGAATTAAAAATACCTCTTAAATCGAATTGCTTAAAAATAAAATTTTGCTCGTCCTCATACACGCTACAACCAAACGAATATGTACCTCATTTATCATGAAATGCAATATTTATACGTAAATCTCCGTTTTTCTGCTATAATGGGCCTTCTTTATGTGTTTTATGTCTCCTGTAAAGAAAAGAGAAGACGTAACAGATCAATCCGCAATTGATCTTTAATATCCCTATTTTGCTTGTCCCAATGGCTAGATAAAAAGTGGGATGTTTATTTGAAAATCCAGTTCTAAAAATATTGAATTGAGCTGATCAGTTCTTTTCTGAGGTAGAAAGAGCGTTGAAATCGTCTGCTGAAATTGTACGCCTAAGTATTACCGTTGAACAGTTTGTGGATTAGCGTTTTTTTACATCTTTTAATAGTTTGTTAAACAGATACCGTTTTCTATTTCTATTGAAGTTGTAATTGCAAAATATGATAAGAGGACGTACAACACGACACGACAGTCCACACGACTGCACATTCAAACTACGTTGGATGACTGAATGAATTCCACTGAATGTAACATTTAACAAGAAAACGCAATTTTTGCAGAATAGTTATCGTTATCTTCCGTTATTGATTGCACAAATTTCGTAAATTTTCTCGTATTTTAACTGATCAAATAACAGTATATACTGTACAAGGTGTTGCGGATAAGAGATAAATGAACTATTGGAATTAATGAAAACTTACCATTATTTTACTTTTCCCTCAACCAATGGAATTTTTAAAGGTGCAACTAAGACGTTCGAATTATATAAAAAGAGCCAATAGACTATCCGCCTCTAAGCATTTTAGCTAACAATAAGATGTTTTCTTTGCGCAACTATTCTTCAAAAAAACACTGAACACAACCTGGTCGTAACATGACCCCGCTGAAGACATATTTTTGCTAAATCCCCTGGAAAACGACTGAACCGAGTTTACAGTATCTACTAGATTACAAGTTAAACTTAAAAGTCGTCAAAGTATTTATATCAGCCGAACCTAAGAGTTATTCGAAAATATTTACGTAATAATATATAAACTTAAAAGTGATTTGTTATTTTAAATTGTAATAAGAGGATGATTTTTATTTGAATTAGTTCTCAAACGAAATGAAGCAAAAAATAATTTCTGCGAGGAAAAAATAAATTAAAATACGTACAAACGTTCCTGAAAGAAAGTTAATGCTTTAACGCCAGTTTATTTTATTTCTAGAAAGCAATATATAATTTCAAAGGTAATTTCCGAAATTATTTCTAGGTCGGTAGAATACGTTTTTGAAAATCTACTGGGCGGCTTCTTCATTTACACTTCAAATTTACCTTTCAAAAGATTGTCTTGTTTCGACAAATAAACGTTTAATTGCGTTGTACAAACCGAGCACGAAAGATACCTAAAAACTGTTTTAGAAGCTCCGCACGCCGCTTGACTTGTAACGCCAACGTCGGCGAGAAAAAGAAATAACAAATGAAGGTAGAAATTGAAAGACGGCAAGTGTAGGAAGAAGTTGAATTTAGTGATTCCGGAAAAAAAATTGAAATAGAATAATGATATCGAAAACAACGTTTTGAAGAAAGCATGAGTATCGAATTTCTGAAATATTAGGATTTTATGTATATATTGTTACACTAAGGCAACTACGATACGCAAAGCAGCAAATGTCTTCAATTGGATACAATTGGCCGTAATTTGTAGTGTAAAAAAGTTACAGCTTTTTATCGGGAATGTATGTTGAGTAATGGAATGGAATTGAGAGGAATGTGACCTAGCTCAGATGAACTGCTCTCGGAAGAGATGAGCTGAAAAATAGGAAAGTTTAAAAATACCGAGGATACGTTCGAAGTAGGTATTCCCAATTTATTTCGGTTGCACGAAACAAAGAAGTTTGTCGAATCGGTTACTACAGCTCAAATTTAAAGACGAGCGATCGTTTATGTGTTCATATTGAATTAAAAATATCTCTACTACTTTTGGCCATGAAATTAGAATCTGTGAAAATAACGATCGATTGTTCCGAACAATTTGGAACACCTGTTAATCTATGCGTTTATGAGATTCGAATCTTGGGAAGCACGATAAGGAATGCAGAGGCGTGGAAGAATTTCAGGTCAGAGAGGTTGGGCACATGTGGTGGAGGCAAGGTCAGACCGGTAGCTAAGAAAGGTAATAGAACTTCTTTTTCCGAGGAACTGTGAGATTTAGGATGAAGGACGGTGGAACGGAATAAGAGATAATCGAATTTATTTGAACAAAATCTCGCAGGTAGAAAATTGCTCAAGCGTATGTCCTTCATGGTGTCGTTAAACGAAAGGCAATCTTACGATACCTTCGGAACGAAGCGTAAAAGAGCAGCTGAAATTTTTTTCGGCGTTTTAATAAGTCAACGAGTAATTGATAATGCATCCATTATCAAAAGCGTGATACTGGTTTTACTGTTTGAAAATTAAATGATGAAAGCATCTTAGAGTTGAAGTTATCAGAAAATCGTTTATGGATATATAAAGAAGATGTCAATGTTGACATTTTAACCGGTAAATGAAAGATATACAATGAGAAAAGTATCACGATCATTTACGAGTTTGTATTATCATTAATTTAGATGGCCAAAATGGAATAATTTTTCAAACTCAGAGATTAAAAAGTACTTGCCATTTGGAAATGTGGACAAGCAGATATAATGGTGCACATTTCTTTAGAAATTGTTGAATTCTTCGGAGCCTTCGTTAACCACGTTCCTTGGTGCTTACGAAGAGGACAATTGTGCACGCATCTTATATTCGACTTTTATCCGCTTTAGAAGTTAGAAAACGAAGATTTCCGCCGAGTGCAGCAAGTGATGAAAATTATAACCTTTTACAAAGATTTCTGATCGATATTTGATCCCATACTTGAAATGAGCTTTCAAAGATAATTGGATAAAATTTTGCTTTTTGAATTTTTTGAATAACGGGAAAGAGTTTCAATTCCGATTTTCAGGATGAATCATGTTAAACAAAAGACTAGTTTCTTTGTTTTTCATTAATCTGTTAAACTGTTTGAAAAAGACATTTATACACGTGAAACCATGCAAATAAAGCATTTTAATTAGCTATTAATTTATTATTGGATGAAATCTTTGTAAAAAAACTTTAATAAAGTAGGAATAAAAGAATAATTGAGAGTTAAGTTGGAATAGATCTGCTATGATGAAATATCGAAAATGATGCGTCAAGAATTAAAGAAATACGAGAACTTTTTTAAGGGAAAATTATAAAAATTCTTCCTCTCTGTTATATGAAGGCATGAGAGAACATCGCAGGGTTTACAAAAGACTTAAAAAATAATAAAAGCGTTTTTTAGCAAATGTAGGCTATCCTTAAACCTTCGTTGACTGAAGCTGATGAAAACGCATGAAATGATCGACCGGATTCATTCGGTCAAATTCGTAGATCTTATTTCTATTGCAAAAACATCCGTAAAAATGTCAATCAATGAATTATTCTTTCTAATGTTACCTGAATATAAAAGCATGAATTGTTCTCCTTCCTTTGATGTTCTAACTCAAAGAAAAACATAAACTTAGCAAAAGATTCTCTTGCGACACTTTATCCTGGAGAGTTAGGGAAATTCCTCGTAACTTCAAATGTTTTCTAAAAGTGATTCCTTTACTTTGGGTTTATAGGCTGATTTCATGAATGATGCTTAGAGATATTCCTTTTATCTTTTTCGAATCATAGATGGATACTTTACTTATTATTTATTACTTTTTGCATTTTTAAATCTGATTACCCTTACTAATAGCATCAGTTTAAGTACTGAAAATGAGATATGTCTGAAAGTGATTGATTCTTAAAAGCGAACGAGTGAAATGTGTTTTTCTTGATTTAAAAATCAAAAGGCATTTTAGGGATTTTATATCTCATCATTTATGTAACGTTGCATTATTCGATTAAAGAAGGAAATGTTCTGACTTTATGACTGCATCAAATCGTATGCTTTTCACATGTATAAAATCAGCGCAGTAAATGCCTCCATTATTATTATAAAAAATTCTGCTTTTCAATCGCAAATCCAAAGAATGACTGCTTTTAAAAGAAACATTCATAATAACGAAGGCACATGTACCAATCTGTAGCAATGGAGTTATTTGTGACTGCTTCATTCACCTAGTTGGCATTTTAGTTTTCTTCGATAATTTTTTTACAGCCGAAGATGGTCTGAAAATTTTCCGACCTCAACCAAAGTTTCAGCCATTTCGAACGCGCAGTTACTATGTAACAGGCGTTTGAGTGATGTGTTTTTGTGAAAATGGACAAAATCGAGTATTGAGCTGTCATTGCATATTTGTTTTTGAAGGGAAATGCGTCTGCGCAAATCGAAGATGGGCTGGATTCTATATACGAGGACTCTGCCCCATTCTTTACCACAGTGAAATTTTGGGCATCTGAAGTTGATTGTGAGATCTTGGAAGAGGATTAACTTTCGGGACATCCAAAAACTGCAACTACCGACGAGACAATCGCCAGTTTACCAAAAAGTGCTAGAGGAATTAAAGAGAGAGGTATATCATTATGAACCGAACGTGTTTGTCACATTTTTAATCAACATTCAGTTATGAGAAAGCTGTTTGGGTGCAATTTTTGCTAAGACCAGAAACATTTGAATGAAGACTTTCAACTGTCTAATGGCGCAGTTTAGGCGCAATATATCCGAGTTTTGGCGCGGAAAAATCATTACAGGAGCATAACTACGATTCGTTACTTGACAAGCTGAAGACAAAACTTGCGGAAAACGGCTACATTGGTAGAAAAAGAAAATCCTGTTCACCTAGACAACGCACGAATTACGGTTTGAACCATCGGTCTTACTCATCTCCCAAGAAACTGCTTTTTGTTCCCTCAAAATTCAGCTCGGATGACAGGTTTTCGTCAGATGAAGACGCACCTTCGTGATATTATGCAGAGAAAAACGCTATTTGGACGGGTTATCGCTATGAGAAATAAAAATATAATTGTTGGGTCTGAAATTTTTCCGACTACCCACGTGTACATGTGCGTACGTGCGTGCGTGTGTTATGGTTATCCTAAAAATTCATAAATGTAATATAATGTACAAATATTATTACATTTGTAGCGAGCATTATAAAAATAATTTCATTCAGAAGTTTTTTAGGGATGAAAGAGTATATAACAACAGGTGGGTATGTTTTCTCAGCCGTGGGCCAACTGAACAAATAAGAGGTGAGAAAAGGCGTCTCCTTTCATTCGAAGAGGTTATTTGTAATTATTAGATGTCAAATTTTTTCGATCCATTTCCCGCGTAAATCGTCACGAGCGAACGAATCCCAGAAATACTTCGAATGACATCGGATGTGATTTCAGAATATTATTTTAAGGAAACGTTATTATTCGGATTTCAATGGAATAAATGATTTGAGGAGGAAACTCTTCTTTCTCGATATTTTGTAGTAAAGAACTGTTATTTATACGTGAATGGAGACAGTAAGCAATACTCATTTCACATAAATTATCTTGAATTAACGTTTGATCTGAGGGTGATTTTCCCACAATTTCCTTGAAATATTTTCCATTGACAGTAATTTCAAAAGGCGACTTAAGAAAATTTAGCTGATGAAGAAGTGGGTGTTGTCTACTGCATATCACCTCTCTTGAGACACATTTGAAGTACCTGTAAAGGCTTCAATGTACTCTCCGATTCCTGTCTCCAGAGGAACTTATTTTCCATTAATGTTCTGTAAAATGTTTTAAGCAGAAAAAGAGACTTAAAGTATTCGTAGGAATCCGAAAAGGAATTTTCATACAAAAAATCTCTGCCACATTCTTCTTTATGCAATGGTATTCCGTTAATGTCTCTAAACATCAGATTTGGATTATTTTTTTTTTCTTCTCTCTTTAAAAAATGTACTCGCCCTTGTTATCAAACCAAAAAATATTTAAAAGATTCACATTATCGCATATTTATAATTAAATTTTTTACAAAGCCAAAATTAACAAGTAAATGTGGAAAAATCTATTGAATTTAAAAGCAGAATCTTCCATTTTACATTAAATCGTGATAATTTTATCTATGAAAAAATTAATCGATATTTCAATTCAAAAACAAATTTATTCTTAATATAACGCAATTATTCAACAGCAATGGGCACTCTGGTTGAAGAGTGTGTATTACATAGATTTCATAGCTTTTGATAGTTTATTATTATTTTTGCTGTGATTTATAGTTATATAAAAATAATTTTTGCAATCGCCCATAATAGATTCCCTCGAAGATGTTCAAAACCGTAATTTGTATGACTCTCAAACGAGAGAAGCAATGAGATTATTACGAAATGAAACTATAGAATAAGTGAATAGGAAAAATGATATTCACATGCATTAATGCGAAACCGTGGATATGAATAAAAGACGGAAACTTAAATCTTTGAAACTTTGTTATAAGTTTTGTTTGAATAAAGCGAAACTTATAACAAAACTGTTCCTTTGAAAGTTGTCAACACGAAAAAATAACTTTCTTTAAAGATGACGATGAAAAACAGTTAAACAATTTGGAAATGCTCGATTAAGAACGATGTTTCCCGGAAAACATGCGTATTTCGTAATAAATGAATACATGGATCCGAACACCTTTGAATTTCTTCATTCCATTATGCCTTTTCAAAAAACATTCCTCTAAAGTTGAAAAATCTGTGTTAATATAAAACTTAAGATTTTAGAATTTTTACTTTCGGAAATTTTAAATAAACACAATACTAGTCTTTTAATTCGATCGCAAAACTTTTTTGCTTTATCATCCTCAATTATTTGCTAGTTTCTAGCTATTCTATTATTTCTAGCTAGCTATTATTTAATTAGTTTCAACTAACAAAGAACATTTCATTGAAAGTTTATTCTATTTTTCTTTAAAATGCGTGATTTGAAAGAATTTGCATTTAACAGATCCTTTGTACATAAATATGTTCTTCCTCGAAGATTCTACCAAATTACGTTTACTTCTAATCTTCTGATGTCGCGAAGAACTTTTCCTATTTGCCCAAAACTTCCTCCTACACGTTATACTCTCAGTTAATGGACTCTCATTACGGAAATCAGTGCTTCTAGAGCCTACGGGCGCATCCTGACAACTACAGGTACCACCCTTTGTGGATCACTCCTAAAGAGCTTTTGGCAAATATTTCAATTATTCGTGCTTATGGACAGATATAATCTTAAAAACGTTTTTTACGAAGTTTCCCGACCACTTATTACTCTTGGTATACGTGATATAAAAGTTATTCAATTGATAATTCGACTTAACAAATTCTCGTCTACGGGTTTTCCTTTCAAATTGGCTACTTGCTTTCATTTGATCGAACACGTCATAGAATTTAGAACTAAATTTGCGCTGAAGTGTGAAATAATTTACGTTTGATGAAGCGTTTGAAAAAAATCTATCCTCTTCAAAGTTCTCTTTTCCAAATTATTCACTTTCCGCTTTGTTAAATCGGAATTTTCCAGTCAAAAATTTTCCTCGTGGATAAATGCATCTTATGTCTATAATTTATTTAATTCTTACGTTTTGATTAAAATCAACTACTTAGACGTGCTTCAGATCGAAATCGTTACCAAAATATGTGCATTAAAATAGAGTTTAACAAACTTCACGAAACGAATTTCATATTCCTTATTCATCGAAGATGCAAAAATGTTTGGCAACATATAATCTATCGGATTCAGAATACGTTTAAACTTCATACCGATAATATTTACTCACGTTTTCAAGATAGTGATATTAAGTCTAACTCTAATGTACCCTTTATTATATTTTATTATTTTATGTTCCTATTTGCGGATAAGTAGTTTGCTTATTTTTATTATTATGCTTAGTATGCTTATGATTAGTGTGCTTATTTTATGAGAATATTTTTCAAACAAATTAGACTGCAACTTCGTATTGATTTTGTTTCTAAGCTCTGCAATTTCAGAGATTATCGTTACAAAGTTAGAGAAATTCCCTATACTCATCGGAAAACTTGAGACGAGTATTTTAACAAGATGATAGCAAAACAAATACTACAGAGCCAAACTTGGAGGAAATATCCGAAGAAATTACATCATCGGATAATGAGCTTCTTTCACTAAAATATATCAATTATATCGATCAAGAGATTTCAACGTATAATAAGTTTTGGAGGCATCTCCCCTTGGGGCGAGTCGAAAAGGGTTTCCATGTAAACGACCCTTCCTTCAGAAGCAATCGCTTTTATCCAATTTTGAATCTTCTTAAGTATCGACAAGTGAATCGGAAAAATAATCCATTATTGTTTGGAACTAATAGATTTTACAAAATACATAGGATCTATTTCTTGTAATAGTGTTTCTTGAGAGTTAAAGCTCTTTCACTACTCCTTACTTATACATAATTGCTCATTTCCGTTGCTAAACAGAAATATGTATAGCGCATGATATTTCTTTTAATACGGGGAAAAGAATAATTCCTCTCTTGAAAGAAGGTGTTGACTCCTAAAAGAACTTCAAAATTGACTGTGAATGCCATGCATAGACTACATCACGTTAGCCTGCATTTTTATCATCCAACTTATATAAATATCAATTTAATGAAATTTGTTTATTATATATAGTGTTAAATTGAAATGCATTGGTGACCTACTATACTTTCTAGGTTTTGAATGCAATGCCATTGCTTGCTTTGTACGGGAACATAAAAGGGCAATTTGTACCCCCAAGAATTTTTATTATATTTTAATAACTTACGTCTATGTAGAAATGATATTTCAGTAGATATAAATGGTAACAAAGAGACCCTGAGGCGATGAAGGGAAGAGGGTTCTCTGCAAGTGACAAGGCTAATTGAATTAATCCGAAGAAGCCTCTTTCCAACGAATATGTTTCCGATAATAAGTGAACATCAAATTAAAGGCCTTTGTTCGCTTCCTGAAACATAACAACTTGTTATCCAAATGGAACGAACCCTCCTCATAGAAATTGATTTGGAAAAAGCTATCGGATAGATCTTAAAAATCTCTATTTCAATGAATGGATAGAGAATCTATTCGATTAATAAACTCTCAGATATATTTTGAGGCAAAAACAAGATAAATCAATGCTTTTTTTAAATATTAAATGAAAAATAGAAGCTAAGAATTTGGATTTGCCTGAGGTGGCCTTTGTGGGAGGGAGATAAGTAAACAAGAGCCAAAATTATAGAGAAGCATAAATAACAGAATTAAACTTTAGAAAACATAAATTTTAATCATAACGGAAATAGAACATTTTATCTATTTCGATTTACGTATAAACGTACGTATGCCTCATATTGAACTCAACATGTTTATTTTACACAGAACCATAAATTGGGTATTTCATGTGCAATAAGATGGCTATCAGAAATAAGCAGTGTAAATAATTCATTTGCCTCAACTTTGTGTATAATAAAAGAAATAAAACATGTGCCATAGATCATCATGAAAGGATAACGACTGATGAAACTCCAAAGCGGCACTCCACATTCGATAAATGAACAAATAAAAGGTCCCAAAAGATAGGAAATAGCGAATTCCTTTATTTAAAAGTCGGAATTACACGCCTATTTCACTGAGCGGTAAAGTAATGGAGCTTATTTTCTGAAGCAGCTAATGTTAGGAATAAACATCAGAGGATCACATCGATTTCAACATGAAGGGCCTCCAATATATGTTTAAGCGTAAAATTCACAAGGACATCTGCAGATTTCATCGGAGACCATATAAAATGTAAATCTACTTGTATTTCTATAATTAGGTGAAATAAAAAGGAATTAAAAGAGGATTTAGTTAAAGGCCTATCTAATTAAACTGTAAAGTAATGGAGAACATCGTTGTAGCTCACGAATGAAGTTTTTAGATAGCGTTAAATTTCAACACATTTCACCACAAATTAATTTACAAATTAAAGTTAATCAGTATTAATATAAAAATATTTCACTGGGTAAGGGAATTTGGGATTTTCTCCGCTAAAGGGAACATCAAGTTGTACTTGATGGCCTAACTCTTCAAACTAAATGTTACCTCGGGCGTTCCCCATGGAAGTGTAATTGGGTCCCTTATAATTTTAGTATATAAATATATTTAAAAAACAAACTCTTTATATCACTCTTACTGTGTTTATATTCAATACTTTCAGATTTTCGGTAAGCGTTAGGAAAGGTCTCCAATCAAAATTTTTTATACACATTAAAAGTTGCTCGTATCAATGGCGAAATAATGATCTGGATAGAAAACTCTCTCTGCGACAGGGAACAGCGAGTAGTAATAGATGGAGTAGTTCTAACCCCGTTAAAGATACTTATTCCGAAGCACAAAACTGAATCGTATCACAAATCATTTGTAATAACCTCCATCAAATTATGGAATGCCATACCACATGATATTACATCTTCTTCATTAATTCAAATAGAAAAATGCTTTACTCTATTTCTAGAGAATCAGCAACCAAATTAGTGCACCTCAGCTCCTGACGGTATCTTCTTAATCTTCAATTAACAACATTTCTTCGCTCTGACTATGCTTCATAGAATTATTATTAGGTTATAAGTCTTAATATATATAATTAAAGATCTATAGTTTCTCATGAACTAATGAGCATTATAGACAGTGAAAAGTGCCGAGTCGGACTATTAATATTACAAATAGGTCCTTCTACTAAATATGATTATTGAGACATGTTTGGTTTATTTCTAATATTGTTTATTTACCGTATTTGTAATATTTATTTTAATGTTGTATTTATTATATGTCGTACTATTTCATCCTTTATATTTTTCTTCTAGGTTGTACTTATTCTTTGATTTCTTTGCGATGCCTTATTGCGCAGGTTTTTCACACTCCCCTTCTTTGCGGGTGTTTCGCTGCTATAGAATTCTTTTTTCCCTAATCTTCACTTGGGGTTTTTTAATTCCACAAATTTAGTTATTTTCTTTACAAATTTGATTAATTTAACTTTTTAATGCGTAATTTATAGTTATTTAAAATTATTCCAACTTTTATAAGTTAAAATGGAAGAGGAGACCAGTCTCAATTTCGCCCTTAATAAAGACATTATTATTATTAAAGTGATCTCGGGAGTTCCACAGGGTAGCGTAATAGGGCCCTTACTTTTTTAAATATACTAACGATCGCAGTAGTTTCATTGATAGTATCGTAACATTATTTGCAGACGATACGATTTTATACAGGAAAATAAAAAATAGTGTGGATAGGTAAACCCTGTTGAAAGAATAAGATAAGATCATGAAATAGTGTGATGGCTAGAAATCGGTGCTCAAAAATAATAAATCTTAAGTAGTTAAAAGAAAAACCACTACCGCCGACTTTTCATATGACCTCCAAGAGGAAAATATAGCTATAATAGAATACCAAATATCTGTGAGTCTTGAATCTCTAAAAAATCACAAAATGGACTTGATTTTCGAATTTTCTTTCATGACGCTTACAAGGTGTGTCGAAGTCTTAAATTTCACAAACGCATAGATAGGCCGAATCTTAGTATTAAGATTCCATAATATTGTTGTTTATGGTTGTTGGTTTGATTCTAACTGTCAAGTCATTTGACTTAGTTCCCGTGCATTAAAATTATACAAGGGATCAAAGTTGACCAAATTTAGAGAAAAACGGCCTTTTTCCATTCTTCACAGAAATCTTCAATTTTAAACTAACGCTGAACCCAAATGAACCAAAGACTCGGAAAAACACTGTTTCATGTTATAAACCTATTTTTTATGCTTCACAGTACTCAATTTGAATGATCATACTTGAAAATTTAACTACATTACAGGACAAAATGGCGGACCCTTATTTTGGAGACAATTTTTGAATAAAGCGAGGAAAATAGTTGTGATGTACATCGATGTACTAGGAGTTACTTATACCACAGTATTTGTGAAATCTTGCGGAAGGAGAGTCTGAAATAAAATCTTGCGCCATGTTGCGCCTTTGAAAAATAATTCGCCTTTTATACAACGATGCAACGGCGAAATCCGGAGCTCCGTCCTCCGCGGCGATCTCGGTTACCAGATTATATACGAAGCAGAACAGTTTTTAATTCCACTTTAGAGGATAAAAATATATATTTTACATTATTAAAACTATATTTAACAATTAGAAACATTTTGTTAGGTATAAAGTATCCAGTTCCTTGTTGATAAATATCTCGTTCTTTGTCACATCTTAAGACGCAAATTTTATCCCTTGGATGTGTAATTTTCGTTCTAAATGATTTATACTTCGTATATATTACGAACAATATTCTATAATATGCATAAAATACATTTCATGAAATAAATTCTGTTTAATCCTCAGCCTATACTGCATTTATATATTATTTTTATTTTGCCGGCCTCGTTGGCGGAATGGTTAGCATGCTAATGTTCTAATGCTGAGGGTTCCCGGGTTCAAATCCCGGCTGAGGAGGAAATTTTCCTCTCAGGGTCTGGATGTCTGTGACGTCCGTTGTTGAGTTTGAAACCTCACTGTAATTGTCCCGTAAGAGGATGTTTGTGCGGTCTTTGTTAATAAATAAATAATTTATCGTCCGAAGAATCGCACATTCTGCATGTGCCACTTCCTATTCATTATGCTGTTCTTTGTTCGTAATTGATCTTTCTGTTATTGTGTTTATTGGATTAAATTGAATTGCCTGCTTGCTGTAAGTAAGCAAACTTTTACTTGTATCTACTTTACTTTACCAAATAGCTACTTTGGGGGGATAAGAGTATATATGGAAGAAACAAATATCCAGTCAAAACTACCGGGAACTCGTCGATTTCTTACGTAATGGCCCCCTACATCTCACCTAAGAAAAATCGAAAACGGACCCTATCTATTATAGGTTCGATTCTAGGAGGCCCCAAAAATCGACTTTCCCCCGTAAGAAAGCATGGAGCCGATTTTTGGCCATTTTTAAGAAATACTTCCCGTGCAGGCAGAAGAATTAAATTCCATAGGTTTCAGGGAAAAAATGGAAATACATGTAAAAACTCGTAGATTTAAGGTTCGTTTTACTAACGCATCTAAGGTAAATGGAGTCAATGTGTTTCTCGTGCCACGCACCGGAAGTTGGCTCGCACTGTATCCTCATGGGCCGAATTCATTGAAATGAAGACACACTGTCGTTGCAATACATCAATTTGTTTTAATTGACGCGTTTTGAAAATATATAACATATTAGTTTCCCATAGCATGCACAGAAATGTCTGAACGTTAGTTCTATTTGTTGCGCATTTCTTTACTTAATTTCCTTGAAGTCTAAAAAACTTCTCTCTATATATTCATTTATTATGTGACTAAATATTTGAAAAATTTTATGGTCGATACAATTTTTGATAGACTTCAATAAAGGCACGTTTCCGTTGTAAAATAGATTATATCATGCTGTTTATTACTGACATTGCAGTAATTGCGGATTGCTTCGTGCAAGCATTACTTTCAGGTAATATTCCATATTGACCGTGTGGCAAGAACTCATAATGCCCCTGCAATCGAAGAAATTCAAAATTCGTGATACTTTTTGAACAGACAGTAAATGCTAATATTTCTTACGGCTTCTCTTAAAAGAAAAACAAAAGTCATAGATTTGTACGAATCGAATTGATTTAAGTATAGAGGAATTTAAACTATGCTAAATGGAAAACTCATTATTCGTCGTATATTGATTGATACACTGCAATTTTAATGAAGCAACCGAAGTTAAAAAGGAATATACAAATGAAGGGCTAAGAAAGCGTCTCTAAATGAGACAGTACCTTTTCCACGATGCACACGCATTTGCAGAGAAAATGGTGAATATTTATTCTTAAAAATGAAATACAAGATATTATACGTTTCAATTTGCTTGAGTTATTAATCTCGTTGCATACTCGAAGATATGACAGAAACGCAGATGTGTGTGCCTAGTGATGTGATATTTTAAAATCTTTCGGAGTGATATTCAAATAAACAAAATGGAAGTCTAAAAATCGGTAGAAATTACCAATTTCTTGATATTTTATAGACACAAATAACACCTTCAATCAGGAAACGCTCGGAAGAATATTCGGTTGAATCTAAACTTCTTCTGAACATTTTGATTCGGATTTTTTGAAAAATTTCATTATTTATATTGATCACTATTAGGAAGTCCAAACTTTTGAGCTTTTACTTTTTTTAATTGTAAATTAATACTCAAAACGTTTCCAGCTTTCGAACGTGTAAATCGCAAGTTATCAGTCACATTTTTCACATTCGACTAACCGGAATCTTTCATATAAACAGTGGATCTGTTCAAACGTAGTCCATCCAGATATTCGTTAAAAATTAAATTATATAAAAGAACTTCATTCTCTATGTACAATTCTTGTAATTTAATTACGGAATCTTTTTCATCGATCGATGCAATCTAAACATATTCATACACTTAGAACATGATTCGGTCATCTACAAGTATCTCCGAAAAGCATAAGCAAAGTATTTTATAGAGCATATGAATGAATGTTTAAGAGTAAAATCTAACATTTTAAACTGTGAGATTATTGGCTCTCGATTCGTTTATTGTGTTTCTCTTGAACAATATATTTACGTATCATATATGTAGCAATCATTCTTTGGTAGATTCAGAGAAACGGATTTTAATACAAGAGACATCATTCGCAACATTCAGAATGAAAAATATTTAAATGAAGTCCAATCGTAAACGCTCTTTATTCGTCGTCTTGAATTAAAGATAACAATGAGTCCACCATTTAATTTACCTATTTAACGGTTCCGTTCAAATCACTTCAGTTCGATGAACCCGTATTCAATTAAACTCATATATTTACTTATTACGATTTCAGATATCTTAGGGAATATTCATCATAGTTTCTAAATGGGAAATGATCACAAGCAGACATCAGTAAACTTGAGAGCGTTTTCAAATTGAAGCATATAAAGACGATACTCGGGAAATGTTTGGTTGTTAATAAAATGAGCAATCCAATTGAAATCGTGCAGTGTATGTACGTAAAGGGCGTGAGTGTCATTCATTTTTATCGAATAAATCTAGTATACTTAAAGTTACAGTTCTCCTTCTTTTATCTATTTAATATAGTCCCCGCAAAAATCCACTTTTAACCAACGATGGACTAAAAATAATCGAAACTTGTGCCATTTAATATCTCGTGTATTTTTGGCAGTTTGATTCTTGTTTATGAAAGTGAACCTAGAAATTATACAGTACTAGAAGGTCTTCTTTGGTTCTATTCATTTTTTATATCTAAATAAACATATTCATTCATATGTGTGAATTCAAGGTGCTTGAAAAATGATTTAAAATTTCCATCGACTGGAAGCAATCGAAAGAGGGGAAGATACGGAATGCATTCTCTTTGGAAATTGAGCCCCTATGAAGTGATTCTTCTGTTGAAACGTTGAAAATGTTATCTTTTGAAAACTTCATTTAAATGACATAGTCCCTAAAGAGAAGAATTCACATTATGTTGAGGTTTTTATTTCATCCGAATCTGAGTATTAAGGAAAGAATTTTTGGACACGAATCAGCTATATCATTCAGTTTATCTGAGAAAATAATTTTCCATTATCGTTTTTATCGAACATGCTTTGAATGATCGATGTCGTTCAATAAGTTGTATTCTCGATGTTTGGATCCCTTGATTGAACATTTTTGTATTTAATCTTAGAAGTTAATAATTAGTGATCTAAAATGGTGTTTTTTCTCTCAAAATTTCCATTGTATATTATAAGAATTACAAAGAAGAAGGACAGCATTTTGAAGAAGAGATATACATAAATGGACTACTAAATGTGAATTTCACTAACTTTTAGGTAAATATAAATAATATCTAACTTAATGTGTAACCAAATTTTCGAATTTCGCTGAATTATACAACTGACTATATATAAAAGCATTCCGAATATCGCAAAGACGAAGTGTTGTGTGATCAGAGGCGTTTTTCACCTTTGGTGACCTATTCATAACTCACCTCTCAGTTGAGAATTCCGTTCATAGATGGTGTTCGCTGTTGATCGAGACCTCTTAAGATAAAACTCTGTTCAAAGGGGGGTTTCCTTAAAGCAAAATACTATGCGCAAATTGAATGCTTCTTCAATATAAGGCGTTTATGGAAAGAAATACACGTATATTTGGTTAATTTAGCCTTTCAAAGTGAATACAACGTAAAGGAGTGAAAGGGATAATACGGATTCACTCTTGTCGTTTCGATTAAATACTCAAAAACCCGGACATCGCTTTCAATGAAACGTATTCTGTGTAACATTGAACACTCTTTGAGGACGAAGGAAATGAAAACCCTTTTTAAGAAGAACGATGAAACAGCTCCTTAATGCAGAATCACTTTATAAAGACGCACTTGATTTCTCTAGTGCCAATATGAAATTGAATTTTAGTGAACTGAATAACAGGAAAGCAATACGAATTCTGCACAAAATGAACTCGAGTAGTTGTTTCAAGTGTTCTCCATAAGTTTTCTTTCTATTACATGTATCCACCAATCCTTAATCGAAATGCAACCTTAAAATAGCTAAAATACCTGATAAATTCAAAAGTCTATGTTTACTATCAAATTGTATGCTAGTGTCGTTTATTTATTATTTTCAGTTTATTTGAATGTTATGCACCCTTCTTTTAATTTATTCGTAGTAATCATCCATTTTCTTCATAATCTCAAACAACCTTCTTCTCCATGGAAACCTTTTGCACATAATCTCGCAACATTCATCTAATGGATAACCTCCATTTCCCCCCTTCAGCTTACTAAAAATAATTCGATTTTATCTTTCTGTAACACTCACCTTATTTCACCAACAAACTGCTCCTCAGAAGAAAAGAAATGCTCCATGGCAAATATTTACCGCTGTAACAAATGCAACCGATTGATTTAAAATGACTTTTACCGATGATTATTGATGTTCCAATATTCTTTTCACCTGCTTAATGAAATCGCCATAAAAGGTCATCACTTTGTAAGGAAACAGCGAGAAGACCAAAATGTAGAATTGACATATTGCTTTGAAAAGTTTTCTCCAACGACCAAGAGAGCTTACCACGAAAACTTTATGATTTCCCATTTGCCGAAACACTTCTTCCTTCGGCGCTAAATGCAAGATACCTCGTCGAAGAACTCAACCGGCGAATGATATTTTTTTCCGCTATTTATTCTTCCGAGTGAATGTTGCTTACTCTGATAACGGTGTGTTTGCAACTCGAGTTTTACATTTATGTCGTGAAACTGTAAACATTTTGTTGTCATTCGACATTATTATTATTATAAATTCTCGTCACAAAAAGAATCCAAACAAGATTATACGTCAGAACGTTCTTATTCGCATTTCAAATGGTCTTTTCACATCTCATAACAGTCGTCATATTAGAAATTGCTGTTCGTGGAAACAAAGAGTGGAGATGCATTTTGATAATTGTATTTGGCACTTTCGAGATATTTTTCTGAAAGCGATCTCTTTTTCTATTACGAGATAATTAAATAAGATTGAATATCATAAGAATAATAATAAAAGTGGACATAGAAATCGAATAAATTAACTTAGGAAAAAAAATCCACTGCAGCAAAACAGTCACGAAGAATGGGCGTGTGAAAAACCTGCCGAGAGAAATGAAGAAATACACAGGGAAAATTCGCATTCTCCGGGATTCGAACGGTGGACCTTAATGTCGCCATCGATTGTCGAATAGCAACTACGCAGTTCTTTTGGTGCATTTAGACGAATGAGCCGAGATAGTTTTCTAGAGGAGAATTATGTGAGTTTTCTGTTAAAACCAGTTGTGTATAGTGTTCCTTTGTGTAGCTGTGCGACGTTAGACCCTCTATATATTCAAAAATCACTTATTTTTTTATTCCCGCCTTTTTTTTATTATTCGGTCAGAACAATGAGAGGTCATTTGCAGCACTCAAACGAAAGAAAACCATGTTGCTTTTCTACAAACTGCCCAAATGAGTTAATTTACTATTAATTAAACTTTGAAAGAAGAACTCAAAATAAATCGGTTTAAACGTTTGATAGTTACGTATGATTGGAACAGAATTTAGATGGAAAAATGTGTTAAATACGGTGTCCACATAAATTAACTAAAACTGGAACTGTTATTCACAACAATGCGCGTTCACAATGCGAAATATAATCTTTTAAAATGTTAACTCTAATAATGTAATTATTAAATAGCGCTCAGATATATATATATATATATATATATATATATATATATATATATGCGCAGCGAAGAAGAAATAGATGAGTTACAGATGACAATGTCCCTTCGGAAAAGGTAACTTATTTGTCCTTTTATAATATAATTTTGTTTTGCAAATAGCAGGTGAATAGTGTGAATATCAATACAATAAATTCCGCAATTACCGTGTTGTGTTAAAGCGGTTGAAAGAGAATGATTGAGATATATTAAAGCATGAAATACTGGAGTGTGACACTTGGAATGGCGGCACAAATAAGAAATGACCGAATATTACATTCAATATTGTATAATTAAAATCCATTAATACAAATCATACATGAAGAATTAAAGCGAATCAAAATAGTATGATTTTCGCGTACAATACTGACGGATGAATGGGAAGTGGAATAAGGGAACAATAGCGGTAATTAACGGCAAACGAATCCGTATCTCCGCTAAAGAGTTCTGAGAAAGAAGTGAATTAGGGCATCTGTTTCTTCCAAAACAAAATTATTTCCGAATGAGAGGAATAGAGGTCTGAATCCATCTTGTTTCATTTAAATACGGGGAATTGTGTTTAGTATAATCTTCTCTAAGTCTCCAATTTTATTTAATTCCTTTTTGTAGACAAAGAAACAAAGAAAGAATAAGTTAACACAAAAATTTAAAGAATCGCTTCAGAAATTATTTTATTCCCAATACACACCTAAAACCAACAAGACTTTTTGCCGATATCTATGGAGTTATGAATAAGGAAAACCTTCAAATATTGAGTAAAGTAAAGTAAATCCGGTAATTACATAAATTAGATTAAGAATGGATTTTATGAAGACATTCGCAGAATTACAAATCGATGGGTGGTTTCTGAACATTTTGCATAAGTTTTCATTTTATCAGCAATAGTAAGAGACGATATGCATTCGAAGTTACATAACAATTGAAGAATTGTGTTGTTCTCCGAAATTTTTCAGGAAAGGAATGATATAATCTGACAAGTGAAATAAATGGATATCAAAACCTGAGTTTCATTGGTAGTAATTCTATAAAGATTTACGCCTGAGAACGTCTTTGGGACATTTGTAAACGGTGAAAGAATGGAATGAATCCTAAGTACAGAGAAATAATTTTGATGAATAGCACTCATCTAAATATTATTCCACAAATACCAATTTCCATACGATTTATGTTTTGTATCTTATTATCTCTATTAATTTTTATATGCGCTAATGTGAATTTGCAATTCTCGCGTCATTTATGTACAAATATTTTCCGATTGCCAATATTATGACGCGAATATAAAACTCAATTTTCCACTGTGTGAACAACAAAAAGAACTAAACTATTAAAACTAAATAAAACTTCAAAGTGAGGAAAGAAAAGTGAAAAAAAATGCTGTCGATGACGTTGATCGGTCAAACAAGTCGCATCTTATTGGTGATTTATTCTAATGATTCGATACGGTTATAATATTTGTAAATGAGGATATATTTTATTGTTTAGAGTTAAATCGGCTGTTTTGATTGTGTTTTATCTTCGATAAATTTATATTTCCTTTGTCAAGAAGAATTATCGATTTATTAAATCAGGAACTTTGTGAAAATGAAAGCTCCGTGAAAATTGTTGAGAATGGCTTTATCTCCATGAACATCCAATTTCGGATAATAACGGTACTTAAAAAATAGATGTACATCCATACCCTGTGAGAAAAATTTCCTTAGCCAAGATTCCAATTGTTTCAAGATCAAATATACGCATTAAACGGTTTCAATAACAAAACACCTGTAAAGGAAGTAAATATTTCAATAAAGGAAGGAAAGAGGAAGAATTGGTGGGTTTGGAAGTCGTTTTATTCAAATAATTTAGTATCTTTTTATTTCTCATATCAAACTCTATCGCAATTTAGTTTTCTGTTATCTTCAAAATTTCTTTCCTGAGCGCGTTCTTAATTTTATAATTTGATGTCCTAATAAAATTTTCTTATGGTCACCTTAGGAATGCTTTCATTGAAAGAGTTCGGTGCAAAGCCATTTTTACGATGGATTCTTTTCACCCTATTGAGTGAACAACATTCTTTTATACCATTTTCCGTGGAGCGTGAAATAGCTTACGGTGCTCAATACCGTTTTGAGAAACTTTTTGTTGGCGAAGGAAAATGGCTGAAGGGAATTTCTGTTGTGGATAAAATCGATCGAAATCTTCCGAAGTTAAAATTTCAGAATAAATTAAGGAGAGGAGCATTCTTAAGGTTTTAAAAATTATAATTCAAATTAAAGCATTCACTAATTTCTAAATAGAAAAGTGAATGGAGGTGACTACCCATTTTCAATTTGTTTCTCTTCGCCTGATCTTTTGTACTACTCGCCGTTCTTAAAATAGAATTCGCTTTAGATAACAATAATATCTCCATAAAATCTGCAACACATTTCAATTTACTTATAAATTTCATCCAAAATACTGCTTCAGTTCACTTGCAAAATCTTAACACAATTTATTATTTTATTGACATTTCAAATCTGCTTTTTTACAATTGCAATAATTACATCTCTAACTTCCATTATATTTTGGGATATGCAAAACATATAATACAAATACAAAAAAGGTATAACCCTATCCATTCCATTCATGTATTATACTTTACCTATATTTCACTATGTATTATCGTCAACTGCTCAATCGTCTTGATTAACTAATGTTTAAATGAGGTTCCCAAGATACTTTGGACTCCAAAACTCTAGCAAATTATGCCACTCTGTATGTATGTAGCCCTGTTTAAGAAGTAGAATTTACTTATATTTGATCTCTCTTTTATTAATTTATGTTCGTGGTCTTTTCTGCCATGAAATTTGAAAGTGTTGTACTGCAACAATAAGTTCTGCACAACCCAATGGGTCCTTCATTGAGCCAAACGGTGCGAGGGAAGTCTACTGAAGCTTTTGTGAGCTCAGGAGACTTGTTTGAGGTCTTGAAAAAGGTTTTTGCGCTGAAGTCGTTTCTTTAATTTTCAAAGACAACAAACTTAAACAAAATTGATCTTTTGACCACGGACATCGATCAGGATAACCCCTGATGTCCAGGATGCGAACTACCAGAACGTGATCAGTTTGACCTTTCTGCGACAATGACACACGCTTTGCCCGTGCTTTTGTCCGTTGCTGCAAGCGCTTAACTGATTCACTGAGTACCTGAGATTCCCTGAACGTACATCCGTTACAGACGCCATTGAAACTGCTCCGTAAAGCGGAAGTCAATGAAATCATACGAGACGAAGCGGGAGTTTTTGAAAAGGTTCCACAAGAAGTTTTCTGTTTCTTCAAAAAAATTTGGCCGAGAACAATGTGTTTATTTACTTTATTCATTGAATTGCCCTCATAGTTCCTTTCGGTTACACCATCGTACCTGTAAAACGAATCTTGCTGCTCTTCAATGTACTTTTGCTAATTTACGCTTAAATCATCCTCGTGTGGGTCCGAAAGACACCCGAATAACAAGATTGGCTTAACATGCGATTTGTACGCAGCTTATTTAACTTTCGTATTAGATTTCTTAAGCGTACGCATTGCAATATTAATGTTTCATTGCCCCTCATGATAATCATAAGGGTAAACTATTCAGTACATTGCAAAACCCCTCATTGATAGCTAATTATGAGGCCGTTCTAATACATTATTGTTCTCAATCCTATTCCTAATGTGTACTCGAGAAGTATGTTTCCGAGGACATTTTAAGGTAACCCGAAATTTGCAATTTTGCAGTTATGAGTATGACCTATGAAATAAATGGAACAAATTCCTTTACGACGTATTTCATAATAGATTCCTTTACCGAATGTTTCAAAGAGCGTAGAATATTACGGATATTTTGATTCCTTTCATTTAGACCAACGATGGAAAAATCTTTATCAGATTCTTTTGGATTATATTTCAAATTAAAACTGGCAAATATCTGTATAATGATGAGAACATGTTACGGGTTATGCTGACAATTTTCACTGATTTATAGAAAGGATTCATCTTTGTGGAACGTTTTTTGTATCATTTAATAATTTAGGATGATATGTTGTGTTATATCTTATGATATTCAGTTTTTAATAATATCAAGAATTTTATTTCAAAAGAAATAAATTTCCTTGAGAAATTTTTGATTCCGAAGAATGTCATTCCTAATCACCCGAAATCGATTCTGACTCGCAATTAGTAGTATTACCTCCTTTTACTTTATATTGAGCTCTCCTTAGCTCAAGAGAAATCATCAAACACCACACTTCATCAAATTATCGAAATCTTGCCTAACTTCTCATTTAACGACGAATTCTCCTCTGCGTTGTTTAAGAGACGAATCACACTTCTAAAGAACCATTTGTACATCATTGTTTTTTGGAGGAGTTCCGAACTTTTCTTGGAAAAGAATATTTTAAAAATAATTCTCTTTGAAAATGATCGGGCTTTAACAAATCTAAACTGAACAAAAATAATAAACATTGAAAAATGAAATAAATTTCAAGTTATAACATCCCCTTTGATAGATGAAGTGGAAGGTATCTTTTCTATATTTTTCTACTTCTATTATTAGTTTACTTTATATATATATATTCCAAGTTTATCTTAGTCTTATTGTATTAAAATTACGTCCTTCGTAAAACGATTTAATTTTTAATCCTACTAAAATTGAAACTTTCTCATTTTTGTAATATATGTTGTCATGTGCAGAAGATGTTTCATTACCCAAATTTTATGAATCCTGTTTTTCAGCTTGCAACTGTAACCTCCACGCGCGTCGCTGTCGTTTCAACATGGAGCTTTTCAAACTCTCCGGCAGAGAGAGCGGTGGAGTATGTCTCAAATGCAGACATTTTACCGCCGGAAGGCACTGCCACTACTGCAGGGAAGGTTATTTCCGCGACCCCACCAAACCAATCTCTCACAGGAAAGCTTGCAAGGGTGAGTGTCTCTCGAACATTGAACCATAAGATAATTGCAAATTTGATGAACGAAAACAATTATTGAATACGATGCTCGTGCAAGATCCATCCGATATAACTTTGTGAAAGTGAGACTAAAATATAAAATGAATCAAGAGAAAGTTTTGATCATTTAATCGTCGTGAAGTGCTAACACATGAGAAAGGACAAATAAAGGAAAATGATGAAATAAATGTTTCGTCCGCGTGGTTGGTTCTAATAATAAATAAATAAAATATATATACTCACGCACGAGTTGCTTGCTTACAGCAAAATTACGATGAAATTGTATACCTATTAAGAGATCAAGCTAATGAGCTGCAACGTGTCCAGAATGCGTTCGCTTTTTATTTAATTTAAGAAAATACGACCATATTTCCGGTGCATTTAAGAAATTAGATTGGATCAAATTCTAATCTCGCAGACAACTTCTTATTCTGACGTTAACTCATACTGTTATGCGAACGCAAACTCCTGAATATCTCTGTTCTGAATTTGTTTGAGTCCGTCCATAATTGCAATACTCGAAGTACAATTTACTAATTCCAAATCACAGAACTTTCACAAATCTTTTATTATAACTGCTACCATGCTCTGGAATGCTCCCCGCATAAGATCTTCCATTTCTT
Organism: Pantala flavescens; assembly: GCA_020796165.1. Lineage (NCBI taxonomy): Eukaryota > Metazoa > Arthropoda > Insecta > Odonata > Libellulidae > Pantala > Pantala flavescens. Next base: position 48,857,762 of record CM036879.1, on the reverse strand, counting down.
CCCGATCTTTCAATGTCTTACTCATCTAATAGATAATGACGTACCCAATTGATATCCTGCATCAACAAACAATACTTCAGCACAGATCAGCTAGTGCTCCTTTCACTCTGAACCTTCAATCTTTTTATCTATGTACCTGCCTTGAAATATTTTTCGCAGCTCTATGGTTCAATCTAATTGTGTATATTTATACTTTGACTTCCTTTTCAGCATTATTCTTAAATATACCATTGAATATTTTTATTTACCTGTTAAGGTAATCGATATACGTGTATTTTCAACTTAGTGTACAAGTAGCATATTCACTTAAACTTTTTTAATAATCCTTATTATTGCTATCAATCTTATTTATTTCTCCTTGTAATTTCCAAGAGGTTAGATGGAAGAAGTCTCAATCTCGCCTCCATAAATAAAGACCTATGCATTTCTTACCGATATATAGGGCACCTAGATCCGAACCAACGACCATTAAATTATTACAGAAGCTAAAAATAAAGATGAGGACTATTTACGCATGTGTAAATCTTCTACACAATCAGAAAGTGTCTTTGAAAACATTTCTAAAATCTATCCCGTGTATTCTTAAGGGGAAAGTCGAGATTACGGGTCTCTCTGGAATCGAACCAATGATACGTAAAAAATTGGATTTTTTAATCGTAGATTATGTTCGTATCTATAAGTATACGAAGTTTTATGAAAGTAACTAAATATTATATTGAGCTAGAAAACATTTTTTTTATTTTAAAATATTTCGCCAGCTGTCATCGAACTCATGGCCATTTGTAGGAAAGGAATAGCTATAGTTAATTCGTAAATAGTGACAAAACCTTGCTGTAAGCAAGCGAACATATACTTTTATATAAATATACGAGTAAAGGAAAACCTTGCTGACAGCAAGCAATCGAAAAATATATCTTTTAATAAAAATTATGATTTTTCGAAAGATTTTTTGGATAAGTGAATGCTAAACATAAAATCTATGACATTATCGCAGCGCACATGGTATTGAATTCGATATCCCATGCGTTTCTTACGGCACAAATATTCCTGACCAAGCGTCGAACCAAAGTAAATGAGTAAAAGAATACCGTTGTCTATAAACACTGCAATTTTCAAAAGGAAATTCGTTCAGGAAGGGGCACAAAAGGAGTTCCTTATGCATATCTTACGGAGATATAGTAAACGCCCCCTAGCATCGAACCAACGACCACTTACGACATTCTTACGGTCGCTCTAAAGTGGGAATGATTTTGAAATTTTGAGGGATTTAAATGCAAAAAATTGTCCCTATATAGGATATTAATCTCAGGCCCAAACCGCTTTTGCCACGGAGCCGCCGATTTTTTTCCGTAATGGCCAACTAAATCTCACCTAGGAAAAATTGGGAAACCAACCCTACCTATCATGGGTTCGATTCTAGGAGGCCCCAAAAATCGATTTTCTCCCGTAATAATGCATGGGGTCGATTTACGAACGTTTTATGTTAAAATTAAAATACTTCCCATACTCTAAGACTAATTAAATTTCATGTGACACATATTTCTATACACAAATCATATTGTTTATTTAATAATGGTTACGGGTTCGAGACCAGGATGTTAAATATTTTCAGTCTTTAAAAAATTAAATCTAACTTAATATGATCAATAGATCAATCAAACTTCGAATACTTAAAGATGCGTATAAAGTCAACCGGTAAAAAAATCAACGGTTATGTAAGTGGCATGGGTTCGATTCCAGAGGGACCCGATTTTCCCCCTAAATGCATGGCCTAGATTTCCGAAATATTATTTGAACATTGCCGATCATGCAGAAAATTTTAATTATACATATCGATAGAAAACATGGATATTCGTTTTCCCATTTCTTATAGAGGTATGACTTTCCGAGTCCATAGAATGATAAAATTTCCTTGGTGTATAAATATTGTATTATTCTACATAAAATGCCATGTTTTATCCACTAGTAGTCATAGGTTCGATGCCGGGTGGTTCTTTTGTTTCAAATTTAAAAATTCTTTTTCGACCTTCAATAAATAATAGTTACGTGAAACTAATTTATTGAAAAGTATTTTCACCAGCGAAATATAAGTGTTTCCAGAGCATTTAAAGGGTTGACTGTTTGAATCCAGAGATCCCCGTAATTTACCCATAGAATAAATGAAATTTGAAAGAAGCTCTTTCCGAAGATTTTAATTTCATGCATATAAATGCCGAAGTGCTATTATTTTGTTATAAATGGACGTTTAATATATCTTATAAGAAACGTAAAAAAATCAGCGATCCCAAGCCTCTTGCAGTGCAGGCTGGACATTCGTCCAGAACAAGAAAGATTATATAATTCGAGAGATATATTCACGTAATTTTATTTAAGGACCTAATGCAATCTTAATGCAGTCCAAATTATCTGCATTATTATTATTTGCATAGTTAAAACATTTTTTCGATCGTAACCAATAAATCGAAACATTAGAAAGTTCAAACCTTTTGACCCATGAAAGTTTGAAGGATTTAAAAGATGAAAAGATATCAAATCGTGCTATTTTATTGATGGAATAGTATTAATAATATCTATAATATCGAAGAATTGCAATTTAAGAAAACTTTCGTCTGAGAATTACGTGTATTATTTAGGTAACAGCTCTTTGCTTCAAACTTTTTGTTTCAAAGAAACGAATTCCAAAAAAAAAACTATTTTCATAATTGAATTTCAAAAATAAAGTTCGCTGATTTCGAATTTTTTTGATGAAAATTTCTCGATAACCTATTCTTATTGAATGGTGAAGATATTTTTGATGTTTCGCTTATTAAGTTATTAATTTCGATTGTTTTGATAGAAAATTTGAATGAAATGATCTTTGCAATTACTCGTACTATATTTTGAAAAATCATTTTATATACATTTTGTTTGTCTCTATCGAGCATTTATGAACAACTCAAGTGAATCGTTCAATAATTACAATATTCTCCAGTTTTTGATATTTTTGTGAATTATTATTTAATAGTCTCCTTATTTTTTACGCAGCATTTCCTTAGAGATGCACAGTAAACATAAAATTGATTCGCTAAAACTCAATATTTCGGAAGATTTATGGAACATAATATATTCTTATCATCCGATATTCCAGTTGTCGCTTATCTCAAAAGTTGGTACTCAAACATCCATCGAAGTATTTCCCATCCGATTTGGAGGGCCGTTTTAAATATTTGTTTTTTTTTAATATAAAACAGATGTGAACACGAAAAACTTGCCGACCTTGTATGTATAATAGTCACCGATTATTTTTTCTCATTTTTAGAATGCTTATTATGAAGCATTTTAAGATGAACCCTTAGATGAATTTTTGATGTACCCCATTACTATATTTGATAACATAAACTGTATGAAAGAGTTATAATCTTGAGAAACATCACCAAGTTTAAACTTCAAAGGTTGCTATCAATTCAGATACACATGTCATAAAATGTCATCAATTGCATTTTTAATGCTCTCAAATGATCTTTAAGTACGTATTTTGGAAGTTAAAAAAATATTCCCATAATTTAAAGTGCCTTTATACGTTTATCAAGGAGTTGTATGATGATTTTAACTTATTAAAACAATTAATTGTATTTTACTCGACCTACATTAAAATAGATAAAACCCAACATCTATGAAAATATGCTTATTGATACATTAACGTAATTATATTCTCTTATAAAATAGTATTAAGAAGTGACATTAACTTCTTGATCATGTATATAGCTTCTGTATTTGTTCTAATGAAATTTATTAGGGTTTCGTTTCCTCTTTCGTAAACATTCCATTCTCATTACGTTTTTATAATTTTTGCATTATTTATGCGTTTAATACCAAAGGGAACTAGTTTAGAAAAGGTTATTCATCAAAGGCCTTCATTTTTCCTAAGGTACTCATTTCATGCTTGAGTTTTATATTTTTTCATTGAGCCATTATTTATCCTCTGTTTTCCTTTAATATTCTCTACACAGAGTTGCGTTTTATTGATCAGCGATTGTCGCTTTTTCCTATCGAATTCTCATTCGATCACTTCGACCGATGTATCTCAAAACTTCCCCAAAGTAAAATACCAACTTCACCCTTAGTTTAATTTCAGTCCTTTTGAAGGCAATTAAAATATGAAATAGATACAAACACGAACAGATTCAATAATTCGTTTTTCCCTTCTGCCACGCACCGAAAGCTGGATCGTAGGTCATACATACATGTCGATTGAATAAACTTTTAAATATTTTGCTATTTCTCTTCTTATCGATTTCTCTAAGAGCCTTTCATTCGCGAAAATGCGATTTATCGGGTGTGCTTTTCTAGCGTTTGTTCCTAAATAAAAAATCATTTCTACGACTTGCGAATTGGCCGTCTATGTTTACATCCTTCGATTGCATTTGCTCACCTTCAGAGCATCATTTCTTTTCCAGCGTATTCTACCAATTCTTTGAATATAATTTTTGAATTTGAATTCTTTGAACAATCATATTTTGTCTCAACGGATGTCGTATGGATCGAATGATGATGAATCAATCAATTTCATCCTTTAGATGGCTCTCTCCTAGAATCCTGCATTATACTTTGAACAAAAGTATTTTATTGAGAAAAGTGTAATTCTACCCATCTTCTTCAAAAAATATAATAGCAGAACGTAAGTAATAAAATGGATATTGAAATAGATTTAATGAATGAAAGTGAATCTGAAGTAGAACAATGATTTCCAAAGATTTTATTTCTCTTGAATGACCTCTGATACTAATGCTGTCAAAGCTCTACAATTAGATTTAGATATACGCATCTGAATATAAAAATATACAAATGAATTATATTATTTTTCACTTACCTTTGACTCAATGTTTTTAGATAGCGCTTAAGATCGGAGGCACGATATTCTTTGAAGAAGATAAACCGTCGAAATTTTATCTCCGCTAAGAAAAATCAAAAGCAGATTCGAAAAAATATTTATGAATTTCGGTTCTACGTTTTAAAGACTGGATCAGATTTTCCAGGATTTCGGATAATGTTTTCGCTAGATCCTTCTGAATAGAAAATAAAATGGCTCCCATCAGACAGAGAGTGTGTAACCGCAACTTTCCTCAAGATGGCCTCTCCGGTCAAATGGAGTTAAGAGGATGTGATTGGACGATGGCTTCAAAGGGAAAGGGGAAGATAGGGGAAAACGATCTTGTGGGGGGTCAAAGGTCTTGAGATTGCCCCCAGGGGAAATGCTGCGGTGGAAGTGAAAGCTCCCCAGAGGTTTGTTGGAGCTGAGAAGTAGAAAGATGTTGAGGAAACGAAAGGCACAAAATAAAAACATTACAATGAGTTAGAAAGACTATCATAAATAGTCGCATAAAATATATATTACGAAATATTGTAAAATCTCTTTTTTCATTATTATGTCTAAATTCATTAGCCTTAAAGTCATTTCCATTTAATGAACTTACTTACCTAACTTTAAATGTATTGGTGGAAACTTTACGTTTTAACAGAAATGAAAAAAAACTACATCAGAATCCATAAAATATTTTTACTAAATAACCAATTTCATATATAATCTCTAGACTCCGATATATTGTGCATTCGTCTATGATATCCTTTCTCTTCGTAGTATGACGTAGGAGTTTCGTTTTCTTTATTATTTCATCATTTAAATCCATGACAATATGACATGGTGATGAGGACACGGTAATTTTGAACTCTTTGTTTTTAAGTGCACAACTTAAAGTGATGTCGTTTTTTGTCTCAATCCGAGATCCTTTGAATCTTCATTCTTGCGACGAAATTCGTCTTTTTTTCCCATTTCGAACAACTTCTCTTGAATCTCTCAGCATATGAGACAAACAACTATACTTTAATTATAAAAAACAATATTTCGTATGTATATTAATATACATACGAAAACTGGTTCCATATGAAGAGTTTGCAGATCCTGGAAAGCAGTTTAGATCAGTTATTATAAATGCCATAAGATATATCAATCGAAAGTTTAATGTTTACATTAAAATACTACTTATAAATTATGGGAAAAAATGACCGCTAATGCCATGACACTGCTGTCGAACCTGAAATATCGATAGACAAATCGTGCTGGGATCGCTTCAAAATCTGAAGCCCTGCTTCATATGCAATATTCGAAACCTTTTAGCTGATTAAACACGATTCCGTTGACCTTAGATTGCATCGGATTTCCTTTTGTTAACCTATGCATTTTATTCGCCTTTTAATAATAAAGCACACATGTTCCGAGAATAAAAAAATACTACTGAGTACAGCATTTATTACGATCAATTTTATTCCGTTTCGCATTGAGAACAGACTACGTATTTCTTATGACCAAATGTAAATAAAATGGAAGAATCCATGCGTACTTGCCACTTTTGTAGAGAGAAATTAAATGGGAAGGATTTGATTTTGAACTTTTAAACATATAGAAAAAAGATGTGCGAACAACTTAGTGTGAATCATTCACGTTAAAAAACTATAACAATCAAAGGTAAAATAAGAAAGGTATACTTTCAAGAAATATTGATAATCGGTTGCGATTTTCTTCGAACCTAGGAATTTGAATCTTTCAAGATATTTCATTTGGAATCATTTTTTTGTTTTGTTCAATTTCCACCTATGCTGTCAACGTCAACATTATAATTTTGGGGGAAAATTAGGAGAAGAAATATAAGAAAATACCGAGCATTTTCGGCAAAAGGAGTTGAAAAATGTAGTCGCCTGATACTTTCCGTCCCATTAACGCAAGAATAACTTCTAGCGTGAAAGTTTCTCAGAAAACACTAAATTAATTTATCCCCAAATTCTTATATTCTAATTTTAACGGTATTGTCAATAGCGACTCTCGATTACGATCGTACCGCGGATCTCCGTGCTTGCACCGAATCAAGCAGCATTTTTCTTTAGAAAAATCACCAGCTGTAATGTAAAATTGAAGAAGTTATAGCTACTACGTTTACTTTATGTATATATATATATATATATATATAATTTATATATATTTACACAGTTATTTTACTATTAACATATTTGTACGTAATTACGTAAACGTTTGTACGTGACCTAAATGAGATCGCGACCGCGAAATAAAAATCAAGGAAAAAGGGTCCGTTTGCTATGAGTGACAGTCAAAAGAGCAAAAAATGATACAAAATGCGTTTTTATGATTACGGACTTTGAAACTTCGTCTATTTCAAACCATCGACTGTCAAATTCATTTAATTTAGTTCCATTTGAATCATTCAGTTGACTAAATTTTAAGAAAAACTACTCCGATTCTTCGCACAATTTTTCAATTTCAAATTAATGTCGAACTCAAATGAACAAAACAATGGGGCAAGAAACTGTTACATGTTTTGAAAATATACTTCATGCTTCATAATATTCAACTTTAATGATTATACTTGAGAATTTGCGTACTATGTAGTACAAAATGGCGGAAATGGCGGGCTTAATGCGAAAATCTCCTCTAAACTAAGGCGATTTCTGCATTAAGCGAGGAAAATAGTTGTGATGTACAACGATTTCTAAGGATTTACTTATACCACAGTGAAAGCTTCCTGAGAAGAATCTCTGTCTACGTAGATACCCTGCCACCTTTCAGTGTGTGGCAGGGGTGCATGCAACGTGAGTTTACTTCCCTTGGCGATTATTCTCGAGGGAAAGACGCATTTTTGAATCTGTTTTGGCAACTCACGTCCTCACGTCCGATCTTTCTATCTAATACTATTCTCATCGTAAAAAACTTTTTAACACTAAAATAATTGTGTAAATATATGAATGGAACAACGTAGCTATACAAGTTACAAATTATTTTCTCTGGTTCAACCTTCCTGTTCTCCTTAGAAAAATAGTGTTGAAATAGATGCAACTAATCCATGCCGTCTCTTTATGAGGCCACGAACCCTTTTCGTGTCCCTGCAAACGCTTTCGGGTGTTAACTAGAGAAAGGCCATCCGTAGCATAGAAACCTTTGTATAGGAGGATTTCAAACGGTTAGCACATTCAGCTAAAGAACTCGATCTTTGGTTTGCGACTCTTGGAAACGAACATCTGAATATTAGCTATTTCATTCATGACGTGCTTTTTGGAATACAAATTATCCTTTGTTAGAGTATGGAATTGTCTTTGTATTGAATCCGATAAAATTATTCATCGCAAGGCTAATTCTCGGAATCCAGTTTCATCTTTTCTCATTCAAGCTAATACATTTCTAATTATGTTTTTCTCTTATTATCTAAAAATATTGATGACTAATTTGAAGAATAACTGTAATTTTGTTATTCATCAAAATTAAAATTTCGTCGTCAGATACTGATTCATCAAAAAAGAGAATATCGAAGAGCATTTATTTGAAGGATTTTAAGTCGCGTTCATGAGCAATAGAGAGTCGCATCATATTCTTGTTTGGGTTTAGTATTGGTGTAAAAAAGGGAAAAGGGATCATTATATATATAATGATTCTTAATTTTCCGAACAGAATCGTCGAAGAATTTGTAAAACTATCGATTCATTGCAATTCATCCTAATTATTCTACTTAAGCATTAGTTCCACATTGTAACTCTAATTACTTTTAATCTCAAGTATATGAACTGTTTCTAATTATCTCTTGTAATAACTTGAACGTGACATGCAACGCAACAGTTTTGAAAATTTCTATAAGCTCAGGAATTGCAATTAAATAGCTAATACGCGTCATATTAGGGGTTTCGTGGCATTTGATTAAAGCTGGGAAAATATTTTGGACAAATCCTCGTATGGATGGTTGCACGTGGTTAAGTAGGGATTTGGCGTCGGTCGTGGTCTGCAATGCAGAGTGCGGCTTATCTTAGTCTGCCAGTGGAGTGCACTTCCGGATGACGGTTAATTTAGCTCATCTTTTATCCTCTGCAGAAGCTCGATTGTTAGCAAATTAAGTGAGACGCCCTGGGAACCCATTATAATTGTGTGAATAAACGATTATATGAAATATGGAAAGAACCGCTTAAATAGATTGCGAATGAGTGGAAGACATTTCCTTACATATTCGAGCACTTGGCAATAAACCAATATAATAATAAAACATAAAAATGGAACAATAGGTGACTAAGTGCATGACAATTAGTGAAAATACCGTGGAGTGACAGTATTTTAATATTAAATTAGTGTCTTTAGACTATTTCTTTACAATCTTGATTATTTCTGTACCATATTCTTTTTCAGGTTAATGTTAAGGTGTACCATTTCCAATGACTAGCTTCGAACAGGTTTTCCACACCCCCATTCCTTATGGGTGTTTTACTGCTGTGGATAATTTTTTTGCTAAGCTTCACTTCGGTTATTTAGTTACGTGTTTTAAATTTCTATTGATAAGCACATAAACAAACTTTAATTGTAAATAGTGGTTAAATTTAGTATATATGACGGGTTAAATGGAAGAGGAGACTCTTTAGTCTCACTTTCGCCCGAAATAAATACAATTATTATTAATAAACTGAGTGTTCGAAATATGGAATCACTGGTTGCTGCTTTTCCTGCAACATTCTTACTGAAATTGCTGGAAAATAGACACAACATACATAAAGGATAGCGACGATAAAACAAATTTCGGGAGGTCTCATTTACTCATAGAGGAAATGAGAAGGCGACTTCCTTCATACATCTGATTTGATATTTCATTTCAAAGGCTAATTTTCTGTTCGATATTTAACAGCATTCTTCATCTTGAAATACACCGTACTTCATAAGACACAAACATCTCTAACCTTTCGGTAAACGCGTCCCCGAACTTTCGGGGATCAACAAAATTAATTAAGTTCAATTGAATCCTCAAGATCTTTTTTATCGGTACTAATCGTTAAAATGGAGAAACGGTACAGATGCCTCTTTTAGAATATGGTCCATATCATTTATTGTATATCCATTACTACACGTGAAAGTATGTCAAACTCAAAAAGATTCGACCCGCAATTCGACTCGAACTCCTTTTCCTTTTGTTTTATTCATTCGTTGGGGCAATGCGTTGAGATATGTTTGTATATCTCTCTTAGCCAGGATCTTAAGAATACAGCAGGATAATTCATCCCAGATTTTTCTTTTTACTTCGAACCCTTAAATTTAATGCAGTTTAATAAATATCTAAAAATTCTGCGTTTTATACGAGCAGTTTTGGTCGAATCAATTTCATACCTGATTTTACTTTTGTGAAACCATATTTATGTCATCTGATAGAAAATTTTTCCCCGTTGAAACCACAACTGGTGAATTCTATTCATATTATTTCTACTATTTATATATATTTATTTATTTCATATAAATATTATTTATATTTATTTATTATTATTATATAAATTCTATTTATATTAAACATTTAATTTTTTATGACCATCCTTCCTTCTTCACATGTCCTATTGAACAACCATAAATTATATATTGGATTCGATTGGACTCGATCAATTTTAGAATCTAGAATATTTTCCTTCAATTCCAGAGGAAGGGTTTTATGATTGTTTGCAAATTGAGATGGGACATAAAGAAGATAAACCGTAGAAGATGAAATCCCGTTCATTGCTTCTCATATAATAGATAAAAGTTATTTGTTGTTGAGGTTTATTTATTATTGAGTTAGCCTGTGGTTGTTGAGGGGAAATTCATTCTGTTAGTTTGGAGATAGAATAAATGTAATGTTTTAAAGTATCTTGAACAAATTACGTTTGAATTCGGAGGTTGTGTGCAGTCATGCCATGAAATCGAAGAGAAATGAAATTCAATATTAAATTTTATGTGCTTTAAAATGATTATGAACGTCATCTTGTATATTACTTACTTCTTTTTAAGCAAGAAGTTTTTTGAATCAAATTCATTAGAAAACATTCTTTTCATTTAGAATATATTTTTAGCATTTAATATGATGGTTGTTTTCGGCAGCGTGTGAATGCCACCCGATTGGTGCCTCGGGGAAGACTTGCAACCAGACGACGGGTCAGTGTCCGTGCAAGGACGGAGTCACGGGTACAACCTGCAACCGGTGCGCCAAAGGCTATCAGCAGAGCAGATCCCACATCGCACCATGCATAAGTGAGTGTTTTTTTAACGGGGTATTGTCTCTCCAAAGTGTATTCGCTAATTAATCATTTTTTTCTGTTCCAGAGATTCCGAGGGTTGTCACGGCCATCACAGGTGTTACTGGAGCAGGTTAGTTTGTCCAAATAAAAGATAATTGTTAGGTAGATGTTTGGTAATAACTTGTATGGGAAAAGACCTTTTAATAGGAGTAAATTAGAAGAGTAACATTTTGAGATTTGATGTAATTATAAGTTCTTTCGGTAAGACGATGAAAGGCGTCGAATATCTGTGTGATGTGAAGCTTTTCCAATAATAAACTAATTATTCCATAATTCTCAAAGTGCGGAAATTGACACATTAACGAATTTTTACATTCGTTTATTTTAGATTAATTTCGATTTATGTATTTTCAGACGTAACTACCAATAATCATCTATTCATAATTTTATATGTTCAATTTATTTTACCTGTCTAAATGGCTATAGCCTTATATCCATGTACATATGTGTTCCTCAAATATTTTAACTTAGATATTAATTACTTCTCCGAGCTTGATATGGGTAAGAAAATCCACATTCTTTATTTTTAAAAAGGTGTTGAAATGAAAAATGCAAGAATTGGATTTTTTTAAGGCTTGTTGCAAGGGAAAATAGGGAAGGTGGGCAGAAAGGAGGAAGAAAGTAATAAGGAAGTAGTAGTTGAAGAAATTGCTTCGCAAAGAAAAGAGTGAGAATGCTTTTATTGTGCCGCTTCATGGCTCCCCAGAGGGCATTGAAAGTAGATAGGGTGTTCGACAATTGGATGATTTTCACAGTCTTCCGACAGAAGCGTTTCGCAGCGATTATGTTGAGGACGTTTCACTCGATTGCAAACGGTGTGCAATTACGGTATCGTGGCAAGTTTTTGCTATCAATCAAGGAATAATGGTTTAATAGGACAAAAATGGAATTTTCTTTGTGGTAGATATTTCAAAAGTTGAATGTCAAATTTATGTCTACTGCGCATGATGTAAACTTATTTTCCGAAAATTACATTTATGATGATTGAGAATTATGTATAGGATTTCTTGTCTGTCGATAAGAATATTATTTCCTGATCACTGCACGAATTTTAACTTCAAATTGAATAGTTTCCGGACATGTAAATTACATAATTTAAAAATTTATAAGTTTTATCGTAACAACTGCCATCGCCGACATCATTTATCAAAGGGAAAAAAGTAAGTGACAATCATGTGCGATATATATATACGAGTAAAGGTGTGCTTGCTGATAGCAAGCAAAGTAATAATATATCTTTTAATAAAATGTAAGATTTTTGAAAATATTATTCTGAAAGGCCATGCTAAACATAGACTATAGGACATTATCGCAGCTGAAAATGCACTGAATTCGATTTCCCATGCATTTCTTTCGGCAGCATAATTCCCGCCCCGGTGTCGAACCAAGGACATCCTGCTAAAATCACTGTAATCTTTCGTTTGAGTATGTTATTAAAACCCCGAATTTGAAAAGTAAATTCATTCAGGAAGTACCTTTAAATGAGTCCTTAATTCCCTATGCATTTCTTACGAAGTTATTGTTAACGCCCCCTAGAATCGAACCAACGACCTTTTACGTCTATCTTAGGATAGCTTTTATATGAGAATGGTCCCCTTAATGGCTGTGTGAAATTCTGAACCTCTGCGCGGTTGGGAAGTGTCATAAAAAGCTTTCGGAAAAATGGTCAATGTATTTTTAACGGGATAAATCGGGTTTACGGGACGCTCTGTAATCGAACCCGTGACACGTAGGATACTGTTGATTTTTTTCGAAGCACAGTATGTAAGTACCTATACGTGTAGAAAGTTTGAATGATCTTTGTATCATATTAGGAGAGAAACGATTTTTCAAATTTCGAAAATATTTCACCTCCTGGCATCGAACCCATGACCAGTTGTACGTAATATATAGCATTCTTCCGTAGATATATATATTAGTAATAGCCACACGAAATCTTATTCTCCTAGCGTTATGGGAATGTATTTTTTAAAAATTATTTGAAAAACGGCTCCAGGGCTTCTTACGGGGGAAAGCCGATTTTTGGGGCCTCCTAGAATCGAACCCATGATAGGTAGGGTCCGTTTTCGAATTTTTCCTGAGTGAGATTTAGTGGGCCATTACTTAAAACAATCGGCGGCCCCAGCGGTTTGGGCCTGACATTAATATCCTATATATATATATATACGAGTAAAGGTGCGCTTGCTTACAGCAAGCAATGTAATAATATATATTTTAATAATAGTGAAAAATTTTTCGGTATATTATTCTGAATGACCATTCTAAACGTAAAGTAAAGGGCGTTTTCGCAGCGAGCAATGCATTGATTCCAATTTCCCAAGCATTTCTTACTGCAGCATTATTACCGCCCTGGCATAGAACCAAGGACTCCAACGAAATATACTCTCATTATTGGCTCGAGTATGATTGACTTTATAAATATTCCAAATTTCAAAAGGAAATTCATTCAGGAAGTACCTCAAAATGTGTCCTAAATTCCCTATGCATTTCAAATGGAAATATAGTTAACGCCCCCTAGCATCGAACCAACGATCTTTAAGGACATAATTACGTTTGCTTTAATGTAAGAATGGTCCCTTCAATGGCTGTGTGAAATTTTGAAACTCTGCGCGGTTGGGGAATGTCATAAAAAGCTTTCGGAAATATGACCAATGTATTTTAAACGGGAAAAATCGAGATTACGGGTCACTCTGGAATCGAACCCGTGATACATAGGCAAGTGCTGATTTTTTCCGAATTACATTTTGTACGTATCTATATTTGTAGAAGGTTTGAATGATCTATGTACGATATTAAGGGAGCTACGATTTTTCAAAATCTGAAAATATTTCACCTCCTGTCATCGAACCCAGGACCGATTGTACGTAAAATACTACATTTTTCCGTAGACATATATATTAGCAATAGCTGCATGAAATCTTATTCTTTTAACTTAATGGGAAGTATTTTTTAAATTATTTGAAAAACGGCTCCATGCATTCCTAACGGGGAAAATCGAGATTACGGGACGCTCTGGAATCGAACTCGTGACACGTGGGCTACTGTTGATTTTTTTCTAGGTATATAATATACTTACCTATAAGTGTAAAAAATTTAAATGCCCTATGTATCATATTAAGAGAGCTACGATTTTTCAAAATTTGGAAATATTTCACCTCCTGGTATCGAACCCATGACCGGTTGGACGTAATCAATAGCATATTTCCGTAGATATATATGGTAGCAATAGCTACATGAAATCTTATCCTTCTAGGTTAATGGGAAGTATTTTTAAAATCATTTGAAAAACGGCCCAATGCATTCTAAATGGGGAAAGTCGATTTTTGGGGCCTCCTAGAATCGAACCCATGATAGGTAGGGTCGGTTTCCCAATTTTTCCTAGGTGAGATTTAGTGGGCCATTACGTAAAAAAATCGGCGGCTCCGTGGCCCCAGCGGTTTGGGCCTGACATTAATATCATATATATATATATGTTATATATATCCCCCCGAAGCGTCTATATGTATAGATATATATATATATATATAAATATATATATATATATATATATATATATATATATATATATATATATATATATATATATATATATGCCCCCCCGAAGCGTCTATATAATAGATATCGCACATCCGCATTAAAAGCGAACTTCACCCTTTACAAATTAGTGGTTATATTACAGCAAATCCCTTTAATATTATTGCGTAAGATGATGATAATTCCGAAATCTTTGATTTTTATTAATTTTTCAACTGGGATTCTTAAAAGTTTACAATTTATACTTATGGATTATAAAGGAGCGATTCCCAAAAAACCCCATATTATTTTAAATCAATAGACAATGCGATTTTCCTCGAGAATCAGTTAAAGTTCTTCCGAATCATCGTGCCTCTACTATGCTTGAGGAATCCCTGTCTGAGACGCCTTCTTTCCTCTTGTTTTTTAAGTTTTAATAGTGCCATTCCAGATTTATTTCATTCCTCGTCTTATAAAGGCGCCTTTCTATGTCGCCAAAATCTTTGTTCCTCTCTCATGTGATTTGGATCGTAAGCAGCGAAATACTAACCCATAGACTGAACACCCGCCATAGAATTTCTAAACGGTTATAGCAAGGAAATCAATATAAGAAGGCGTGACTTCGTGGAAAGCCATGGTATAATGAACAAACTTTGTAATCTCCACAGAAAATTTTTTTACTAGCGACCGATTTCGTAGTGTTAAATTACATCTTCGTAAGCTCCTTTGGGCAGTATAATAGGTCCTGCGCTATTTCTTATTTACATCAATGATGTTAATAAACATAGTAAACATATTAAATTTGGATTATTTAGTAGCAGGTAGTGAGGATAGATTCACCCTATCAAATGACCTAGATAAGATTTATGCAACGAGTAGCAATTAGAATTTAACGGAATTGAATGCTCTTAGCTTTTTTCAGAGACGATCTAAATGAAACTTTCATACAAGTTAGTAATAATCGGTTAAATATGTTGAAGTATCCCATAAGTGAAACATGAATTCGGGTGCTCCACGAGTGGTGCATCTAAAAAGTGGTCACTTCATAATAGATGCGAATAATCAGTATCTTAGATGCTTCATTACGAAGGTTGATGTTGAAAAGGCTATTTTTTATAATAAAAAACTTGTAATGAAAACGTTAGAAGAATTCTCTTGTTTCCACCGAACGAGTTTCTAATTGATTACCAAACTTTCCAAGTGGAAAACTTGCTTTGATTGAATTTTGCGAAATTTTAGGCAAATTTAAAGGATCGCAAAGAAATCGAACCTTAAATGATTAAAAAAGAAATGGGAATTAACGAAGAATTAGAAGGAAAAGCTGTCTCTTTAACGAACCATAAGAGTGTTCGATATAATATGAATTAGTTATCATAACACTCTCCTTTTCAGAGTTAAGAAAATATGAATCGGTTCTAAACAATATTTTTTGCTGCGTTTGAATAAATATATTCCTCGTAAATTTAACTCAATATACTTACCCTTTATAAACGGCAATGAAAGAGTCGAGTATTGAAGATTTATATAATGAATGGATAATTTAGATAATTAAAGAAGACAAAATGTAGAGGAAAGGGTGAGAGCTAAAGAATTTGAGTAAATGAATTGTGTTGAGTGGATTTAAAACATTTTGAGCGGGAATAAGTATTTAAAGAGAAAGATTATATGGGCTGAATTAATGATTTGGCAAAAGCTTCCATGGAAGTGTTACATTTCAATCGTTGTTTTCGAGTGTCACCCGAAAATTAGGTTGTCAACCACACGGTTGCGTAATGGAATCGCCCTAATTACTCTTTCTAATCGACTTGTTAAATTAATTATACTGATGCGCAGACTCCAATAAAATGTCAGACTGATAATTAATTCTCCAACAACATAGTCATTCACGCTTCGAAGCTGTTCTCAATTCTCATTTGGGATTTGTTTCCCTGATTCGCTTCGTCTCGGAAATAAATCTAGAATATGATTTTTCAAGTATCTACGGCATTTTGTCGTAATTTAAGTGATTCAATGCCGAATGTCGATGGGTAAAATTTCACTTTCCGTTTTCCAATTGTTTATCATTTCACTAATCCGTGTCGCTAAATGAATCAATTTATTCCACTGCCAATTTAGATTCGAAAATTAATATTTTTAAAGTTCGTCTCTGTGTTGCGTGTTTCAGATCTCTTCGAACATTTCATTATTTTAACTGAAATATCGAATGACTGTATCAGTCTCCACCAGTATTCAGTCAGCATTTTAATGTGAAAAGAGGAGGAATAAATCCTCATCGAAAAACCAGGGTCGGCATAAGTGCAGAGGATTAACACCGCCTATCTTTTATTCACCCCTAATTAAGATGACCACTTGGCATCCGGTGAAGAACTTTATTGGCCAAGTCGATATGGTCAAGAGGCACTTGATAAGTAGAATTGATGACTCTCCCTATGGAGGGGTGACTTTTATAGCGAATGTTTGACAGAAAAAAACTCGAAAAGTTTGAAATGCACTTCTGCAACATATATTTAAGTAATATTTCGTCGATAGTCATTTTCCCGAGCATCAATTCTTCTTATCCTGCGGAAAAGAAATTCGGCGCAGTCTTTTTCCGCATTCTTATCGCTGATTATTGCGCAAATAAAGAATCGTGTGCATTGAAATGACGATAAGGAAACTCTCTGAAGATTCTTTGATAGGAAGATCAGATGATTGACTGAAAAAATTCAGAGCGTTTAAGCATTTATCATGTTGATCGAATACAAAGGATAAACTAATGGAAATGAGAGCCTTGGAAATTCCACCAATATGGCAAATAGAGTCGCGAAAGATGGAGTACCATGGGCCATAAAAATGAAAATTATTAATAAAATCAATTAAAAGTGGAATAAATTGCTCTTCCGGTATCAGATGAGTAAAAAGTCATATTTTAAGAGAAACTATTAGGATAAATTCTTCATAATTCAATCTTTCGTAAATAAATGAAAGAGGGAAATTGAAGGGATTCATCTTTTCCAAGCAATCCCCCATTTTAATCAACCAATTTCCTCCACTTCGTTCCTTAATTAAGAGCCTCATCACTTTGTAAGAAATGGTCTATTTTTCTATTGCCAAATTATTTAATGATGCTAACTTTCCTACTTAAATTCCTGAGTTTTTGAAACAACATATTTCGAAATATTAGACTTATTTCGTTCATGAAATTAAAAAATATCATCTTTAACATACTGAAGAAGAGTTGAGACAGATAACGAGGTTCGTAATGGTCAGCGAAATCTGTCTATGGGAGAAAATAATTATTTTTCGTTAGTGTATTTTTTGTTTCTTGCATATGTCATAAGAGTGTTGCTTTGATACGAGAGTAGTTCAATAAGTAATGCAACACTTTCTTTCTGAAATACGAGTTTTTTTGTTCAGTATTCAAATGCACTATTTTTTTACCAATCTTTTGGCTGCACAACGCAATTCTTCAACGTTATCTCCATTCTACGACTGCCGCCTTGAATGTCTACACCATAACATGACTGGCTTTTTGCTAGGTCCATTGATTGCTGTTAGAAGAAGCATTTAACAATATTTGGCAGCCTCCTGAGACGGTTCTTCTCAGCCAATTGCGGTCGAGCGAACAAAGCTTTAACTCGTGAACTGTGGTAACAGAGATGTCAAGTTGAGCTTGATATGGCTGGTGGGGGGTCTGACTTGACCTTACTGAGATCATCATCCAGTGAGATATCTAGGATGTATGCCTAAAGAAACTCAATCCCTTTGTACATCAGTTAAATTCTCCGTAGAGCGCTGTCAATGGAATTATACGAAGCGGGAATGTTTGAAAAATGTTCCACAAGACATTTCTGGAATTTTGACCAAAATTGGCTAAAAAAAAATTTCAGCTTTACTTATTGAAGTGTCTTGTAAGAAGACAATTCTATTAAACTCGTTCAAGATCATTTGGAGAGACTGTACGAGCGTATAAGGGAATGAAGCTCGAAATCTATAAAATGCTACAAAATCCGCTGAACGTTACTGGAAAAGAGCGGCAGTAATAGAATTAAGCACTGATGAGAGAATTTTAAACCTTAATGATCATGGGTTCGATACTAGGGGGTCCCAAAATCGGACTTTTCCCCGTAGGAATGCAATGGATCGACTTTGGAAAAATTTTTGAAAGTACTATTCGAGTAAATATAAAATTCAAATTTCACACAGCTATAGATAGGCCGCATTACTAATTACAAGTGCTATTACTTTTCTACAAATGGTCAAAGGTTAGATGCCAGGTGGTTAATGTTCCCTATAGAAAATATTCTTTGGCCCCTACAATGGCCCTCATCTTAGGTGCAAATAATGCAGAAAAAAGTGAGTCTATAGCTGGCATTGGTTCGATTCCTGAGATCACCGAAATGACCATGTTTTTCTATAACTTCATGATGCAAAAGTTTAGTGAAAACGACAAATTCTTCTCCTTACATCAGAGCCCATTTGAAAAGCATTATTATTCGCACATTCATGACATACTATTCATTGTATTCATTATTACAATCACGAATTCATTTACTTCATATACTCATCATCACATTAAACCTTGTTCTTTTATTCGTTCTATTTAATCAAAAATAACAAGTACTTTAATGAGACGTTTCACACTTTTTAATTCAACACCGTTTTCAATATTAAACTTGCGTGTCAATTTTGGCGTAACAAGCAGTTCTTCAAAATTTATTTCAGTAATGAAACGTCTAATTTCTCATCGTAATTCCTTCACGTTCGTTAAATCATTCGTCTACCTATATACATCCACCTAATGAATACAGATCGTTGATTCCGTATTATTTAAGCGATTGTTATTTCAGGGATTCTAAAAAGGATTTAGTGAAATATTAATACAGATGTATCTTGTTCTAAATTCTCATGAAAAACAACCGACATTCTGGAAAATAAAATGGATTTGTCTGCTCCAGTTTATTAAGTTATAGAAAGAGTAGTTCGTTAACGATTATACTATTCTTCATTCCCTAAAGAGTATGCGGTTTATTTTACGCACTGTTCTCACAAAAATTAACAATGGATTATTTGCTCGATAAGTCACATTCTTTATCAAACTATGGGATCATATTTCTCCTGGTGTTAAGCCATCTTCCGAATTGTTATCTTAGTAGGAAGTCAAATTCATATTAATATTCACCGTATGTTTAGAAAAATTTGAAATACTACTATAATTTTTTCGAAGAAATAAAACATATTGATTATAAGCGATTCTTACTAATTATATTCAGAGGAATTTTCGGCACTATTCCCGAGATTTCGGAAAATTTCGACGTTATAACTGTTCAGGACGATAAGAGCAATTCATTTTTCTCCACCTTAAATGGATAATCAGGCGTAGAATTAATTCGGCCGAGTAGAAGGGAATTCACGAAATGTTTTATAGAAACGGCCATAATTTTTAAACGTAATGGAGCTAAATGTGGCAACGTGGCCGTCGAAAATCCCCCTTTTCAAATGCCCCGAAAAGCAGAGGAATAATAAACACCCTTAAAAGCGGCGTATTATACCCCTTTGCCTCGAATCCCCCTCCGTCCTTATATACCTTATGAAAACACTAATTGTTCTTAATTGCCCTTTCGAGCAAATATCTTGGCGAGACAGCACCCGCCTCAAAAGACAGCATTCACTAAAAAATCATTTTCACTGTTTTAACTGCTATTTCCTAGAATTCATTATTCTCACGAAGAAAATAAAAAATACAAATCAATTAATTTACCCTTAAGTGAAGCTGTTCAAATCTGACATTTTGCTACTGTAAAATGTTTTCTATCGAACAGAATGAATGGCTATGAATCACTTGCTGTTGACTTTTCATAAAAACACTTTTTAAAAGTATCTCTAATCATCACCTTTGTCCATTTTACATGATCAATATCATTTTCATAATCCTCATTGCAAAGATATTTCAGTGCTCCCTTATACTACAGTATTGTTTGCGATGAAAGGTCGAATTATGATTCATTGAAAAGGAATATGCGAAACTTATTTTCATATATAAGAATATTTGTTCGATTTACCTTTATTTATGAAGGTTTTTGAATTCAAGTTTTTTTAACGCTTCAATTTAGTTTCAGTCATTTTTTCAATACGTTTCCTAAAATGTTTGCTTTTTCGAAGCACCAACTTCTTCTGAGTCGACGTTGTTTCTTAAAAAAATATCGCCTAATAAATAAAATTCTTAAATAATTATTCGTAATAAACATCTTTTATTAATAATTTTCACATTTCCGATTTCTGCTTTTTACTGTTTCGAAAAGTAAAATGACCGTGAGACGACAAACTGAATAAATTATGAATGGAAATACCCAACTTTTAGTCAAAACATTGGATTTAAATCTGTGTTAAAATTTTTACATCAAAATCCCTCTGAAGTATTGAGGTATGAAAAAATTCTGTCAAATCCAAAAACAGATTTCTATTTAGAAATGCTTTATACAGTTTCCATGAACAAACTTACACATGTATATCCTCATCCGTTGAACGGGGTCAGGCGTAGAGGAAATATGGCAAAAAGAGATGAATGCGGAGCATTAAAATGCATGGATTATAGAGGAAATCGAGACTCGAAAGATCAGTACGAAATTAAATATCTTGAGGTAGTATGTTTAAATACAGAATATAATTGTAAAATGAAGAAGAGGCAGATAATAAATCTGTGGTAAAAAGTACGATCCCATATAATTTATTCGTTTATTGAAGATAGAGTTCCACAAACCTACGCCTTCCTGTGTGAAATTTATAATGAATCTCTAGAAAATTTATCGATCAATAACTGTGGCAATCCTTATATATAAATTCCGTTTGCTGTGTGTTTCTTTTGCAAAATTAAATTAGAAGTAACCCACGTAAGGATTTGAAAGTAGCACCAAAAGAAGTATAAGATAAGTATATATATATATATATATATATATATATATATATATATATATATATATATATATATGTATAAGATGGCCTTGGTTCGACGCCAGGGCGGGCATAATACTGCCCTAAGAAATGCATGGGTAATCGAAAAAAGTGCATTGTCAGCTGCAATTATGTCCTTTACTTTATGTTTAGCAATTTTTGAGCGGAATAATCCTCCGACAAATCTTATTTTACATTAAAAATTTATTATAGCATTGCTTGCTGTCAGCAAGCGCACCTTTACTCGTGTATATATATATATATATATATATATATACGAGTAAAGGTGCGCTTGCTTACAGCAAGCAATGCAATAATTTATCCTTACTTAACAATAAAATTTTTTAAAAGATTACTCTGCTCAAACGTTGCTAAACATTAAGTAAAGGGCATTAACGTAGCTGAAAATGCACTGAATACGATTTCCGATGCATTTCTTTCGGCAGATAAAATCCCGCCCCGGCGTCGAACCAAGGTCATCCTGCTACAATTACAGCAATCTTTCGCTTGAGTATGGTGGACTTTACAAACACCCCGAATTGCAAAAGGAAATTCATTCAGGAAGTACCTTAAAATGAGTCCTAAATACCCTATGTATTTCACATGGAGAATTAATTAACGCCCCCTAGCATCGAACCAACGACCTTTTACGACTATCTTAGGATAGCTTTTATATGAGAATTGTCCCCTTAATGGCTGTGTTAAATTTTGAACCTCTGCGCGGTTGGGAAGTGTTATAAAAAGCATTCGGAAATATGACCATTGTATTTTAAACGGGAAAAATCCAGATTACGGATCGCTCTGGAATCGAACCCGTGATACATAGGCAAGTGCTGATTTTTCGCAAATTACATTTTGTATGTATCTATCTTTGTAGAAGGTTTGAATGGTCTATGTAAGATATTAAGAGAGCTACGATTTTTTAAAATTCAAAAATATTTCACCTCGTGGCATCGAACCCAGGACCGATTGTACGCAAAATACTACATTTTTCCGTAGACATATATAATAGCAATAGCTGCATGAAATCGTATTCTTTTAACTTAATGGGAAGTATTTTTAAAATCATTTGAAAAACGGCCCCATGCATTCTTAACGGGGAAAATCGAGATTACGGGACACTCTGGAATCGAACACGTGACACATAGGCAACTGTTGATTTTTTTCAAAGTACATTCCATACGTATCTATAGGTGTAAAAAGTTTGAATGATCTACTTATGATATTAACGGAGCTACGATTTTTCAAAATTTGAAACTTTTTCACCTCCTGGCATCGAACCCATGACCGTTTGCACGTAAGCAATAGCATTTTTCCGTAGATATATATAATATAAATAACCGTATGAAATCTTATGCTTCTAGCTTAATGGGAAGTATTTTTAAAATTATTTGAAAAAAGGCCCCATGCATTCCTAACGGAGAAAATCGAGATTACGGGACGCTCTGGAATCGAACCTGTGACACATAGGCAACTGTTGATTTTTTTCAAGGTATATTATATACTTTCCTATTAGTGTAAAAAATTTGAATGATCTATGTATCATATTAAGAGAGCTAGGATTTTTCGAAATTTGAAAATATTTCACCTCCTGGCATCGAACCCATGACCGGTTGCGCGTAATAAATATCATTTTTGCGTAGATATATATAATCGCAATAGCAATATGAAATTTCATTGTTCTATCTCAATGGAAAGTATTTTTTTAAATTGTTTGAAAAACGGCCCCATGCATTCTTACGGGGGAAAGTCGATTTTTGGGGCCTCCTAGAATCGAACCCATGATAGGTAGAGTGGATTTCCGAATTTTTCCTAAGTGAGATTTAGCGGGCCATTACGGAAAAAAATCGGCGCCTCCGTGGCCGAAGCGGTATGGGCCTGACATTAATATCCTATATATATATATATATGTTATCTATTATATATAGACGCTTCGGGGGGATATATATAACATATATATATATACGAGTAAAGGTGTGCTTGCTTACAGCAAGCAATGCAATAATTTATCTTTAGTGAATAATAAAATTTTTCGAAAGATTACTCTTCTGAAACGTTGCTAAACATTAAGTAAAAGGCATTAAAGCAGCTGAAAATGCACTGAATACGATTTCCGATGCATTTCTTTCGGCAGCTGAAATCCCGCCCCGGCGTCGAACCAAGGTCATCCTTCTAAAATTACTGTAATTTTTCGCTTGAGTATGATTGACTTTATAAACATTCCGAATTTCAAAAGAAAATTCACTCAGGAAGTACCTCAAAATGTGTTCTAAATTCCCTATACATTTCAAATGGAGATATAGTTAACGCCCCCTAGCATCGAACCAACGACCTTTTACGATAGTCTTAGGATAGCTTTTATATGAGAATGGTCCCCTTAGTGGCTGTATGAAATTTTGAACCTCTGCGCGGTTGGAGAGTGTCATAAAAAGCTATCGGAAATATGGCCAATGTATTTTAAACGGGAAAAATCGAGATTCCGGGACGCTCTGGAATCGAACCCGTGATACATAGGCAAGTGCTGCTTTTTTTCTAATTACATTTTGTATGTATCTATATTTGTAGAAAGTTTGAATGATCTATGTACGATCTTAAGGGAGCTACGATCTTTCAAAATCTGAAAATATTTCACCTCCTGGCATCGAACCCAGGACCGATTGTACGTAAAATACTACATTTTTCCGTAGACATATATATTAGCAATAGCTACATGAAATCTTATTCTTTTAACTTAATGGGAAGTATTTTTAAAATTATTCGAAATACGGCCCCATGCATTCCTAACGGGGAATATCGAGATTACGGGACGCTCTGGAATCGAACCCGTGACACATAGGCAAGTATTGATTTTTTTCGAAGTATATAATATACTATCCTATAAGTGTAAAAAATTTGAATGATCTATGTATCATATTAAGAGAGCTACGATTTTTCGAAATTTGAAAATATTTCACCTCCTGGCATCGAACCCATGACCGGTTGCGCGTAAAAAATAGTATTTTTGCGTAGATATATATAATTGCAATAGCCATATGAAATTTCATTGTTCTATCTCAATGGAAAGTATTTTTTTAAATTGCTTGAAAAACGGCCCCATGCATTCTTACGGGGGAAAGTCGATTTTTGGGGCCTCCTAGAATCGAACCCATGATAGGTAGGGTGGATTATCCAATTTTTCCTGAGTGAGATTTAGTGGGCCATTACGGAAAAAAATCGGCGCCCCCGTGGCCGAAGCGGTTTGGGCCTGACATTAATATCCTATATATATGTTATATATATATATCCCCCCGAAGCGTCTATATATTATAAGATATATAGGATATTAATGTCAGGCCCAAACCGCTTTGGCCACAGAGCCGCCGATTTTTTTCCGTAATGGCCAACTAAATCTCACCTAGGAAAAATTGGGAAACCGACCCTACCTATCATGGGTTCGATTCTAGGAGGCCCCAAAAATCGATTTTCCCCATTAAGAATGTATTGGGCCGTTTTTCAA